>JADLZK010001935.1:0-164837 GCA_015847255.1 Hyparrhenia diplandra
GATGATGGAACCTGATTATGTTTGGGCATGGATCTAACAATTAATAGAATAAATGGATGATATGATACCAAATAACACTACACTAGGTACATAATACTCTCTCCATTCCAAATCGTAAGTCGTTGGTTTTCTAATATATATATATATATATACATACTCCCTCCTGTCTTGGAATATAGTGCATTATATGGTCATTCTAAGACAAAATAAGAGAGTGCAATAAACACATGTACCCCTCACTTACCTTCCTATAATATATTGAAATCTGATTTTAATCTACATGATTAAGGGTGAACTCTTAGTACGTACATAAAATATGGCAAAGTACATGAGTTACTTTCCTTATAAAAAAAAATAATCATGTATTTTTGTTTAAGTAAACATTATCTTCTTACTCCCCGAATACATTATATTTGCAGACAATTTCAAATGCCAAAATGCACTCTATTTCGGGGACGGAGGGAGTAACTTGTGGAACTTACCTAGATATAGGTTATGGCTAGATACTAGAAAAAGACAAAACAACTTATAAAAATAATTTGGAGTGAGTATGTATCAAGTTACACACTAGCTACATCTTATCTTACTATTACTAATTGGAGGCTCCAACGGAGGCTCCACGTTAATTCTCACCGGATGTGCTAGAAAAATAGATAATTTCCTAGAAATTCTCACAATAATCGGGAAGATCTAGCCATAAATTTAATAACCATGTATATTAGTGGCCATTAGATCTGTTATGTTTTTCTAAGAAAATTACCCACCTGCCATTATGAAATATAACATCGTGTTATTGAATTCCTCTCACGTTTAACAAATAGATCTAACTGTATTGCAATTCTATCCTATCTCACGTCACGTCTGCCTTCCATAGTATTGGTGCATCGAACAATCAGGGAAACTTGCCCCTCACGTGTAATAATACATCTAATTGAAAAAAAAAAAAGGTTATTATATTGCCAACATCCTATCTCACGTGTTACTAGCCATGCGCCGTTGGCGGCGGCGGCCATAGTATTGGATCGAGCTTGGATGAATCAGGGTAAGTACATCGACCTTAATCCCTGCAGTGTGTTATCCTAGCTGTTTCATGGCAGATCAGTCTTGTCGTTTCTTTCCATCCCTTGTGTAATCAATAGCTTACAGATGAGCTTCTCTGGACTAGTAGTTAGTTTTTTTGGTTGCCTAATCGATCTCCTATATGTAAGGTTGGACATACTGGTTTTATATTCGGTATATAAACCACTAACTCAGATCTAAAAGACACGTTGCAGCTAAAGTTGGCTTCCTTTGTCAACACATGGGTGGAGCTATAAGTATGCTCTTTTTTGCTATAGGTACGTCGCTCTTGCTGTAGATGTGATATTTGACGGACGGCGAGATTTCCGTCGACATTGGCATAGACAAGTGCCATATCACCACTAAGCTGCAAGTATGACACTCTCGATCCCTCATACTATCATGCACCCCGGCCAATCTCTAATCCACTGTCTTGGCCACATACATATGCAAATTAAAGTAAAGATCAAATATATACTATGTTTATTGATTGGATTGAGGAGGGATGTAGATTATGTTTATTAATTGGATTGAAGGAGGGAAGTAGATGTTAAGATGAGATGACCTACGTGAAAATGGAGCATACTTCTAAAGGAAGAACAAACAATGTTAATCACAATTTACATTTCAATATTTTATTTGCGCCTAGATTTTATTGCTTTGAAAAACATATTCTTTAGTTTTAGCCGATGAGGAAATCATATTTGAATTACATTGTCATATGTTTTTAATGATCCACATATAATCCATAAACATGTTACTAAACTATTTTATTAGTAGAGGAACATAAGTAAAATCACATAAATTTGCAAAAATAATATATAACCATATAGAATATTTACATTGATAAAAAATTAATTAATGGAGCCTCCTAATTAATTGAACCAAGTACATTAGAAAAACAATAATATTTAAAAATTCTAAAATAATGAGAAATATCTCACCTTTTTTTTTGGTAGATTCCAACCATCATCGTCAATAATAGACACCGGATCTATTTGTTTTTATAGAAAAACTCCACATCTTCCATTATATGAAGAATGTATAGAGTAAAACCTCAATGTGCATCTAAACTTCTCACATCTGTAGTTCTGAAAAATAAATCAAAATAATCATTTGCATCTAAATTACCCAAGTCCTTGGTTATAAAATTTTTCAAAATAACCGCCTAACTTTGTATCTAAATTACACACATTTGTCATTACAAAGGATAAATTAAAAATTGCCAAATACTTTTTTATATAAATTATCCACATCCCAAGATTAGGAAAGATAATGTGAAGTAACCCATGGTTGCGTTCAAATTACCCATATACGCAATTACGAAGTAAAATATAAATAATTAATTTGTATCTAACTTGCTCACCATGACCATCCCAAAACAGAACATAAATACAAAAATATGTCTCAACTCCACTTAAATACAAAAATAAGCATCATGAAAAAACATAGTAGCAACAAATTTAAATAATTTATCAAGTGTGTAAAAATTTTTCGTTCTAAACAAAGATAACAATGACAACGATAACTAACTTTTTAGTTATATTAATATTAAAACTCCATAGTTGATTTTCTAAAAAAATATAAATTTTGGTTGAAATATATTGTCTTATCAATATTGGTATTTCAATTTAATAGCAATAAAATATTTGTAATTCAATTTTAGCATGCCATATTGTATTAAACAATTCTATTACAAATAAAATTATGTGATGTTGTTATGGTGCAAGCTGAAACGTCTATTCTATTTATAGAATTGTAAGGTCTAGAGACAAAAATAGGACCCACAATTTTTTTAGCAAAATTAGAAGTTTAAAACTGCAAATAGAATATACGATAGGACTAGAACTTCAACTTAACAAGTGGATACAAAGATTCAAAGTTGAATTTAAAGTATAGGTTCATGATGACACATGGAGTATATTTCCACTATTTAATATTGTGCTACAAAAAATATAATCCCATAAATTCTAAATAGAGGTCCCAATGAAGCCTCCATGTTATTCCTTATGAGGCCCACTAGAAAAACGTTACTCAAGAAATTCTAATGAGTAAGAAATTTAGAGTATAATCAACATTGGTAATGATAGCCATAGGACCTAGGCTATTTTCTAAATAATTACACACATGTATGAACTTATAAAGTAACCCATGAATCTTTATTCGATTCATATATGTAACCCCTTAAATTTACATCTAAATTGTCACTTCTAACATTACAATAAGATACTCAAATATGTTTACATCTACATATAAATTATCAATATATTTTATTTTGAATAATATTTTCGATGGAAACATTTTGAACAATAGTTGAATAACCCTAAAGCATATATATGTTTACGTATTATCCACTTATACCAATTTTGCTAAATTTGATTAACGAAACATACATATTATGACTTTATGCGCAGTCAAATACATGTGCATATATACATGTGGAATAAACAAATGTGTTACATTTTAGCAAACATGAAAAAATATTTCCTACATTAATGATACTAACTATGACATATAATTTATACTTTTTTTATACTTTAGATACTTTAACTAAAACATTTGATATATTTTTATTAATATTATAACCATTTACGTATAAATAACTCTTTGGCAACAAAATTCAAATATCTTGACAAGTGGGTAGGATAGTGCCTACAAGTGGCTATATCTTCCTGCTCTTTTAGATTCCTTAGGTGTAAATAGTCACTATAAGTCTAAAATATTAATATTAATATTCTCTTGAGGTTAGCAATGCTAGCAATGCTAGGTCTTCCATGAAGCTTGAAGCTGATCTAAGCAACATTGTGTATGTTTAAAGTGTCTGTTTACAATGCAGTGTATGACGTAAATTTCTTGTGTAGCAATCAATAAGGCTAATAATTGAGAATCAAAATATAGATTCTCAAGATATCAAATGATATAAATGAAAAGGAAATACATGAGTGGTTGATTAGTGTAGCAAAAAAAATATGGACAATCCAAATATCTATTATACCTATTGTGTTAGAAAAAAAAACAAAGAGAAAAATATAATTTAACACGAGCAATCTTATTATCTAGAGATATTAAACAATAACTAATGGTTATATCTCATATGAGATTCTAGCCGTGCGAGAAGCGGAGTTGATGGACTAGTTGTAATAACTAGTCTATAGCGCGCGCCTTCGCGCGCGAGGCCTGGCCGCCCGGAAATAATAAGGAAGGCAATTCACGACTAACACGGTAACAAAAGTACTTATATAAAATAAGAGTGTTCCATGGCGGTGGTCCTGTCTTACATAGTAGGGGAATGGGGCATTATCTGTTTGTCCCGGGCACAAAGCGAACTGATCTTACACAAACACACGCACATGTTCGAAAGAGAGCATAGTAGCTAGATGGTAGCTAGATGTGGGTTCTTGGGCTGGACAGACATAGTACAGGAGCGGTTTATAGCGACTTCGAATCCATATAGACGCCTCTCTGTGGTGGCGTGGACGTAGCAGTGGCTGGTCGATTCTAAAAGGAGAGAAAATGTCCTGGACCGAATATGTTCGTCGGTCAATCGCAGTCAGGTTCGGGGTGCTGCTGTCGCGCCTTAGCAACACCTGTACTGGAGGCCCACATGTCGAGATGGGCCACATCGAAATACATAAGTCGTTAGGCTACAGTTTTGTTCCTGCCTATACAACAATGAATGTCCTGTTCATGGGACGCCAGCCCGTCGGTCGATGGTGCGTCGAGAACGACGGCTCCAAAGTAGGCAGCACTGTGATCTGGACGCAGAAAGGCCGCGACTTCGTCCAGGCAAAAGATGTGCAGCGGGGAACAGGTCTGTAGAATAATTCAGATCAGCAGATGCAAAATGTGGCCCAGCAATATGTGTAGGCAGATTTTGGGTATGATAATACCCACCTTATCTAGCCACTTTTTGGAAGCTGAGCAGAGCTTCGGCGCGGCCTCTTGGTCTCAGTAGGTTTGGTCCTTGGGTGGCACCACTGCAGTTCAAGGTATCAATGAAAAGGATATGAGAACAGGACATGTATTGAGACGATGATAGGCTACGCTAATTTTTGTAACCCTGGTGTGTTTTGAGTTAACAAAGCCAGCCAAGTATCTGTGTGAATAGAATAAACAGTTAGAGGGCCGCCGATGGAACACACCTGTTAGCATTCGCATGCTCAGAATCATCGACCAGGGACTCACTATCCCTTCCTGCACCGTCAAAAGTGTCCTCTGGAAGAACATCCTATGACAGAATAGGATACGTTGGGTAAGCAATCATAGCGATAGACTGTGATTGTAATTTTGTTCAGAGGACTGCAAAGAGCAACCAAAACTACAAAGTGACAATAAGAAACCAAGTAGTGGCATGCCTGCTCGTCGGTCTCCTCATCTGACTGGAAAGCAAGCCTCTTGCGAGCAGATGACTGAAGTTCCTTGCCTGACCTGTCACTACACAAAGATATTCATACATGAATGATCATGAGCAGCATGTTTTTTTCCTGTGATCAAAGAAGAGGAGGTCACCTTGGTTTGTCGGTTGCTGAAGATATCTTAGAAGCAGGTACGTCTGAAATGGGTGTTAGAACCACAGACGTAGTAGCAGCAGTCTTGTTAACAGAGCTGGGAGTTGCAACGACCATCTGGCTATCAGCAGTCTCAGTGAGGCTCTGAGAGGAGCTAGGGCTACCGGCAGCACCGCCACCTCCCACTCCAGGCGTAGGAGGCGCGATATTAGCTTGACCGTGTGATGTGATCACTGAAACAACCTGGTAGCTCTTTTGTTCCATATAGTAGCTCTGCTGAGTAAGGACGATGTGGAAGGTGAACCTGAGGGAAACCAGCCTGGTGATGTCTGGTGGATAGGCATTGGGATTGGCAGCATTCCTGAGGAGCTGTTGCACTGACTTTCCAATCATCCGGCGTGCAGTATCACCAAAGCATATCATTTCAGCATCATCAGCACCGTCACGAGCCAGGAAAGATAGCTTGTACCTATTCAGCAAATAGAAGCGTATCAATCAGTAGCCCGATAACGATTGTAGCCTGAAGAGCCGGAGTCTGGAATATGTGGACTTACTTAAACTTATAGGCATTTGTTGCACATGCATTGCACCTATAGCCTGAACCATCAATAACACAGGATTTGCTGCACCTGTTGCAAGAAGCGAACCACCAAGAAGCATCTGGAAGCAGCTGACTGATAGTGACAGAGCAGCGATATCCATTGGGCTGCAGCGAGATAGTAAAGAATAAGCAATCAGACATAGCGAGGTGGGTACTCACAGAGGAGGAAAATATATAGCGCAAGCGTGCTTACCAGGAAATCATAGGGATCCATCTCATTGAGCTGTCTCAGAGTTTTCTCTTCAGGAGGTGTAACTGCTTCGGTCTGTGCAGTCTGATCCTGAGGCGCTGCAACCGATCTAATCTGAATGACCTGGTTCCGATAACTTGAAGATTGTGCGGAACATGTTAGAATAGATATTGGAGTGCAACGGTGTGCAGTGTGGGGAGAGGAGAGATAGGAGTACAAATCAGATTCACAAACCTGTCATAGAACGGACGAGCTTCAGGTATGTCTGGATTGAAGTACCAACGGGATGCTGTGTTTGCGCTGACATAGTAGTTGCCTGTATGTTTTGGATCAGCCGTCAGTGGACAAGCAGGACCTGAGACAGCGATGTAGTTCATAGAACCAATGTATGATCTCAAAGTGGCATCACTCACCCTGGTAGGATTTCATGAGGCCACCAACGAAAAGCACCACAATGGGCCTGTCTCTGGAATCAGTATTGACGCCCTCAGTACTGAAAGCAGCAGCCCTGTTGCCCCACAGAGTAATCTTCATCTGTGAGTACCTATCATTGTTGGCCCATAAAAAGACAGCACACCCAGTGAAAATACTGGGACCACTCGTAATGGAGTTTCAGGTAAATCGAGGAAGCGAAACCTTATATCCCTGAGAACTATATGCCTTGTGAGTGTTGGTGCAGCCTTGTTTGGCAGCTGCACCATGTAAGCCTCAGATTGTTCAACCAAGATGCCAATCGTATCTGCAGCAACAGAAACTATCAGAGAGGTACAGCAATAAGAGTGATAGAAGCCGCAGGTGATGTGGGCTCACCAACAAAGTCTCTTGTGTCACCAGCATGTGAGGGAAGGTCACTGATAGGTGTCATCCTGTAGGCGTACTTTGGGAAATCAGGGAGGTCAGTCACATGTGCTGAAACAGTGGTATGAAGCGTGAACTCGATCATATAGCGACAGGCAACAGGCCTATAAGCTGATTTTGCATTGGACACCCTGAAACGGCTGATGACATAGATGCTGTCTTCCTCAATCAGAGGGCTCTTTGCTTCAACCTGAGGACCAGGAATTTCTCTGTAGATGCTGTTTCCCTGCAGAGGAAACCAATGAGATGAATGTATACAGTAAGCGTATCTATAGAGAACGCGATAGAAATAAAAGGGGTGTAAGTTAGAGAGCAAACCCTTTCATCCACAAGGACAAGATCAACATGCTGTATGGGACCATCATCAGTGCCACCACGATACTCCCACTTGCGACAGACCCTGACACAAACGACGGAGCGCCATTCACGGGGTCGAAGAGCAGGAAGAAGATCATAAACCATGGTGCAGGCCTGCAGAAACTTTTTATTCAAAGACAGAGTTAGGTGACAGCGACATAAAACGTATACAAAGAGCTGTACTCAGCTTTTCCTATTTGGAACATGGCACAGAGGATAACAGAACAGTAAGACATAGATCAACATGACAACACAAGACTGTCAAGGCAAGGAATGTACCTACATAAACCTTTCAGCAACAGTACAGGGAGTATGAGAATCAAAGGGAAAATGAGGGAAAGGTTGTGACCGCATCTCAGGAAACCATACAGCACACACAAACACAAACGCACTAAGACGAAGAGGTGTTTGGGATAATCGCTAGGATTTCACGGTAGACAATGTTCTGGGTTTCATCTGTACAGTTGCCATCCTGGTCTTCTATAATAATTGTAAGTCCATGTTTCGAAGTAACTCTTGAGATCGCAACATACAGCTGACCGTGACTAAAGACTGGGTTCTTCAGATATATGCCAACCCGAGACAATGTTTGTCCTTGGCTCTTGTTGATGGTCATGGCATAGCAAACCTTGACCCGGAACTGGCGCCGTTTTAACTCAAAGGGTATTCTTTTAGTTTTTAGACTGAGAGTAATCCTAGGTATGTGAACAACATCGCCAATGTTTGATCCTGTTATAATTCTAGCCTCGATCAAAGAATCTCCAAGATTGGTGATCACCAGGCGCGTGCCATTGCACAGACCACCTGACTGGTCAAGATTTCTGAGCATCATTATAGGTAGCCCTTTTTTCAGGATAAGGCGATTTTGGGGGAAGTTGTTTCCATTCAACTAATTTAGGAACTCAACCGGATACATCGTGTCGTAAGATTCATGAGCACCCTCAGTTTTAGCAATACTATCCACACTTATGTACTCTCTAACCTCGCCAGGTATTAAAGAAACTATATGTGAATTGATGGCATCAGCAACCTCGTTGGTCGGAGTTAGAATAGCACGATTCTGAAGGTAGTGGTGGTCACAGTACTTTCTGGCCAAATCTGGGTATACAGATTCGACCATGGCAGAAATTTTGTCTCCCTGTGGCATGAGCAAGAGGTCACGCGGTATTCTAACCCACGGCGTGCCCACCTCACTGGTGTCTCTAGTCGATTTGAGAGTGCCCTCCCAATAGCTAGCACCCATTCGCTGAATTCAGCAAGTTCTTTTCTGTGCCTCTGTGGTCAGATCTGGACAGCGAAGCCTCATATTTACTGTAAGGGACAGAATCTTAACATGGCTCCACAGTGGGGAGTTGACAATAGCAGCATCTACGATCTCGGCCCTTGTCCCTCCCTCAACAACAGGCAGTATCTGCCTGAGGTCGCCGCCTAGGACGACAACCTTACCTCCAAAGACCAAATCCTTAGCAGCGTCGTTGTTCTGTGAAAGCACATCTTTCAGGGATCGATCTAAGGCTTCGAACGCATGACGGTGTGTCATTAGAGCTTCATCCCATATGATCAGCGAGGCAGCCTCAACCAGCTGGCCAAGCATAGAGCCTCGACTAATATCACACGTGGACGATTCATGGAGGTCACAAGGCAGTTTGAAACGCGAATGAGCTGTACGTCCGCTCGGTAATAGCAGAGAGGCCACACCAGAGGAGGCAACCGTCAAGACAATTTTCTGGTGAGCGCGCAGCCACGCAACGATGGCGCCCCAGAGAAACGTCTTACCTGTACCCCCGTAGCCCGAGACAAAAAAAAACCCAGGTGATCCGCCCAAGACAGTATCAGTGATGGATCTAAATGCAAAAAGCTGTTGCTGGTTTAACTGTGAAACTATAGCCTCCGCCTCACTCAATGACTGGTCCTGACACTGTATCATCTCTTCATGTATTAGTCTGTTCATAAGAGCAGGCGGTAAGTTTGTAGTGATCTCAGGCAGGTTACGGTATCGCATTCTTGACCCATTTTTCTCAAAAAGCTGTGTCAATTCATCAAGGAGTTCGTTCCTTAGTTCCTCATCGGTAACACGACGCTTGCCACCGACAATCAAATCCCTAAGTCGGTACTGTATGTCATCAGCTAATAGTCTCCACACTCTCTCGAAGAAAGCTCTCTCGTCATTTACCTCGCAGAAAAGCAAAATAGTGACAAACAGCTTTCTAAGCTGCGCAGATGTTGCCCAAGAAGCAGCCTCATCAAAAGCGTTATACCACTCTGTATCATCTCCTAATAGGCCACGGGCACCACATGCTAGCTTGAATGTAGGATAGAGCATACTATTATACGTTCTCAGATCTTCATAGCTTGTGGCACCCCTAACCACAAGGAGCAACATTCTAAGGAAATATCTCTCACCGACAGATGGATGGACATAGTACATACGCCCTATCTTACCTGTGGGCCGCTGTCTATACAGCTAGGTCCTGGAGCCTGCGTCCCATTTAAACTTGGAAGGAAACTCACAATAGGTTAGATGCCTGCCTCTATCATCCTCTCGGTTCGCAGTGAACCATTCGGTCAGCATTGTCCTACGGTAAAAATCTTTCGAGGCAAGATCTGTAAGTTCAGTGTCTGGATCATATATGACTGTGTTATCGTCTGGTAGGTGCAAGGGCAGCCTTTCTACAGATGGATAGTGTCTATGAATGTCGAACCCAAAGATCCGCCAGCACGCATCCTGCTCACATATATATCTACAGTCTAGGTACTCCTGAACCTCATCAATGGCCTTAGCTGAGCCCTCAGGAGGCGAGGGCTCACCATTTCTAACTTTCTGTATGTACACCTTGCCACGATCAGCGCCTTTGGTAACGTATTTGAAAAGGTATTTAATAAAAATGCCTTTATTGCACCACTCTACATTAATATAAGCCTGATATTTTTTAAGCAACAAAATGTTATAGGGAACAACCCAAGCATTATCTAACTTTGTTTTGTTTTTTTCTACAAATCTACCATTGTCTGGTCTCCTGTACACAGCAAAACCACATTCCTCAACGGCTGTCTCAGGCTGGTACGCTTTGGGGAATTTTTCGAGCACTTATCTTGTTTCATACACGGGCATGTTTTTGTGGGCAGGTCCACATGGGCCATGTATCATATGTTCTGCGACCAAGGCATATGCAAGGGGATCTATCTTGGGATCAGGAATCTCAGCGCTTATGAATTGATCTATCAACGCAGGTGTGGGATGGGAGGTATCTCTAGAAAGACATATAATAATGTGCGCATGTGGAAGGCCACGCTTTGGAACTTCGACAGTGTGGAGCACTGGAGAAGAAGAGAAGTGAGCATTTTAACATGGTGTAAAAGGCAGGAATGGTTGATAGAGGGTTAGCAACCGATGACGACAGACACATACCAGCACTCACAGCGCCAAAAGCAGAGCCGCTTCTTATATCGCTAAGAAGCTCTTCAAGCTTCATGTTGTACACTCTAACAACGATATCAGATCGATCTACAGGTTTCTGTCCAGGCTCACATGCTATGGCCTGAGCTATCTCTGGCCACTTCGGGTTACACGTGAATGTCACAAAGAAGTCGGGCGGCCCAAAAGTTTTACAGATAGCAATTCTATCAGGGTAGTTCTGAATCATATACCGCCTGCCACCCGTATGGGAAGCTGGGAGTACAGTTTTCTTGCCAATCTCATTGCCATCGACACAACCACGATCGACAGCATCGACTATACCCTGAAGACTTTCTATGCGCAGCTTTGTCTGATTTTTGATGACATACCAAAGTCTATTCTCGTCTATACAAGCACGTGCATCAATCTTTGCCTGAGTAGACAGGGAACCGTAACATAAGAAGGGATTGGGTTGATCTTGCCTGAGTAGACAGGGAACCGTAACATAAGAAGGGATTGGGTTGATCTTTTCTATAGTGAAGCCGGTGTCTATAGTAATCCTGCATGGTCATCTTAACCCGAGAATTCTTAGTTTTTTTTACTGCGCCCTTATATTCAACACCGATCTGGAATCCAAGGCCACCATAGGGAATAGAAGAGGATACTGCAGTGCCATAAAGGCAGGATGCAGAGAAGAAATCTGTTTTAACTCTCCATTTTTAGCCTGCACAACTATGTCACGCTGATATGTCTCTAGACTGAAGTCACCCACCACAAGCATCGCAAGCTGATCGGTGGAAGGCATATTATACTTGGACAGGATCACCCTCACGTGCACCTATAATCCTAACAACGAACTCCTCTTCATCACCATGGTCCTCTAGCGGTCTCTCGCCAACCTGAACTCTCTAACCAAAGGATTATTTGTGTCTAGCATGTCCATCAATTCTTTCACAATGGACGATCTAAGGGTTCGAGGGCGCTCATCTGGATGCAAAGCTCTGATCCTATTGTTCACTTCGTTGGCAGTGTCGTACACATACAACTGGAGAAATTTTGGGGACTGGCCACTGTTTGGAATGAGGGATCCTATACGATGGTTAACCTGGCCAGATATCTTGAATACAGGAGGGCCACGGCCATCATTCATGGACCTGTCTATATTGGCACCCATCGAGGTAAAAGCGAACAAAGCAATTGTACTGACGATATTTTTATGAACTGTCTACACCTATTGTCGCCATCAAATCTAGCAAGAGATGAAATAGGATCTGGGCCGGTCTCTATAGCTCGGCAGCTCTAATTTTCCACCTCTACAACAATTGTTGTAAACTATGTCACCAGCCGTAATGTTTGATTCTGATTTAACGCACTCATTTAGCCATATCATTGCCCCGCAGTACCTGCACTCATAGGTTGGTGGTCCGTAGTCGGAGCGCTCATAATAACGTAGCTAGGCACCCACCAAGAAATACAGGAGCAACGCACCAAAGGAAGAAAAAGGAAAGAGTAAACAGTCAGGCAATCAGTCCAGACAATAATAATGGCAGAACACTATGTAGGATGACCAAACAGGCACAAACCTTTAAGTGCATCTATATATTCCTGCGGAAATCTACCGCAGGCCAGGTCAGGATTACCGGCAAGCATCCCTAGAGCAAACACAGGATACAGTCAAAGAATCATGGTTCAGGACACTACAAGCGGGTTTCTTAAAACCGTAAGAAGGAGTCAAACAGCAAGGCACCTGAAGCAACCATTCTTTTCTGTTCCAGATATCTCTTTCGTTTACGCCGGCGCTCACCAGCCGAGGCAGCAGGTGGCGTGTAGAGCGCACAAACAACTGTACCGCAACAAAATTAGCACGTTTTTTTTTAAGCTGGAAGAAGATTCTCCGTTACTATAGTCTATCTAAAGAGACATACGCTTTCGCTTATTGGAGCGTCGATTAGCTGGGATAGAGGAGCCTCAGAAGAAGCTAGCGATCGTAAAAAGATTCAGTCAGGGTGTGCTATCCAGACAAGGGACAAAAATGCAGTAAAATTTGAGCATTAAGGCAACATACAGGCTCCCACCCCAACACCCTGGCTGGAAACCACCGACCTACGTCGAGCCATCTGAAAGCTTAGCAAACACGTTTGAACCACAATGAGTCTTTAGCTGCATCTTGAAAATCGTTTGAAACACATGTATCTTTTCAGACAAGCATACTCAAAGAAGAAATTTCCCTAACTAAACATTCAGACTGAACAGCCAATTCACGACGCTCTGTTGCCAAACCACCCACCATACCCGCCGCTCTAGCCGCAACAGACACAGCTGAGCTCGCTATCTTTTTGTACATGAGTACACCATGGAAATTATAATCCACGACAATGAACCCATACATTTTCTGAAGAAAAGCTCTAGCCTGTAACGCAGCATGCTCATAGGCCGATCCCAAGAGATCGTCCCCAGGTGCCCAAAAGAACATACTACGGCACGGTGTGATACTCCCAGTGCAAGGGACCGCAACCTCGACTCCATAGGCAGGCGTTCCATCTCCGTCGAACTCAAACACAGCGGACGCATACGGCAATCCGCAGCGGGCTGCAACCGTCTGAAGCAGCGCCAGGTAGGACGCACGCACGGCAAACATAGTGGCACCTCTCTCAAACTATTTTTGGAAAAAGAAAAAAAAACCCAACGCCACGCCGCCCAGAACAGGTAAAATGTAAAGAGAAAGAAAAGAAAACAAGCAGAATGTCAGACCAAGCTCGAAACCACCAATCCCACCTAGGTATGAGCACAATGCAGCCAGATTGTAAAAAGGTTCGGACGCGAATCAACGTACCTGCGACCTGGCGAGCCGAATCGACGATCCCCACCGAATCCCCCGTCCACGAGGCCCGACGGCGGCGGAAACGCAGCAGCCGTTCCCCCAATGCGTCCTCGAGGCAGGTCAGCTGGACCTCCGTCGAGGATCTACAAAACAGCGAACGGCGGCCGACGCGCAGATAAGGAGCGTCAGCTCTGAGTCTTTAGGAAACACAATCGCGAAGCTGAACGCTCGGTCGTCACGAGCGGCGAAGCGCCATGGCAGCTTACCTCACAAGAACAGCAAGACGGCAGGGGAGGCGGAATCGGTATCTCAGGGCTCAATTTTTATCGGACCGTCTTCGCTGGTGAAGGCCTAGGCATTCGGCAACACCCAACGACAAACAGACCCCGACAGACGGGACCAGCGGCATGAGCGGCATGCAGGCCCACCTCGTCAGCGGGACTTGAGGTCGCTACATGCGTGACTCCGCGAACGGGCGGGTTGGGCGAGGCAGCCGCGGCTCCGCACGGAAACGGTGTCACCGACGCTGACCCCCACCCTGGAGACGCACGTCCGAGCCTCCACGGCGACAGAGAAGGACCGCGTCGCGCGGCATACGCGCACAGTCGCTGACTATGGGCCCAGCCTCGTTTCGACCAACCATGTGTCGACAACGTCAGAGGAAGTCAGCGCGCAGGCCGGGACGACCATGGCTGTGTTTAGCGCATGAAAGTTTTAAAAACACCGTTCGGAATCAAAGAATCGCACTACGCTTCGCTTGTTTGTGGTAAACATTATCCTACCATGGCAGAATCCAGCCAAAAGAATCGCTCGCGGTATTATCAAAACTATGAAATAGTTTTTTATTTACCTTACATTACGGCCGCTCCATACATGCGCCGCGATTTCACGCTGCGCCGGAAGCGAATAGCGGAGTTTGTATTTTCGCCCGCATCTAAACACAGCCCATACCCCTCGCAGACGGAAAGCACCGCGACGCTGGGCTGAGAGGTCGCGTGGCAGCCGTTACCGCCGGGTCAGCTGCATCGGAGGCCAATGGCAAACCGACAACGCCAAGACTCTCAGGATGCGAGACGCCGCTGCCTAGCCTCCTACCGGCAAACAAATGGGGCCTACATGGAAGCCGTTAGGGCACGACGGGCCACCCGCTTCAAAAAGTGACCCCTTAAAAGGCGGCGGGCTCCACCGGACCCACCCCAGACAAAGCGGAGCGTTAGGGAGGAGAGGCAGGCCAAGCTGACCCAACGGTCGCATACAAATCAGGGGAAGCTCCCGTCCCGTCGACGCAGATCTAACGATCGCTTTTTTCCGTCCCGACGTGTTCCACCTTTGTGGCGATGCCCCGCCAGTCGCCTCATCTTTTTAATTATACATCATTTTCAATGGTGCATTATACAAATGCTAAAACCGACTAAGCTAATCTTAACTTCGCAATAAATACAATGGAATGGAATAATCAACAACAATGTTCCGGTCAAATTATACTTGTCTAAAAAAAAAACCAGGAATCACTTTTCTTTTCGTTCAAAAAATAAGATTCACTTCCCTAAAAACAAAAATCACAATGGGGAATGAAAAAAGGAGAAGGAAAACCCTGGTGTGCTTTTCTCTTCTAACGCTTCCCTCCGGTCACAAATTTGTCCATGCGTTCTAATAGAGCATACAACTTAATTTATTATATGTACTACTTACAAAATAGATTTAGAGATTATTTCTACTTTCATTTATGGAGGTAGCACATTTATATCATTGTCTTTCATAATAGAGACCCACATGCCATTTACAGAGGCGGAGGACAGGTTGAGTCACTGAGATGGTAATAGAGACCTACATGCCACACTGATGTGGATAACTTTTATTAAAGGTTGAAAGTCAGTGAGATGATATGGCTATTAGAAGAAGATGATTGGATAGTGGGAAATGATGTTGATGGCTTATTTTCGTTATTAAGAGGTTAGAAATTATGTTAGTGGATAACATGGTTATTAGTGGGAGATGATGTGGACGGCTTGCTTTTTAGTTGGAAGTTCTTTGCTATGACATGACTATTAGTAGGACAGTTGATGTGGAAAAGTTAGTGGGAGGTGATGTGGACGATTTGTTTTTTATTAAAAGTTGGAAGCTAGTGGAATGACATTGTTAGTAGAACGCCCCCAAATGTCCCGCTATATATATATATGACATATCTGCAAGTACATCATCCCAATTCACAATGCCAACAACCCATCCATCCTTTTAGCTGTTGTACAAAAGAGAAGACAATGGCCGAGCCCAAACTAGAGTTCAGTGATCTTATTACGCTAGCAAAGAAAAAAATAGTACCAAAGTTCACCGAAATCTTCCCCGTGGAGGACGTGAACTACCCTTATGGCTCCTTCATCGCTGCAGTCCGGAAAGATGTGACCAAATACTGCACCGACCATCCAGGCATCTTTCCAGCCTGTGCTGCCGCTGGAGAAGCCGGTACCTGAGCTCTGGTTCTACACCGAGCTGAAAACCAAGACAAGCTCCATCACACTCGCCATACGCATGGACAACCTCTACCTCGTCGGCTTCAGGACCCCGGACGGTGTGTGGTGGGAGTTCGGCAAGAACGGCGACACCCACCTCCTTGACGACAACCCGAGGTGGCTCGGCTTTGGCGGCCGGTACCAGGACCTCATCGGCAATAAGGGTCTGGAGACCGTCACCTTGGGCCGTGCTGAAATGACCAGAGCCGTCAACGACCTGGCGAAGAAGAAGACGATGACATTAGAGGAGGAGGAGCTGCTGATGCTGCAGGGTGCTGATCTGGCAGCGGCGGCGGCGGCGGCTGACCCGCAAGCCGACACGAAGAGCAAGCTGGCGAAGCTGGTGATCATGGTGTGCGAGGCGGTGCGGTTCAACACTGTGTCCCGCACGGTAGAAGCGGGGTTCAACAAAGGGGTGAACTTAACCGTGATGCAGGGGAAGCAGGTGCAGAAATGGGACAGGATCTCGAAAGCTGTCTTCACATGGGCAAAGAAACCAACCGCTGTGATCCCCGACATGCAGAAGGAGCTTGGCATCAAAGATAAGAACGATGCTGCGAGGATCGTTGCGCTCGTTAAGAATCAAACTACTGCTACTACTAGTGCTACATATGAGAACAGCGAGGTCTGATGATCGACATATCATGACTTGCCGTAGCTACTACTAGTGCTACTATGTTTGTACTTTGTATACAAATAAATACACCCCGCGTACGTGGTGGTGTTTCCTGTATCCCTCTAATGAGAAATATCTAAATAAAATACACCATGCTCGTGCTTAAATTTGATAATTTTATTATGGTTGAAATCTATGCATTTGAAATTGAATTGTAAGGTGAAATGATGCAGATGCATGGTCAATATGTTGAAATTAGAGAGGACAAAAAAAAAAAAAAAAAGAATATGGGCCGAGATTTAGGGTGTGTTAAAAACGACAACTAGAAACCAAAGCCTAAAAAACGACAAGGCCTTGTTCGGTTGGACCTGTTTTATTCCAGGCGGGAATAATAAATATAACAAGAGACTTAACAAAGAGAATCGAGATTCATTCTGTGCCGAAAACTAAATTCAACAAAATAAATTCATAATATGTACAACAAAGATCCGGATTAATTCCACACCTCTCTACTCATGGATCGAATCACGGGTCTCTTGTTGTATCTATCATGAGTCTATTTTGGTGCAAATTCGTCCTGGCCCAAAAATGAATCTTTGATTTATTGTTGAGTCTCTTGTTATATTTATTATTCCTAGCCAGAATGAAACAAGTGACTAAGTGGGAGTCTAGCTAGACAAGATTATAAAAACAAAGGTTCTCATCATGACCCAGAATTGGGCCAGCCCGAAAAGGGCTAAAAGGGGCTAAAGCGGCCGCCCCCACCAAGGGGGCGAGCACTTGGAGGGGGAGGGGAGGGGGCCCACTGCGCCACGCCTCCCTTCCTCCGCCCGACTCGACTTCTCGCCGTCTTTAAGTTAGTATTATCTTAGGATTTTTGGTGTAAAAAGGAATATTCCAATCTATAAGGAAGGCCCTTATTAGAAAATAAATAAATATTGCTTGTAAAAGGTATTCCAATCTTATAAGGAAAACCTTTATAGAGAGATTGGTTAGATTACAAGTTCTACTTGGCCGAGCTTCTATATAAGCAAATGCATGTAATCTCTTTGGGATAAGCAAGCAATAAAAATAGTTAGTATCTATCTCGCTCTCCAGCTCTCCATATCTGTAGCCCCGCCCTGCTTGGCGCGCCGGGCCAAGCGTAGCGCCCCCTTCTCCCTCGCCCGCGGCTCCTCCGGCTCCTCGGCCGCTACTCGTGCAGTAAACAACCCGCCGCCCGACGAGATCGCAGCCCCCTACCACCCGAGCTCCAATGGTCGACGAAGCACGTGTTAGTTCCGCCCAATCTAGCGGGTTCTAACATTCTCCAACCCGTGATAGATAAGATTATAAAAGGAATTGCAGGTTGGACTTTGGAGAGGTAGATTACTATCTTATGCTCATAGACGGGTGCTTCTTAAGGCATGTTTAACTAGTATGCCTATATATCTGTTGTCTATTATCAAGTTCCCTAAGTAAAGAAATGGGGGTCTGGGTGTTACTGATTAAGAAGTTTGAATCTTGCCTTACTATCCTCTTGGATTTTTATATATCTATTGCATAAAAATGCCATTTTGGTCAAGACTGTGGACTCCAAATATAATGTTGATAATCCTAATATTTTCTATTGCCAGAAGTGGGGAATTCTCCTTTTTGGAAAGGGGTTATCTGGTGGCTCGAGCTGCTTTGGTGGTGATGCCGCAGTTTGTGCTTCAGCGCCAGGATGCTTTGAACTGGATGTTCTATATGCTTTTTGCAATAAAAAGCAGGGAAAACCTTTTAAAAAAAAAAATAGTGCTCGTTTACGGGAAAGGTTGGACATATTAACTCATCGCTGGACATGTTGTAAACCAAGAGTTCAGAGTGCTGGCTTCACTATACGGAGTGCTACTATACTGTTGTGCGTATATCTGAGCATTTGGCCCGAGGCCCGGTGGCACGCCCGACGCTAAAAATTTGGCCCGCCAAAACACGCCTAGCACGGTCGGCTTCCACTACTACATAATTGATTTTACGAGTCACTTTGAAAAGATTTTCCGTGGCGGGCATTTAGAAAACCGCCGCGGTAAATGGCTTGATTTACCGCGGGCGGTTTTTTAATTAACGTGGCGTTTAAAAAACCGTCATGGTAAATATATTTTCATTAAGCGGTTTTTGTAGTTAGCCATGCATGGAAAATGCCCGACCATCGGCATAAAAGCCTATTTCGGTGGCCACAAATATATATACTTCACTTCGCCCGGCTAGGGTTACGCCTTCATTTTCACAGCACCCACCAACTCTCTTCACTTCACATCTCCTCCCCATCCCTTCACCAACTCTCTTCTCTTCATCGCGAATCCGTGGCGGTAGCGACCCTCCCTCCTCCCTCCCTTCACCTCCCCACGGTAGGCCGGTCCCCGACCCCCTCTCCTCCCCTTCTCGGCGGCGGTGCGCCAACACCACACCGTACGGTTAACCCGGATCGGTGGCGTAGCGGACGGATGGAGCGTGATGGTAGCCGGATCGAGCATCGGGCGGCGGATCGGCCGGCGAGGCTGATTCGGCAGCTGGCGTCCCGTGTCAGCGGCGTCGGCCCGGTGGATCGGCGGCAGCCCGGCCGGCCCGGATCGGCGGCCCGATGCCGTTAGGGTTTCTTTTTTTTTCTTTTTATTTTTAATTGATTTTTCGTGGGCGGTTTTGGAAACCGCCATCAGTTAATCACGGAGTTTTCCGTGACCCTAGCTCGGTGGCCAATCGAAAATCCTAGAAAACCGCCACCTAAAAATCGATGACTAGTAGTGTTCATGCAGGGTGGCGGGGCGGGCCGGGGCCCACTCGATCGATGCCCCTAGGCCCGACCCCCCGACCTTGTGGATCGGCGCATGATTGGTATTTCGGCGAGGCCCGATAGCTGCCCACTAAATATCACATCCCATCGGGCCTCTTTGAAGTCTAAGGCTAGTCTCACGTTAGTTTCACCGCACGATTTTCAATACAAGTCACTTGATGAAGCGGTGCATGAAACAGCGAGCATCTCCAACAATTTGCTAATTTTTACTTGGCAAATCTTGTGATTTGGCAAGTTGCTAAATTATTTGCCAAGTGAAAAACAAGTACTCTCCAATAGTTTGGCATAATCTACTTGCCAAAACTCAAATTTGGTCCCACAAGCTTTTTTCGCAACTTTTTTTTTCCGGTAAAAGAAAAAAGAATCTACTGAAGACCCCCTGTATTTTTCACTAATCAACCGAGCCCATATATAAAAATTAACATATCTAGCTTAACTTGCATCGGGAACCCCGAGAAAGAAACGAAATTGAATTTTTCGCCCTTGTTCCTCCTCCTCAGATGACGTACAGCATACGATGCCTATGCCTAATCGCCGGCGCCAAGGGTGGGTCACGATCTGTGGCCTCCAGGACGGCGGCGTTGTGCCCAGCCCTTCCGGTGACATCAGGACCCTGGCCGTCTTCAATTTGTCGTTGATTATGCAAGATGACGATGATGGAGATTGAGAAGACTGTATGCGCGTGGCAAAGGCCTGCCTGGCTTCGCGGGAGAAGAGGATAGGAGCGACGAGAGAGGAGGATCGCGGGATGGCAAGCTGAGCAACCAGCGGTCGTGTCCTCCTCGCGCAGTCGCGCTCCTGCTCGGTCGAGAGTCGCGACCTCGCCTCGCATGTGTCGCCTCGAGCACGGCGGCCTCAAGTAGGCGTGACGGTCGCATCCTCTTCACCCCATGCATGACCGTCCTCACTGCGGGATGCCGCCTCATCCAGCATAGCGGCAGTGTCGAGCGCAGCGGCGACGGTGGCCACCTCGACCACCGGTGGCGTAGAGCACGACTGCTAGCTCCTACCCCTTCTCCCCATCGGCGGCGTTGAGCACGGCTGCCAGCGGCTGCGGCGGCATCGACCACGACGTCCACCAACGGATGCGCCCAGCGGCCTCTCCTTCCCCCTCTCTCTGGGCTGCAGGCCGGCACGGTGTCGCTTTGGGCTCGTGCCTAATCGGGCTGGATGGCCCGGAAACAAGCCCACGTGTCGTGCCTGGGCCTAAACTCAACCACGGCGGCCTGGATCGGCACGGCACAGCGGCACGCAGGCCAAACAGGCCTGTGCCCTACCGGGCCGTGCCGGCCGGCCCGTTGCTCAGGTATAGTTGCGCTAACTCTTAACAGGACAACTAAAAACTGTGGCTGCCATGAACTTCCCGTGCGTCTTATCCTTAAGAAAATTCGGAACACTGAACCTAATTAACAGACGGTGTCTCTCATCCGACCATCCGGGAGGTATGTCGTTGATGTGAACTGTAAAATAACTAGCGCAGATCGATGCAAAATCTTGCATCATCTGGAAGGACGTGTACTGGCACCATGCCGCTCGCGTTGCTGCTGAAGATGCTGCGGCCATTCCTCGTCGACCGGCAGGAGCAGCGAACCGATCCAACACCTACCTCGACGCCCTACTCCTGGTCTCTCTGACGATCCACGCGACTCCGGGATGCGCGCGCCATCGTGACCGATCGCCTTGCCATGCATATGCCTGTTGTATATAATCCCACAGCTTTGGGCTGCTCTCCAGACTCGAAGCAAGCAGTTTGCACGGCCAGACGTACATAGCTGCCGGAGCACGGGCCACATCATCGATCGACTGTACTGTACGTGTGTTCATCATGGATGACCCCTCACGTTCTCTGCTAGCCCTCCTGCTGTGCGCCAGCCTCCTGTCGGCCAGCGCCGCGGCGTCCCGCGAAATGCTCATGATGACGAACCGGTTCCACGCCTGGCGCGCCGCGCACAACCGGACCTACGCGACCGCCGCGGAGCGCCAGCGCCGGTTCGAGGTGTACTGCCGGAACGTGGAGTACATCGAGGCCACGAACAGGCGCGGCGGGCTCTCGTACCAGCTCGGCGAGAACCAGTTCACCGACCTCACGAGCGAGGAGTTCCTGGCCGCCTACACCATGCCGCCCGGCCAGGTGCTCGCGGCCCGCGACGAGGCGGCCGTGACGCGGCAGCTCAACGATTCCATGCCAGGCAACAGCAGCTTCTCGGGCGACGCCTTCGGTCAGGTCCCCTACAGCGTCGACTGGAGGGCCATGGGTGCTGTGACTCCCATCAAGCACCAAATGACCTGTGGTACGTATCAGCAAAAGATCGATGATGCCCTGTCCACGTGCCATGAACATGATATACTACCATATGCATAGGCTCTTGCTGGGCGTTCGCCGCGGTGGCGTCGATCGAGAGCCTGTACAAGCTGCGGACGGGCCGTCTCGTCTCCCTCTCAGAGCAGGAGCTCGTGGACTGCACGTCCCCGCCCAACTACGGATGCAGCGGCGGCGATCCGGCGATGGCCATGTCGTGGGTCGCCCGCAACGGCGGCCTCGCCACCGCGTGGGAGTACCCCTACGAGAACAAGCAGGGGCAGTGCAGGCGCGGCAGGATCCGCATGGGCAGGGTCCGCGGCGGCGCAGCCGTTCCGCCTAACAGCGAGGCCGCGCTGCAGCGCGCCGTGGCGCAGCAGCCGGTCGTCGTGTCCATCAACGCCACCACCTTTCAGCACTACATGAGCGGGGTGCTGTCGGGCCCCTGCGACGCCGGAATCAACCATGCCGTCACTGTGGTCGGGTACGGCGCCGACGCCGGCGACCACAAGTACTGGATCGTCAAGAACTCGTGGGGCGACACGTGGGGCGAGAATGGGTACGGGCGCATGGGAGGCGCGTCGCGGCCAGGGAAGGCTTGTGCGGCATCGCCAGCATGCCGTACTACCCGGTGATGTGAGCTCAACCTGAACTTACATACAGATACAGTATAAGAGGCTGAAATAAGCTGCAACAAGGCGATCAAGACGCTTCAGTGTCGCCGCCGCTGGTGTGCATATAAGAGTTTGTTACACGAAGGGCAACCTCATTGTCTGGTTTAAAATACTCTCGACACCTCAATAATTTCAAGTGCACGAGTTCATCGGAGATGATGACAGATTGTTGTCATGTAAAAATGGAACCACGTTTGCAGAACCGCACTGCATTCGACGGCAGCAGACCAACCCCATCTCCAGTGAGCACCAAATTCTACCACGTATTCCTAGGCGATAATTCTTTCTCCGCTGGCAGCTGCAGCACTTCGCGGATACCTTCACATACCTGTGTGTGGAATTGCCAAGAGCTAATCAGTACGGCAGAGTAATATCTGAATTTAAGCAGATGACAGCATATGCAAGAATGCAGCACCTAACATTAACTCCCTCCATTCCAAATTGTAAGATGTTTTGGCCTTTCTAGATTAATAGCTTTTGTTATGCACTAAATATACAGTCTAAATACGTAGTAAAAGCAATGTATCTAAAATGACCAAAACGTCTTATAACTTGAATGGAAGGAGTATGATCTACGACATAATGGAACGCATAGACAATTATAATATGCATTGTACATACCAACTTGATCTGTGCTTTTATGCTTGCGATGAGATGCGTGTATTCATCTATTTGCCTGCAAACGTGCAAGATTTCTAAGGTTAACATCTGAGAAAAAAATGTTGCTTCAGGGACATCTACACAAGTATATAACAGGATTAGAGTATTTAACCATGAAGCTTTTTAAAATGAAACATCAGCCTATCAATAAATTTTAGTCGCGGGAACCCAAATATACAGAAAAAAAAGTGTTCGACCATAAACGAAACAAACACAGGACCAGGCAAAGAGAAAAAAAAACTATAATGCCAGCAGTCAAGCTTAAACAGTGAAGCTTCTCTCTAAGAAGCCTTATGTGTTTCAAATTTTCAATAGTATAATGTGATGACTTCTGGAATCAGACTTCGGGGTACACAAATATGAACAATCACTTCAGAAGATCTGCTTATATTAGTGGCTAACTTGCTATTGAAATTCACGGAAAGATGTCTTTCATTTCATCGCATAACAAAATACATTAGCACTAACAAGACCATCAAATCTGTGATTATATCCTTTGAACAAACTGATGTCCAACAAAATCTCTCCAGTCAATGCTTGACAAATGAGCTGTCTAAACTAGAGGGTTTAGAGATCAATAGAACAATCCCAGACCAGGCTAAAAGAGCACAGGCAACATGTACCAATTCAACTGTGGACCTGCATTTTACTGTAGCATAGTGAATTACTGGCTTTGATATGACTATACTTTTATCCATATGTAGTTTATGTTCCTTATCTGATAAAAAAATGTGTATATATTGTAAGACATGAATCAAATAAAAAGTGCCTTTTGTTATGATCATTTCACAGGTATTAAATTTTCAATTAGTTTGGCATGTAACGGTAGTGAGATGTCATACGTAACGATCGGTCGACATATTCAATTTAAAGAAAACATAAAAGGAAGGTTTTGGTTTGATCTATGACTCGAATGTTTGTTTGGCCTATATTTTTCATGCATTGCTCTACTACACTAACTCAGGTTCTTTTCATATATCATAATTCTATTTCAGAATGGCAGAAATAGTTCTATGGACTGTCACAGCAAGGCTATGAACTATCTCATGACAACCAGCCATATATGATGGATCAATGTGGCCATACACTTAATGAAGTGACTTCTACCTTCAAAATTTTGGGAACCATTTTTTTGTCGATTTTATTTTTTTAATTCAAACTAAGTAAATATGGTGACTACTGATTCTTCATTGTCTTAGAAGATACAATCTCTTACATATTTTAATATAAATTTGAACCACAGGTATTGCTCTTTTTATTATCATTAAAAAATGGCATAGAAATTGATCCAAAAAAATGGCATAGAAAGATATATAACAGAACACTTTTACAAAAATTCACATTTATACCCTCATAGTGTGACAATGTATGCATATGCAATCGTTTATAGCAACGCATGGGTATATTTTGTCAAAGGCACAAATAACATGCCATAACCAGCTCTATGATATGTTGCACGTTCTACAGATGATATCTGATTAAGACAAGCTCCAACAAAACTAAATACACACATTTATTAGATGCTCCCAGGTCCCAAATCATAATTTTTCACAAGGACTAAGAGCTAATATAGCAATTCACATTTCGTTTCTTTTATCTGCATCTGCTTTTCTCTCTCTCTCTCTCTCTCTCTCTCTCTCTCTGAAGCTAAAATCTGCACTTCCAACTAGAAAAACTCACAAGTTATAATATTTTTTGGGTGCCAAGCGCCATATTGACCAGAAAGCACAATATACCAGAATCTTTTCCAGACCTCAATAATCAATCAATATCATTTTTGAAAACTCACTTTAACATAACAGAATGCTGCATCGAAGAAATATATCATATTAAATTCGAACATCAGAATTGACTTACCTAGTCAACCTTGCCTCTCTTACAGATATGAACTGTAAAGCTTCTTGCCAAGTAAATTCCACATGAAAACCTAGACCAATATCCACAAAAAATGTGCCTTGTGTCTGGTCTACAGAAATCATCAACAACAAGGAACATTTAGATCTCAGCAGGTCATGAAGTTTTATTATAGGCATATATAGAAATCATCCATGTTTCAAGAGAAGCGACATTGTTAGCTCCTTATTAAGTTTCCTCAGCTATTCCAACTTTAAGAACCTAAATAACAGCTTGTTAAACAAAATAAGGTAAGACTGAAGTTAAAAGTAAAAACTAGCTTGAGAGTATATCAAGATGAGGAAGTTCCAAGTTTGTTCCTGTATTGAACTCAATTGCAAAACTAATCTGCTTATTATAGTCTCTTTTCCATATGTGTAAACAGAATATACAGTATCTTTTCCATATGTGTAAACAGCTAAACACCTATTTTTTAGAATAGGGCAATCACTGTAAGTCTATTTCTAATTTTCAGTCAGAAATAAAAATTAAGTCATACTCTGGAACTTTTGCATGTTTAGGGTATACCAGATATTTCAACTGAAAATCCCAATATATTTGATTGGCTAATGTAAACACAGTAAGCATTCTCTTGGTTGGTTGTGAGTTGGTGAAGGGGCAAGGCTTACACTTCTGCTTGCATGTACACCTCCGAGCCAAGATTGACCATGGACCGCATGCTGGTAACACCATTCCTCTCCAAATTTTCAATGTTCCTCTTCAAATCCAAGCTGCTCGGTATCCAGAAAAGTGCCATCATCAGAACAAGTTGCAATATACAAAGCTAATTTAATATGCTACAAACAGGACCTGCAAATGTCCTACCACCAGAGCCATGGAAAATTGGAATCGATTCACAGAAGAAAGTTCAGTTGGACATACAAGGTCTTCTGCTGCTCGAACACCTTGTCGCGCTGTGCGATGGCTTTGGCAAGGTCAGGTTTCAACCGCTGCTCCACAAACTCCTCGAACTTCCTCACTTTTCTCCTGCCGTGCCCATGCCTCTGCTGCAGCCATGGCCTGGCTAGTAGTACTGGAACCAGGATTTTAACAGGGTATGCCTGTTCGGTATAATTCAATACACGATCTGGCAGAAAAATATTAATCCAGTTCAGTATCATGGTTGTGATTATATTACATCCTAATGCTAAAGCAAAAGAATAGAATAAATAATTAATCTGGGGCAATTTCATGTTTCATGGTGCATGATTCATTTCCTACAAGAGGATACACAAACCTCACGAGGCCATTTGATGATATCTACAAACCCAACTGGTGTTAGCAGTCATTGGGATTTTACATTGCCGAATACCAATAGGCAAGTAGTACAGGTTACAAAGCACCCAACAGGTAGAGGAAATAACTGAAAACTACTAACCAAACAGCGGACGCTGTCAACGATCTCCTTGCCTCCCCGCTTCAGGCACTTGACCTACGAGGCTGCAAAATCGCCCAGAATTACGACCGGAAGCGGAAGCGAAGAAACCGATTTGAACCGAAAATAGTGCGAGGAAAGGAGGAAGGAATTGGAATAAACCTCAGCGCGCAAGCTTGAGGGTTCCCTTGCAGAGCTACTAGTTGGCCGGTGAAGGGCTTCGCGATGGGCACCAGCACCACCTAGCGGTCTTCGGCGCGGCGCGTCGGCTCGTCCTAGAGAACGAAGCATACACATGAACACCCGATAATTTTTGCAAAAGTTGCAAGTGGGTAGGCATCAATCAAATCGCCAAATAGCTTGATAGAGGGTGCTCGGTTTCGCAAAACAGACAGGGGAGAGAAAGGGTGGGAATACCTAGTGAGTGCTGCTCGCCGGCGAAGAGTCCGGCGAAGGCCTCGGCACCTGAAGTAGCGGCGGCTGGGGAGAGAGAGCACGCCGGGTGAAGAAGGGATGCGGCGGCGTCAGACAGGCCCAAGAGGTTGTTTCGGCCCAGGCAGCGGAGTGGCCCCGCACGGGCCTACTTATGAGTTATGACGGATTGAGGAAGGGCCACAGGCCCACAGGCCTGGTTGTTGGCCCTTGCCGGTTGCCGTAGCTGCGTAGTGCTGCCGCCTGCCGCAACCGCACAAATCGACCAGGGCCACCCGCGCGTGGTGCGGATGGGCGGGACGGCGAACCGACGGCGAGAGACTTGGCGAGGAGGAGCCGAGGAGGTCTGGCCGTCCGGCGGCGGGCGGCCGGAGCCGCTAGATGAGCCACGAGCGGGGCGAGCGAACTCCTCGGCCGTGCGGGCAGTAGTAGCAGGTACTTTTCCTTTGCTGCTGGGCATAGAGGCCCTAGGCCCAGGTCTGCTGCTGCTTCTGATTATTCCTGGGCTAAACCAGACTCCATTGAGCATTTTCTTCTGTTTATGTTTCGCCAAACTCACCAGTCAACAGATCTCTGCTGTTTCGTGCCTGTAATTGTGTAGTGTGGCCTACTAGAGAAAAAAAAAATGTCAAACGCACCTGGCGAAAAAATGAGTAAACAAAATTATAAATCCTTAGTGCTGCACTGCTGCTTTTCATAAATACTGTGTCAATTTAAATTGTACTCTTTAAAAGTTTTGTATCTCCAACAATGTTATTTTTCTCGGTTTCCTTGGATTATTCACATAACAATCACAACAGTGGAGTAGGCTTATTGCAGAAAGATGTTGCTTACTTTGACTGTTATATTTTCATAGTAAATGGTAAAGTTACATGTCAGAGACCAAAGAGCTAAAACATTTAGAATTGCTGGATACACTGATGGAATAAACTTGTTTCGGGAAGTCCTTAGCATGGCAATTGTTTTTATCTCAATCAAAGTCTTCCAATGTAGAGTTAATGGACTCAAGCATGATGAGAGACAGATCGTCATTCGGCTCTAGATGAATTAACTCAACAATCATTAGGACTATGCAATTTCAGATATTTCGCACCCCTTGTTGTTTGTGGTCAGGCTAAACGGTTCCTTAGTGTACAATGCATACCATCCTTTACGGTCGCCTCCTTTGGGAGCATATGCTTTAACATTTTGGTTATTCTTGATCTTGCACCACTCTGAACCTTCTTGCAGGATTATTAGTTTAAAGAGATCTTCGTTGCAGAAAACCTCTAGCTTTGCAGCACTGGTTCCTTCCAAGTATTGTGGAAACAATTCTGCACCATAGTCCTGCAATGTAATGCTTTTGCAGTTCTGTTAAACCCATGAGTACATTCAACTTAGGGCATTGGATAACCGAAAGTCTTCGTAGTTTAGGGAGATTAGCAAGCATTTCGAGCTTTGGATTGGCATAGAGATGCAGATCACTGAGGAAGAGGAAGTTTGCAACAGATGTCAAGTTGCAAGCTTCAGATATGATCAATTCTTTTTCAAGGCCCTGGCTTGATGCACAAGCCCTGGGGGAAATACTTCAACTTGCATTTTGTGATCTTCAGAGAAAAGATGTTCGGCATTGCCTGCTCAAGTTCCTTGTCCCATATCCATTCTTCCCATCCATCCAACCCATCAAATCCAAGTTTCTCCAGCCTTGGGAACATCCGTTGGTTCATCTCCATAACATTGCTGCTACAAAAAAATTCATGTCCAATTCTCGTAATAGATGGTGCATGTCTGATCAGCAGGAAATCTAAACTCGGGAGATGGCCCAATGCAGGGAGCTGCTCACAATAGGTACAATCTTCGAGTTTTATTGATCTTAGGTACTTAAGAGCCATCTTACCTGAGCTCATCCATTTAGGAAGTTGATGTCCAAAAAATCCAACTAGTGAGAGGTTTTCGAGGCAAGCCGGTGGACAGAGCTCTTCAAAGACATCCTCAATTTGATGTTTCTCCTGCTGTATGTCATCTTTGATCTGACTTCCACTACCCATTCTTGTTGTGCACTCCAAGCTTAAGTATCTAAGGTGGCGCTTGCCTTGGAGGTTTGCTTTCTTAGCCACGGAGCTAGTCTGTGCTTTTTCTAGGTTGCTTAGATACAGGAGGCTGAGTTGGGACAGGTGGCCTAGCTCTTGCAGACTGTTCCAACCTGCAGTATCATCATTTTGTGTCAAAAACCCAGTCAACTCAACAAGGTTTTGTAATTTCCCTATCCCCTTGGGGATTTCATTCACACTGGCCCCCTTGATGTGAAGTGCTCTCAACTTATGCAGCCTCACTATGCTCCCTGGAAGACTGAACAAATTTATGCAATTTATCAGACCAATATATTGTAGATATCTCAAGTCTCCAATTGAGTCTGGGATTGTATTTATCATGGTACCAGACAGCTCCAAGTATCTTAAATGCTTTAGATCGCACAAAGAAGCCGGCAAGGTTGTGAGATTTACACCCCCAAGATGTAGTACTCGTAGCTTAGGCAGGTCATGCAAAAACTCATCCAGCTCAACTATGGTGCTTCGGAGTATCATTAGTGCTCTTAGTTGCTTCTGATTATTGAAGGTACTTGGGAGCACATTTTCGGTTGCTACGGACAGCCGACGCAGCTTAGTTTTTGTCTTCATGTTGCATAAAGTTTGGCCCTGTGTAAGAACTAATGCTTCGTCTTTTGCCAAATAATTGGCAAATGATCGAAGAAGATCATGCATTGTGCATCCT
The DNA here is from genome assembly GCA_015847255.1 of Hyparrhenia diplandra. Classification (NCBI taxonomy): domain Eukaryota; kingdom Viridiplantae; phylum Streptophyta; class Magnoliopsida; order Poales; family Poaceae; genus Hyparrhenia; species Hyparrhenia diplandra. Next base: position 29,814 of record JADLZK010001935.1, read on the forward strand.
GATTGATCATAATATTGGTCATCAGGCTCAAGTAGGTTACGCATGACTAATTCTTTGTAATACATGTTTCCTACATCTTCAAGTAGTGTTGAGGTTCCTCCATCATCTTGTACAAATCCCTCAGCAATCCACATTTGAACAACATCCACCCGTTTGATAACCGTCTTTTGGAAAAAGGGAGCAGTGCAGGAAACATTGTTTCAGGTCAGGTGGCAAATCGGCATAGCTCAAATAAATGGCATTATGAACTTCTTCAGGTAGTCCTGCGACAGACCATGCAGCACTCCCTGAAACTTCTTTCCAATCTCTGAGTGTTCCTTCTTTTGTGCACAATAGTCCACCCACTGCCTTAATTGCAAGTGGCAAGCAATCACATCTTTTGACAATCTCCATACCAATTTCTTTGAAATTTTCTATATCAGTTGGATCCTTGCCCACCTGTTCAAACATAAAGTATGATTAAGTTCCTTACCATATTTCTCTTGAAAAACGTATAACAATTGTGGTCAAATTAATTTTGTATGTCTCAGTGGACACACATGATGAAGCTATATGTTGCTATGATCATAGGACAGAGGCCGAGCCCTTCACAAGGAGGATCTTGTTGAGTGATTATGTTTTGTCTTTAAGTCCTTGAAGATCATATGTGGGATATGTGTAAACTGTTCGATCAAGAGGTCGATGGCTTAAGGATGGAAAGATAACCATGGCATGTAAGAATCTCCCTTCTTTTGGTATCTTTCGCTAAAGTAGACAATATGTGGAAAACATTTAAACTATATTAGTACTTTTCACTTCCAGAAGTACCACTCTTAACTGGAGTTACTACGCCAGATTTTGTTGGGTGCAGTGCATCCAGACATTTTCATTGGTTCTTTTTCCTTATACCATGCTACAAGTAAATGGACAATATATCACTATGGATGATTAAAAAGTGACAAAGAAACAACCACACTACATGAGAAACAGATGGTAACTTAAAGTTTCGACTCGTATATGTTGTACACGTTAAATGCTGCTAATCTGAATCGTAAAGTATATCATACATATTTGCTTCTAACATTTTCACAGAAAATTTTACAATAAAAATAAACATTATTTGGTATGCACATGTATCTCTCATTCAACCTATACAATCTGTGTTGAAAATTCATGCTTCAATGCTTTATCAGGTGGTGGCCATCAGACCATGTACTAATCCAAATGGGAATAAAAATGACAGGGGCCAGTTGGTCCAAGTCCTCATTGCTCTATATGGCCCTATATATGTCTCTTGATGCATATGTCAGTCCTGGAAGTTAACAGTTTTGACCAAATCGGGTGCCAGCATGTTCATGTGGTGCCTTCTGCATAACGGATTACATCTTCCACTTCCAAGAAACACAAAAATAGATCAAGGTTGTTCCATTGTTTTGGTTTCTTTAATATTCAAACAATGAGGCTGATTCTAGGGGGAAAAATCTTGGCTGCTACTGTAGCTGCAGACACATTTAGCACTGTGTGGAGCCGGAGCCGGAGCCGCAGCTGCAGCCAACATACTACTGACTGTTGAAGACACGGAAAAGAAGAACTCTAACCTGGTTCTTGAGTAAGCGCCACCCATCTTCAGGCTGCAGCTTCTCCACGCAGTGGATGTGCACGGCCTTCATCTGCCGGGCAACCGTCACTTTCCTCGTCGTGACGAGCACCCTGCTGCCACCACGAGCACCGGCCCTGAACGCATTCTCGAGCACCTTCCTCCAGGCATCGTCGCTCCACACGTCGTCCAACACGAGCAGGACCTTCTTTCCTGAGACGGTCCGCTGGAGCGCGGGCTCGAGCCACGACCTGTCCATCGTGGCGTCGTGCTGGTGCTGGCCACCGCCTCCGGCGCCGACGATGGCCGACCACAGCAGGTCAGTCTCGTTCACGTCCTGCGACACGCACACCCAGACCCTGAGGTCGAACTCGTCGCGCACGCGCTGGTCGGCGAAGACCCTCTTGGCGAGGGTAGTCTTCCCGATCCCGCCGGCGCCTGTGATGCCGAAGACGACGACATTTTGCTCAGCTCGTCCGTGGTCAACGCCTCCACCAGCGCGTTCGCGTCCTGCTCGATCTTCTCCCCGACAAGATCGGCGTGGATGATCACCGAGCTCGTCTTACCGTTGCTGCTGGATGCCGGTTGCTGCCGGGGGGACGGACGACGATGAAGCACTGACGAAGTGAAACATGGAGCTCCGACGGCGGAGGTTGTCCAGTCTCCGGTTCAGCTCCTTGATTTGCGCCGCCATGGCGCGCGCGAGCACCGGGTCCCGCAAGCACGTAAGGAGAGGTACGCAGCAGCCGGCGCCAGGGAGGAACGAGCGCCTGGCGCTGCGGGCCTCCATCCGCCACTGGTCGAGGACGTCATCGGCGTCGTACATGACGTCCTTGAGCTCCCGGACCCAGGCGTCGACGGCCGTGTCGGTGATGCGCTTCATCTCGGCATCGCCGAGGACATTGACGAGGTCCTCCAGTGTTTCCTCAAGCCTTTCCATCTCCCCGGGCACGCCGAGGAGCATGCCAAACCTCTCATTCACGGTGCCAGCGATCATTCGCCCCAGCATGGGGACGAACGCATCTAGGATCATAGCCATGGGTTAATCGAGAGAGCTCAGCTCACGGCACAGGGCCAGCAGGATTGAAAGTATGTATGCTTTGAGAGGTCAACGACGGCACAAGATGGGTCACTTGCTCTATTCTAGTCGCTCTTGCTCTTGCAAGTGAACAGCTGGCACCTCGAACACACTCCATGGTTTTGTCCTTTCTGGTTATCTTCTTTGAATCTTTCTCGAGCGCCTTGTGCAGCGAAGGACCGATGAAGCTCGCGCTTCTGACCACTTCTGCACGCTAGTTCATTTAGCGCTGAATGTTTGTCCTATACTGTGCAAACAAGGAAATCAAGACCTTGTTTGGCTACTCAAACCGCATATGTTGAAGCAGATTCAATTAGAATTTAGTTCAAATACACTAAATCCACTTCAACACACGTGGATTGAGGTAAATACATGTATTTGTTTTGATGTATTTGGTTTAACATCAATCCACATGGATTATGGTGAATTAATATCAAACTGAATACATCTTAATGTAGTTGTGTTGATATCAATCAAAACTTCCTTTATTGAAAAAATAGGCGGATTCTTTTCATTAATTTTCAAAGTGTAAAAAAAAAAGATATCCGGACTCCTAATGACCTTGTCAGCCCACTTTAAGCTTACCTCTGTTCACACTAGAAAAAGCAGCCGGATAAATTTGTAAGCTTATGTCAATATATCAATTTTCAAGAATCAAGAAAAAGGAAAAGTGAGTTTGTTCTATGATAGCAAAAAAGGTAAAGACTCATTTATGGACATAAGTCAGTTTGACATGCTAATTTATCGTGAGAGAAAAATATTGTAGCATAGCTGATAAGCCGGGCTAAAAAATTCAAAAGAACATAGTCGTACGTTGGCCGGACTTAGCACAAGTCATCCATGAGAGGCAAGAGGAAATTCCTTGAGAAGCTTACGATAAAAAATGGCAAAATTATGAAGGCAACTGTCATGTATGACAAGTAACCAAATTTGTTATTTTCTCTAGGAATCAATCAAACTTAGAGTTGACAAAAATACATGAAAATACCAATATTCATGATGCATATATCATTAGATATACTGAATTTTGAAGATACAAATATTAATATTTAAATATAGTCAAATACTCAAGCTTAAGATTGATGGATTCCTTAAGACGGAGGGATTATCTTTCTATAGAGTACAGAAGTACTCACCTAATTGGATGAAATTGAATCAGGATTACAAATTTATCTCAACATTACAGGTGAATAGGGAGTACATACTACTCATCAATAGATGAAGAGGCACAGAGCGCATGCTTTAGCACATGATCAAAAGCGCAACACTAATATTACAAGGCTTTTCCTAATCCCGGAGCAATTACATTAACAATCTCAATACGCTACATTTTGCGGGTTCGATAAGTTACGTTTTTAATTAAATTTAGATCCGTAAAAAAGTCACTCACTGTTGAATAACAACCACCACACACATCCTATAGGTACATTGCCATTCCATAAAAATCTTGTATTTATAGTTGAATAACGCTCCGTCACTCGGTTTTCGGGGGTTGGGGCTAACCCGAATCTCAGGGGAATATTCTTATATGGGGCCAATCCAACGCACCTCAGATTCCATACGAACAGACATGTCCATACAAACAAACATGGGGACGGGTTGGCTCCAACCCATCTCACCCTAACCCTCAAAAACACACGATAAAGGTTGTTGTGGGTTGTGAGAAAGCTAAAAGCGTGGTTGAACAATTATGGCTTTTTGGAAAAGTTTTGTTAGCCTCTCTCTTACGAGCGGATCCCATATGTCATCACAACGCTTTCCGCTAAACTCTCTTCCTCTCTCACTAACGAGCGAACCCCATGCATCAACCTCTTCCTCCGCGCAAAAGAGGTGTCGCTACTCTAGCTGCTCACGATTGACGAGCACGCACGCCTTGACCTTGATGCCCGCTCTCCGACAAGGCGACGGTGCTCACCCCACTCACGGTGGCAGTGGCAGAGTGCGCTTGCGCCTTGGAGCTTTGAGCTGGGCGGGCATGGCTACCGGAGATGCTCGCCGGTGGCGGTAGGAGATTTTGTGTGTTGGCCCTAGGGGGTAGGCAAGGGGAGCAACAACCAAGGGCCCAGGCGAGGATTGAGGAAGGAGCACAAGCCTAGGTATATAAACCTATGCACTATAGTTCATTAGCCATTAGCAAACCAATAAGAATAGAATGATAAACCGTGCTCTATAATTCATTAGCCATTAGCAAACCAATAAAAAAGAAGGATAGGCCTAGCCAAGCAACCTAAGAATTCAAGAAGCAAAAGAAGTCCATCAATGAGTTTTTTCTCGTTTTTCTGTATTTTTCGTGTGAAAATACGCCGCGAAGGAACCTCTAATAAACCCGGACGACCGCAACCCTGACGCTCCGCTCCACGCCTCCACCCCATCACCATTCCCCGCGAAAGCCCGCGCGCGAAAGCTCCCTTTTTCGCCGCGGGACGGCGGGAGTCTCCACTCCCCCACCCCAGCGCGCGCCGCGCGCCTGTAATCCCCTCCTTTTCCCACCAGTCCGCCACCGCCACCCGTGCGCATTTCGTCGAGCACATCGCCCGCACCCCGTACCACCACAGCCACCATCACAAACCTCTGCGCTGCGCACCGGTCGGCTAACGGCTGGACGATGGAGGGCGATGACTTCACACCGGAGGGCGGCAAGCTCCCCGAGCTCAAGCTAGGTCCGTGCGTTCGCGCGCGCCACACCTTCCTATGTTTCTTTAGATCCGTCGGATCACTCGCTTCTCTTTGTCTTATTTTTTTCTCTTTTGGTTGTGCAGATGCGAGGCAAGCGCAGGGTTTCATCTCCTTCTTCAAGAGGCTGCCGCAGGTGCGCTCCCTCGATTTCACTTTGGGCTCAGTTTTGGGGACTATTTTGGAGTCTTTTTTAGTTGGCTGATTTATTTCCCTTTATTTTTCCTTTTTGGTCTGTCAGGATCCCCGGGCCGTTCGTCTCTTCGACCGCAGGGTAAGTGAATCCAATACATGTGGATGGATGTGAACCTTTTTTTGTTTATTTTTATCACGGGCAATAGGATGAACTTGAGAAAAGGGGGGAAATGGCTCTGGTACGAGACTGTTGCTACTGTTAGAAAATATGGACAGTTGTGCCTTTTATTGTCGCCTGATAAGTGAACGCGTATATTGCAGATGATTCATAGCTACAATAGTGTTGGTTCAGTTTAGGGATTTAATTCCTTATATCAGCGTCATGTGCTTATATGTTTAATTCAAAGTCCTCAATAACCTAAAACTGGTAATAATGAGGTAGCAAACTATGGAACTTTTTGGCATTTGGGAGCAGTGCTGTGTACTTTGGAACTTGGATTACATAATCTATGACCGCAGTTTTTTTATCCAATACGATCGCGGCGCTGCCTGAAAGTGCATTTGAAGAAATGATCAACAATTGAGAAATTGTTTCCTTGGAAGGGGGCATAAACATTTAGATTTTTTTTCATGAAATTCATGCAGATATAAGATGGCATTTCTTCCAGACTTATTTCTAATATGAGGCACTCTTTTCTGCATTGAATTTGCATGCCAAAACTATCTTTGTACTATAGCAATCACTACTGTTGAGGGATACTGTGTCCAGGCAGAGTTAAATTTAGCTGTTTTTCTTTTTCTTTTTCTTTTGGGGATTTAATTCCTATGTGTGTCAACCTTCCACTGTAAAATGGCATGCTATAACTAATGCTTGAATGTGGTTCAGGATTATTACACTGCCCATGGTGAGAATGCTACGTTTATTGCAAGGACATACTACCACACAATGTCTGCCTTGCGTCAATTAGGTAGCAGCTCTGATGGGATCTCAAGTGCCAGCGTGAGCAAGGCTATGTTTGAGACCATTGCCCGCAACATTTTGTTGGAAAGGACTGACCGCACATTAGAGCTCTATGAGGGAAGTGGGTCAAGTTGGAGGCTAACAAAGTCTGGAACACCTGGAAATATTGGTAGTTTTGAAGACATTCTGTTTGCAAACAATGACATGCAAGATTCACCAGTCATTGTTGCTTTGTTTCCAGTGTGCCGGGAAAGTCAGCTGTATGTAGGGCTTAGTTTTTTGGATATGACCAATAGGAAGCTTGGGTTGGCTGAGTTCCCTGAAGATACCCGATTCACAAATGTTGAATCAGCTCTTGTTGCATTAGGTTGCAAGGAGTGTCTTCTCCCAGAAGATTGTGAAAAAATCCATTGATCTGAATCCCCTTCGAGACGCCATTAGTAATTGTAATGTTCTGTTGACTGAGAAAAAAAGGCTGACTTCAAATCCAGGGATCTTGCACAAGATCTTGGTAGAATAATCAGGGGTTCTGTTGAGCCTGTACGTGATCTGCTGTCTCAGTTTGACTATGCTCTTGGTCCCCTTGGAGCTCTTTTATCTTATGCTGAGTTGCTAGCAGATGATACTAACTATGGAAACTACACAATTGAGAAGTACAATCTGAACTGCTACATGCGACTTGATTCTGCTGCAGTAAGAGCATTAAACATTGCAGAAAGGAAAACTGATGTAAACAAGAACTTCAGTTTGTTTGGTTTGATGAACAGAACCTGTACTGTTGGGATGGGAAAAAAGATTGCTTAACAGATGGCTGAAGCAACCTCTAATAGATGTTAATGAAATTAATAACCGATTAGACATGGTTCAGGCTTTTGTAGAGGACCCGGAGCTTCGTCAGGGACTCAGGCAACAACTTAAAAGGATATCAGATATTGATCGTCTAACACATGCTCCGAAAAGAAATCAGCTACTCTGCAGCCTGTTGTCAAGCTTTACCAGGTTATTGCTGCAACCTACTGTTATTTTATTTTAATGATTTTGAAAGATAATTGTTTGCCTGAAAATTTATTTTAATATACAGTATTTGTACGCTGCTAGTGTAAGGCTAATAACCTTTAATGAAAGGAGTGCACCTAACCTTTGTAGCACTCCCTCCAATTCCAAATGTAGTTCCCTTTAGAATTCTAGTTGGTCAAACTTTTTTGTAACTTTGCCAATCAATATATAGGAAGCTATATGGATTGACAGCACATAGTTGATGTTACTAGAATCATCATGGAAAATACTTTCATAATATGTAACAGTCAAAGTGTCATGCTAGAGACTGTGTCGTTGTCCTAGGCCTACATTTTGAATTACAAGGAATGCTTATTTCTGTGTATTTGTGCATAACATTTGAGGAAACAGAGTAGACTTAGGTTTCTTAAAACAAGGGCAACACCTTCTAAGATGCATGCCTTTTTCCACAATTTTTTAACCCATTTACTTATTGGTTTTGCAGTCCTGTAGCAGAATCTCTTACATCAAGGGCATTCTTCAGCAATATGATGGCCAATTTTCCACATTGATAAGGTCAAAGTTTCTTGAACCATTAGAAGAATGGATGACAGAGAATCGATTTGGTCGGTTTTCTGAACTTGTTGAGACAGCTATTGATCTTGATCAGCTGGAGAATGGAGAGTACAGAATATCTCCTCTATATAATTCTGATTTGGGTGTACTAAAGGATGAGCTTTCTGTGGTTGAAAATCACATAAATAATCTGCACGTGGATACAGCTAGTGATCTGGATCTTTCTGTTGATAAGCAACTGAAGCTAGAAAAAGGACCTCTTGGACATGTGTTCAGAATATCAAAGAAAGAGGAGCAGAAAGTCAGGAAGAAGCTCACTGGCAGCTACTTAATCATAGAAACTCGTAAAGATGGTGTAAAGTTCACAAGTTCTAAGCTGAAAAGGCTAAGTGATGAATACCAGGCACTGTTTGGTGAGTACACAAGTTGCCAGAAAAAGGTGGTTGATGATGTAGTGAGGGTTTCAGGCACCTTCTCAGAGGTACACTAAGATAATTATCTTAGCTTCATAGTTTATTTTTTTCTCTGTACAGATTGGGATAAATCTTCAATTCTTGGTGTAGGTATTTGAAAATTTTGCTGTAATTCTGTCGGAGCTGGATGTTTTACAAAGTTTTGCTGATTTGGCAACTATTTGCCCAGTTCCTTATGTTAGGCCAGAAATCACAGCATCGGTAAGAAACACTTCCTAAAACTCCTTTAAAATGACAAATTTTGAACATGCTCTAATCTTGAGAACACATTACAGGATGAAGGAGATATTGTTCTACTAGGTAGCAGACATCCTTGTCTAGAGGCACAAGATGGTGTTAACTTTATACCCAATGATTGCACTCTGGTAAGTTTCCTGTGATATGATATTTGCAATTGCAGCACTTAATTACTGAAGTTAGTGATGGTTCAATGGCCCTTAATAGGTGAGAGGGAAAAGTTGGTTTCAGATCATCACTGGGCCAAACATGGGAGGAAAATCCACATTTATAAGACAGGTTAGATTTGCACTTTCATGGTAAATTTTTGATGAACCAAAGGAATTTATTTATAATGTCATGGAAGTATAGGAAAGATGGTCCTAGAGTGCATTCATTCAAACTTCTCTAGGGACCATTGATTTTGAGTAAAGCTTTTTGTATTGATAATGTGGAAATACTGTCTAATTAGTTGTGTAAAATTTTTCATAATATATAATTATTTTTTTGTTGTCATATCGGTATAAAAGCTGTGGTCGAAGTTTCACATTTGCGGCCATGCGGTGTCCAAAACATAATACATTTACAGAGGGAGTATATGACCACTATAATTCCTCTCTTATAATATATCATTTGTGGCAACCAAAGTTTGACCATTAGAAAGTATTTCTAAATACAAACCTAACGCGACCACTTTTTGTAGCACAAACTTTTCATATGCTTAGACCAGTTTGTCAAAGACAACAAAGTTTGAGTTTTGAAATATGTGTGTTCTTGGGATAGAGGGAGTACTGATCAATTATTCATGCATATGACTATATGAGTGAATAATTAGCATTTGTTTTCAGTTATGGAAAATTTCACTTATAGTTACTAAATTTAGTAGAGCTCTCCATCTCCACTTCCCGAAAAACACATACTTAAAACATATGTGAACTTAAATGTGTAAATAAATATATAAATTTAGTGCTACACTTGGATCCACATCTTATGTGCTGTTCCATTTTTATGCTCATATTATATATTGAACTACAAGTTGTCTGTGATGATTACCAACCACTACCACCCTATATGCATAATGCAAGCATTATAATGCAATAGTATTATAATAAAGAGTCTGTATTTTCAAAAAAACCAAAATAAAGAGTTTGTGTGCTTATAATGCAATAGTAATAATAAAGAGTTTGTGTATTTTCTGTTAGAGTATATGCGCCCTTGGGGGCCTTGGGCCCGCGCCTAAGCCCATATGGCTGGGCTGCCTATTGATTGGAATAGATGGTGTTGATTAGGCAAGGATCACCGTAGGATTGGGTGTTTCTATAAACCCTAATGATCCTTGCCTATATATGTACCTGTACTCTTTTGCCATCTGTCAATCAATAATTCCGAGACGTATTGCTCTCATTTTCAAACCAAAAAAAGTTTGTGTGCTTGATACCTTCTGTGATTTGTTTTTTCTGTTTTCTGGATAGCCATGTGGGGTGATTTATTGAGTAGCGTATTCATACATATTTGATCCAAAAACCTTACACAAGCAGATGGATTGCCCAGAAATTTAAATCTCCATGATTGCTAAAGAAGGGTTTTGCTAGGACCCAAAATGTTGCTGGTACAAAGTCAGCTGCATGGGCATGTATATGACTCCTCTTGATATACTCTTTGAAGAGTTGATGGTAAATGGGGCCTTTTATCCCAAGAATCCAGTAAAGAGTTTTAACATTGTTCTGTTAACTCCTTGATCAATGTGTTTGGAAAAACTGAAAGCAAACCAGTTTGATTCAGTTGGAGTGCATTTGGAATTTTGGACATGTTAAACATACTGTGTGAAGTTCCTCCATGTTCTAGCTCCATCTTCTAATGCTTGGACGTTGGCTACTGAATTTAATATATATTTCTAACATATTACTTGAAACAGCCAATAATACCTTTTGCTGCTTACATTCCTTCATTTATCAGCTTGTCCATCTTAATTTTCATATGGGAATCAGGTTGGTGTAAATGTCTTGATGGCGCAAGTTGGTTCCTTTGTACCTTGTGATCAAGCAAGTGTTAGTGTGAGGGATTGTATTTTTGCTCGTGTTGGTGCTGGTGATTGCCAAGTAAGTTGGTTTGGTCATCTAAGTATTTTGTTCTTAAGTTTATATTGGAAATTCGCTTTTGCTGCAATTACAAATACCTCATCGTGTTCTCTTGCTTTAGCTACTTGTAGTTGTACAAATGTTGCAAATCAAAGATGCAAACAAGCAGTGTTTATCTTCCTTTAATATAAGATGCTCAGTCCTCCTGCGTGTTTGATAAAAAAAAAAAAGGTGCAAATGATCAGGATAAAAGAACATGAACTAGACGAATGACACATTTGCTATATTAGTCAAGTCTATTTTCTTCTGAAGAATGAAAATTGTTCATTTTTTTCTTGAACTGGCATGTGAGCTTATATTAAGGAGAAGAGCAAAGTACACAAAAGCTGTATAAATCCAGCAAAAACAGGACTCACACCACACACAAACCCCCAGTGGTGGAGCCAGGATAAGAATCTACCTATGGCAAAGTTCCCAGTAGTAATGGCGCACACAACGCAGGGACTGCAGCAGGCCAGTAGCCAGCAGGGACTTTGCCGGCGGGCAGGTATGGCGGCCGCCAGGGCTCGCCATACTGGTGGCTCCGCCGCTGAAACCCCCAAAGGCCAACACACTCAACTCATACAAACTCAGATACATAGGGACCAGAACAGCTTGCCCCTCTCCTACAGCTCCTAGGAGGAGATTAGAGCCAGTAGCTCCTCATGTGTGTAGTTTTTCTTCTTTTTGAACGAAAATGGCAGGAGCTCTGCCTCTCAATTAAGAGAGGAAAGAGTTCAAAACACACATTGCACGTTGATCCCTCCAATAACTAAACCCTTCCTTTTAAATTCAACGGATAATGATGGCAGGGTATTTTCTCATAGTAAGATGAAACTTTCTGTTACTCTGAAGCAAGCATTAAATTTATATCCTTCTGCAAAGTATGATGTCGTAAACTATTATGTTTGCATTTATTTGGCAGCTTCATGGTGTATCAACTTTTATGCAAGAAATGCTTGAAACAGCATCCATCCTAAAAGCGCCTCTGATAAGTCTCTTATAATTATTGATGAGCTGGGACGTGGAACTTCCACGTATGATGGATTTGGTCAGTGCTGTATAGCTTTTCTTGTTTCTTCTCTTACAAGTTTGTTAATCATCTCTCCTTTTGTTTGTTTTTAGCATTCATAGACAACCATCTGTACTACTTCTAGGTGATATTGAACTCTTGACTTTTAAATAGTGTTGGTATAAGATTAAGCTGGAAATTTGCATATTTTTAAGCTCACTGTACTAGCATTGCATAAATTACACTTTGTAATTGGTTAGATACATCTCTTGGACCAAAAAATAAGTAATTCCCTGTACCCTTGCACTTGCTGATAAATGTTCCATTCACCAGAGGTAATTGGCTGGTTACTGCTGTTAATCAGACCCATCAGGCTGATCTAGGAAAATAAAAATTATGTGTTCCTTTTAAATTGTTTTGAATTAAAACCTAGAACAAAGGAGCATTTATATCGCCGGTGTTTCTTTTGGTTATGTAACAGTGCTCAAACATCATTAGTGAATGGTACATTGTATGGAATGGGGCTTCTATACAGATAAAAGAAACAAATTGTTTTGGGGCAAAACTGTATTTTTGTATTTGCTTGCTTCCCTCTGTGTCTAGTTGTGCTATTGTTGATTTTGGATGCGGTTAACAACCTGCTGCATGCTACCATGCCGACAATTCTTAGTGTAATCATTCGTTGGTAACTACCTGATTGATATATTATTTGTTATCAGGTCTTGCATGGGCTATCTGTGAGCATCTTGTGGAAGTGACTCGGCGCCTACCTTGTTTGCAACCCATTTCCATGAATTAACTGCATTAGAACATAGAAGTGATGATAAGCACCAACACGTTTCAAATATCGGAATTGCAAATTATCATGTGGGTGCTCACATAGACCCATCAAGTCGGAAGTTAACTATGCTTTTTACAAGGTATGTCACGATGTGAAATTCTTGTCCACATTCAATGTTACAGAAACAAGTTGGCATTATTGTTTTTCCAAATGATGCCTCCTATTACAATATTTCCATGTTCGTGTTGTAGGTTGAACCTGGTGCATGCGACCAAAGTTTTGGTATTCATGTTGCAGAATTTGCTAATTTTCCAGAAGCTGTTGTTGCCCTTGCAAAAGCAAAGCAGCAGAGTTAGAAGACTTCTCTACTACACCTACCTTTTCTGATGATTCGAAAGACGAGGTATATGAATTGAAATGCACATGCTTCCTCCCATGTGAGCGACCTTATCATGGAGAAAATGAATATGATTCATAATTCAACTATACTGACAGTAGTATATTTTTAAGTTTTTATGGTCATTAATGAATTTATGGTAAAATTACATTTATCTGATGCACAGTTCATGGGAGCTTTGGTGCAGAGGGTATCTTTCTTCCCCATTCTGTGCAACTCAAACCTCTTTCTAAACTAGCAAGTGTTCTGTGCAGGTTGGATCAAAACGCAAGAGGGTATTTAGCCCAGATGATGTCACCAGAGGAGCTGCTCGGGCTCGACGTTTCCTTGAGGAATTTGCCGCATTGCCTACAATAGGTGAGAGTGAGATGGATGGGAGCAAGATCTTGGAGCTGACCGCCAAAATGAGAGCTGACTTGCAGAAAGATGCAGCTGACAATCCTTGGCTTCAGCAGTTCTTCTGAAGCTAATTAATCCCTGCGTGGATGGAGATTTCACTAAGGTTAAACCATAAGAGAACCTCGTTGATGCTAGGATCTCCCGATCCATTTTGTTAATACGTATCAGCGGATGTACTCTAATCTCTAGGCTTAGCAGAACAAGCAGTAGACTTTGCCACATCATCATGTGCAGTGCAACAAAAAAGACCATGTGCATATGTAACGCGGTAGTGCTACTGCTGCTTATCGATTGCATGCAGTTACTCTGTTGAGTCTATTCTACGGTTCTGGCCTGTCTGATTGCACGCCGTGTACAGCCGTGAAGTCTGCTGTGCCACTCTGATCGAAGCTTGAAGCTTCTGCAATGTCTATTGTTGTGCTGATTGTCTAGCAAAATTGTTGCAGTCCAAGTAGGGATGATAGTTTATAGGGACTGTTGGGATTTTGTCGAGGATGATCTCACAACGGCCTTTAATCAATTTTTCAACCCAACCTTCCAAACTCATCAAACATTCCCAGGAAGGCTGATGCGATTGTGAGTCAAGACTTAAGAGGCCCGTCAGCCTAATGCATAGTGTAGCGAGGATCCTCTCCAATTTAGCGAATATACTTGTGACTCATCATTTTTATAATGTGGCTCTTGTTTTCATTAAAAACTGGTCCATTTTCTCTACACCTAGAACGTGGTACGCAGGCCGCAGATAGCAAAAACTTTTGATACTATCATGTTGTGCATCCTTATCCTTGCCTTTCTATGGGTAACACAAGAGTGCATATTGAAAGGAGAGAATGGCCCAAGAGGAATTGTGAATTAAGCATGTAGTCTCTAAAAACTTTAAAGCAACCGCCGTAAACTATATAATTCTACTTACCCTTTGAACGGATTAAGCATATGGCTACAAAGGCCATACTAAGATTGAGTCCTTAAGGCCATCACACTAAACATACCTTTAGTCAAGAGCACTATGAACAGGTTCTTAGTGTGGAACTAAACCCTATATGACTAAGCATACTCTAGCATGGAGAATCCTAATTATCACCCAATGATTCTTGCACTCAACAAAGAGCAAAACACAAAGCCAAGACATAAAAGTACATGAAAAAAAGAAAGAAAAACAAGACAAAGAAAACAACGACCACATGCATAGAACACCATACTTGACTAGAAAGACTCGGAGGTAAAATCGAAGTACTCCCTCCATCCTAGATTAGAAGAAGCTCTCAAGGATGGCACAACTACTAAAGTTCAAGCCACATGATCTGAATGCAAGTGGCGGATCTAGAAACAAAGCATTTTTAGACCTTTTGGGTAGGGCTAAATCTATATTTTTATGAGTTGTCTTATGCTAAATATAGGAATTGTTAAGGTGATTTCTCGGTCCGCAGCTCGGGGTGTAGATCCGCCCCAATCTAAATGCCCCTATGAATACTCTCGGTGATGTATAGTTACCAAGGGGATGGCACAAGTTCTAGTTGATGCACGAGCCTCTAGCGGTGCACCTAACACCTACTCCTCCGGCCTCAAAATAATTCATCGTGTTTGACCGCCGCCTTATTCAAATTATTTATATAATTTAAAAAATAAATAAATTATTATTAAAGTATCTCTAATAATAAAATAAGTCACATCAAAATGGAAGATGTTTATATAAAAAAATTTGAATAAGACGAATGGTCCAAACATGATATCTTAAAAGTCAACATGATGAGTTATTTTGAGGACGGAGGAAGACGATCCTGGTACATAGGCAACCTCCTCTTCAAAAAAAATGTCAAAAAAAAGCAAGTCGTTTTTAGGCTATATCTATATGTCGTGTGTCTCATCCTATACGAGTAGGAGTACATACCCGATCATCATCACCTCCCGGCTTACATTTGTTCAATATCACATGAAAAACAATAAACGATGTGATGTTGAACAAGTATGAGCCGGCGAGGAGATGATGATGATGATGAGTGTGTACTCTACTACTGTATAGAACGGGTGATGAGACACACCAAAGAGACATGAGCTAGGACGCTTTCTGATACATAAGGAATTGCTTTTAGAGACATCTTTGAATCCTAAAAGGACTTTTTTTTTTTCAGAAATCCTAAAAGGACTTTTTATTATGGGATGGAGGTAGTAAACCCAGCAGTACACGCGCTACACCTACACCCCCTTCTCCTGCTCTCCCCGAACCCGCACCTCTTCCTCAAGCCCAAGACGCTGACCCTCTCCCTCTCGTCCTCCTCCCTCACCTCCATGGCTTCCTCCTCGCCGCCCGCCCCCGGCACCGATGCCTGGGAGGTCGTCACCCCACTGCCTCACCAGTCACCCACTTAGACGGCGGGCTTGATGACTACGCCATCTTCCCGCCGCGGCTGCACGAGGGGCTGGGCCTGGACGGCGAGCCCGAGGAGGTGGCAGCGGCGGCGAAGGAGGAGGGTGAGGACGTTGAGGAGAACGAAGAGTGGCTGTGGGGGGTGGGAGAGGTGCCGCTTGGCGGCGAGGCGCGCTTGGGCGGCTGGGGTCGGGACCGTCCAGGACCGGCTGCTCGTGCACGGCGCGTGTGGATGCCCGGCGGTGAGGCCTGCCGTGTGGTCGGCTGCAGCGGCGGCCGCTGTGGTGGGCGCGCTTCTGTACGCCCGTCGTCGGGATAGGAGGGAACGGACCTGCTCGTGCTTCTCTCCAAGGAAAAGGATAAGGTTTGGATCTCTCTGTAACCTCTTAATCGTGATGCCAAGCGCTGTCAATCAGTCAATGTGAATTTGTAGTTAAGTAGCTAGTTTCTGTCATGGGATGATCCCCTGGACGAACAGTATGGTGAGATAGAAACTAGTTGTTTATTGTGGTTCTAAACAAATGTGGTTAGTTTCGTTTAGGCTATAGAACAAGCAAGATATTTATCTGAAGTCCAATATGAAGTGAACTTCAGAACCTGATAGCTTGATCTTGCACTGGTTGGTTTGTGGCAAAGCCGAATTGATCATATCGAAGGAGTTAGGTTGGTAATTGGCATCATCTGCATTTGAACTGTGGCCAGTATGTCTAGTGACATGCGCATTCACTGCTTGGATCAAATTCAAACTAAGGGATAATGTATATGAATTTGTGTAACAAGAGTAGAATGATGCCTTACCAATGCTTATATCCAGTTGGCATTAGTTTGATACTTGGTTTTGTTAGACCCGTGTATGATTGATCGATCACTTTGCAATCAGTCCTCTTCTTAATGTTTGGTTTTATACCATTATTGATTATTGATATTCTCGTCAAGATTTGGTTCAGGGAGGCAGATGTCAAACTTTAGTAAATATTGCAATTTCTGGTGTCCTCTTTCCTCCAACATCTCACTAATTTGCACACTTAGGTCTCTACTGTGTGATATCTAGGCCCTCTTTGGCAGGGCTTGGGATTCTCAAGGATGGTGAAGCCACGGAAAGTCCCGTTTTGTTGGCTTCGCTTTCTGGCCAAAGATGGCTTTGGCTTTGGCTTCTTTGTTTTTAGTTTGGTTTTGGCTTAAAATCCTTTTTCATGTGTGCATATGTGGTAGGGCTTTTGATTAAGCCAGCGGAGAAGCCCCAACAAAACCCCTGCCAAAGAGGGCCTTAGTTTTGGTGGATTCGCCAATGTTTGTTCTATTTTTTTAACTTACAAATATTTTATGCTGGATCTAAAGGTTAAGGTAATTGTGCCAAACTATTTGATATTCTCCACCGAGCAACGTCTAGATTAAGGAAGCATTTAAGTGCATTAGACCAATATAAATGTTAATGTAATGATTGATATTCCAGAACTCATTGGATTCTTGCTTTTCCTTGTGCAGAGGATAGCACAACTGCTGCATCAAATTGCTTTAATGAGTGACATTAGAGGCGGCAATGAAGCAGTGAAGATTATCCGAACTCCTAATCATTTTTCGCTGTTGAAAGGTTCAGCTGCTATGTTGTAGCAAACCGATTAGGTAGTTAGAGAATCAAAGTAGTTAGCGTGCAGGATCAATACTTGTAGCTAAATTGTAGTTTAGCTACAATCAATAGTCACCACCTCATCTCTGTTCCTTTATAAAATGTGTATAGCTGAATGATTTGGTAAATCGTAGATATGTAGAAACTGTTGTTGAAATGGACATGTAAGACTACCTCAGTTACACACCTGTATGTAGCTTGCATTTATTGCATTGTGATTGTGATCATCCACTGAATTTTGATATTTACAACCACGAAGTTGGCTTTATGTATATGCGATTGCACCGAAGTCTCAGATCCCTCGTTTGGCATGAGAACTCAGGTTTCGTTGTCTGCTTACAGCACTTCAAATTATATGGATGGAACTAGAGATCGTTCCTAATGATTGGCATGGAACAGCTAAGATTTTAACCGGGTTCTGGGATCTCATGGGTTTATGAATGTAAGATGTTTTGGCACAATGGTCCTTTCCTTTCCGATGGGATAACACTGCAAAACTCAATCTGCTTAAAGCCTCTCAACTGCATGAATAGTAACGATGATGATGGGAATGGTGATAGCTGATAAGCATTTGCTCTATGATTTTTCGTTCTAAGGGAGACTGGCCGATTGCTCTATGATTCCTGCGGGCTATGATGTCATCTACTCATCTTTACACCGTCATGTACTCATGTTCTAGCCTTCTAGGTGAGCTGAACTGTCTGTCGAACCTGCCCAGAGAAGAATACCACCCTGAGCTACAGGCGCCAACGTACTCAGTCGTGGGCTCGTGGCATGGCAACCCGTGCTGGAATCAAACCTAGAACAGGCAACGCGAAGCGGCAGTGCCATGAAAACTGTTCTTGTGTCATAGCATATGCAGATGGGCAATTGGCTTGGCACGACGATTTTTTTCTTCTCAGTGCAGCTGCATAATACCCCAACACTGGGCTGCGTACAGACAGGCAACTTGCTGTGAACTACAAGGACATCAGGCATCAGTGCAGTAAGGCACAGGCCGATGCAAATGAAAATGAAATGATGCGAATGCAAAGTTAACACTCGACAGGACATACCTACACAGGTTCCATATTTATCGACAAAATAGAAGTAGCAAGTGTAGCACCACATTTCCTCACAAGGCGGCTGGTTTTCAGACCAGTTCACAGCTCAGTCATCGTCATTCAGAGACAGCACCCCGTTATCTCACCATCGATACCTACCTACTTATTAACAACCGACGAGAGATGCCTTCTTGCAAAGAAAGACCAATGTAGTTACGCTATGTTGAGACAGACTACTGGTAGCAGCATTCCAATACCAGCAACAATGACCTCCTTTTAGTCTCTCCTTAAACCGGGTAGAATCGACGAATAGAAACGAATAAAGTGCATATGTCAATTGGCCTACTTCTGTACAGTCACAGGCGATTTTGCATGCCCTGGGGGTGATCCTAATCCAGCAGCCCGCCGAATCACACAGGGACCCGTCTTCCTCTGAACCGAGTGATCAGCTGCGGAATTCCAACAGGCAGGAAACAGCTGAGAACAAAAGCACGGGGAACAAACAATAGGCGAGGAATTTATGAATTTATATGATGATCGTACCGAAGTCACAAGAGGGTGGTGGAAGATCCAACCGACGGAGGGGCTCTTTTGCAGGTAAACAGCAGCTGTTGGCCAGAAGCCACTGTGAGAAAATTTTAGCAGCCGTCAGATACAATGCCCAAATGTTCCTATTTCACGATGCTAACAGAGGAACAGATGCCAGGTAGTAGTAGATCATACAAGAACAGCAGGAAAGAAACTACCAACCTGAAGAGCGTGATGAAGCCATACGACTCCACCATCATGCCTAAGACAGGCCATCCAATGAGGACCAGGAAAAAGCCAAACCCGAAAGAGAGTGAGCCCTGTACAGTGTATGAGGCTCATTTGTTAGCTATAAATATAAAGGGAACCGAAACAGCTTGTGTTTTGCAGGGATAGTATCAGGACCTTGTGATTCTTAGGCTTGGTGAAGAATTGCACAGTCGGCTTCAGCCCAATGGTCAGTAAGACGCCAGAAACGAAGAGAATCTGATAACATGACAAACAACAGTGCTTATCAGTAAACAGGACTCTAGATTGCTGTCAGAATCAATCAAGAGGATGAGTAATTCTTACATTCCCCATTGCCAGGAATCCCTTGTCAAACAGCATAATGATCCCAAGCAGTGAGAAGAGAACTCCAAATCCAGTCAAGCCCAGCCCGATCTCTGTTGACAAAAAAAAGACATAGACGGTTTAGCAGAAGTTGGAAGAAACAGATGTGCTGTACATTGCAAGTTTGCAACATAAGCACAGCACAAGGAATTTCTCGAACATGCAGGAGAGCTGCGTATCATTATATTAAGAAGAGTAAAGGGGTGGGTTTAGAAACCCCATACAGCCACTCTCTCTCTCTCTCTCTCTCTCTCTCTCTCTCTCTCTCTCTCTTACATCTGAAGGTGTATCTCTCTCTCATTTTTCAACTCTTTTACATCGTTAATTAGAAAGCCAGTTTACTCAATACATTGTGTTATGTCAGTAGCCATGGTTCTCTATTAATGGATGGTACCTCGTGATCAAGTGATCAGAAACAGAAACCATGTGCCATGTTGCTCAACTACATCTGAGTATCTGATAGTTACTCACTAGTGGATGACCAAATATCAACATGAATGACTGAAATTCTTAATCTAAATGCATGTCAGATTCATAGAGGTAAACTTGTTTTCTATACCAACCAGACTGTATGAAATGTGCCATGAGAAGCTGTATTAATTCTCAGAGCTTACTTTTCCTTGTTTAACAGTGACGAACACTTAATACAATCTCTCATCAGTGGCTGAGCAACAAACATGACTATATAGTAACAGTTTAGCAAATGTTATTTAATCTGTCAGATAACAGAGCACAAGTAATCTAGATAATTGTATAAGTTGTCACAGAGTCGAATAAGGAAGCCAATGTACTGAGCATACTGTATATTGCTGAATTACATATGGAGACAATTGGTTATAAGTACATGAGCAAACATCAATTTTACGGACAAATTATTCCTATGAATATATGCCAGAATTCGTAGAGGTATAGTCATTTTCTGAACTCTAAGACCAGGGAGGCAGTGTTAGTATTCAGAACATAGCTTTCCTCACTTAATAATGAGGCAACCTTTGTACTAGCACATTGCATTGAATGCATTAAGCTAAACACGAACGCAGGCAGATAAAATGAAATGCAGAACATCAGCGAATTTTGTTGAGAATTCTTCACTCTGAAGGAAGACAAGTTACATTAAACCCTTGACTAATTGGACCTCAAACTCTGCGGTACTACCAAGTCTCACGATTTGGAAGTTTAAGCAACCACCCCAATTACCCAATCTCCACCAAACGATTCATGCATATATGAAGTATATAAACGGCAGGAAATCGAGAGGCAGCAAACGCGGCCGGTCCTTCACCCGCACGAAGAACAAAACCGAGCGAGAAAGCGAATCAAGCACGATCAAATCTCCGCTCCCAAACAGCACGCGGTGAAAGCGAAAAGCACAAGCAAAAGCGACCCGATCATCATCTCACAAACACGCACGCAGCACCAGACGACGGCCTCACAAACCGCCAGCGAAAGGGAGAGGGGACCGGATACAGCGGGTGGGCGAGGAGTCGCTTACTCTTGCGGTCGTTCATCTCGAAGGAAACCATCGCGCCGACGACCACCCGCAGCGAACCCGCCTAGTACCGGCTCCCGCAAACGACCAGCCACCACCTGCAACAGCAGAGGAAAGGGAAACAGATGGAGAGAGTTAGACGAAACCATGCCCGCCGCCGCGGCCATAAACGAAGCGCGCGCCATCGAGGGTGTGAGGTTTTCGATCGCCAGCGATCGGAGCGCAGACGCACCTCTCTCCGAGAAGCGCGGATCCGAAGGCGCACGAGGGTGAGGAGGAGAGGCTGGGCGGTGGCGAGGAGCAGGGGCAGGGGACACGAGAAGCGCGGATGAAGTTGAACTGCTGCCCCGCCCGTGAGACGAGACGAGAATGAAACTCCCCACGGCCCACGCTGGCCGAAGGGGTTTTATCGAGATGCGTGCGTCGGTTTAGTTGGCTCGGACGCCGAAGCTTCGATCGGTCGGTCGGTCCGGCCGGCTTCTATCGAGAGCGCGGTGCGTACGTGGCGCACACGATGACGAACGCGCTCTGCTCTGCTGGAATCCTCCGGGATGGCTGATTGGTTGCCTGTCTGGTTGGCACCTTGCCTTGGCACCGAAGAAAGCGCGGGACGGCGAAGCGGACCCCATTTCTTAGGGCCGAGGGTGATGAGAGCACCTGTCCAGTAGTCTTCGCACACGTGGATAAGCAGCTTGGGGTTCTTGTATTATGTTTAGGGAATGTGACTAGCTCCGTTCTAAATTTTAACCTCAAGTGTAATCCTAGTCTTATTTAAAAAAATTGCACAAAATATCACTTCTTTTGTTGTGGTTTGTTTTATGCACGGTCGAGCTACGATGCCATTACCCACGAAAAAATGAAAAAACAGTGATAAATGATAGATTTTCACCATATTTGCACCCATAAATCATAAGTTCTCACACCCACAAGGCCAATGCACCCTCCTCGAATTGGCTCTAGCTCCGCCCACTGGTTTTATGCCTTTGTTCAAGAATGACTTAAATTTTACTATGTTTCCATAATTATTTTTAATAAGGTGAGTACTCAAAGTTGAGGTCAAAACAGTAAAACGAATTATCATTTGAAACAGATGAAGTACTATATATTTGACCATTTGCTTGCCGAGGGGTATTTATAGTAAACTATGGATAGTTTTTATATTTATTACTTAGGTAGACACTACATATAAAACCATATTTTTAATGAATGGTTTCTACAGAATAACCATTTGTCAAATAACATGTCTGAATAACCATTTGTCAAATAACATGTCTTCCCACTCCCTCGTCTACCTATCACATTTCTTATGTTTTTGTTCTCATGTAGACATGGCTTTTTAAGAACTATTTCCTCATCTCTACAGAGAAAGATGGAGAGAGAAAAATAGATTCATGAGTGATGGAGATGTGCTACAGTATTTTTTGCAGTAGAATCCGGAGCACCTGGAGCTCTCCCAAAGAGGGCCTTCTATTGGTGTCTAGAAATGGTCATTTGCAGCTTACTTTTGCGGGTATCTCTAACTTGCTGCAAAACCACTAGCAACTAGCCAGGTCGGCGTGTTGGGGTGGCCTAACACAACGTTTCCATAGTTTTTAGAAGGGACGGCAAAAGCTTTTGCCGCGATTTCTATTAGACAAAAAAAAAAGAAAAGATAAGTGTCGCCCAGTTTTTTGACCGAAACCGGGCCGTAAAACCATACAACCGAGGAGGGTACCCTACCCACATGTACACCTAGGCACCAAATCAACTCAACTTGTGCCATAACTAGCACCCACTCAACTCAACTTAGGAGAGTGATCCACTCCACCTACCACTTGATGCAACAACTCACAACTCGACTATGGAAACAAGATATACAATAAGCACCGCTTCGGTCGGATTGGGTCATCAACACGAGGCTCCATCGCCGCCACTCGGCCGGATTGGGGCATCGACACGAGCCATCACGAAGGGAGGCACCAAGAAACAGCACAACAGCACTAACTAACAACTCAACCAAACAAACCTCCTCCACCACCGCAGAAGCACCCACACAAGCACGACCGTAGAAACGCATCTAAAACAAGTGGCCCCCGCCACGAGACATCTCAACCAAGTCAACTCCCCCAACGACGCCTTCAAGAAGGTTACGACGCCCGAAGCGCCGCCGCCGCTTGTCCAAGAAGGACTGGGTTTTCACCCGAGGAGAGTGCCGGGGATGCGATGCCTCAACAGGGGAACGACACCCGCAGATGCCGCCATCGCCGGGCCTTCGCCCAAATAATCCCACAACACGCATAACGGTCAAGAAGCCGGGTCCCTACCGGATGCCAACGTCGCCGCTGCCAAACCACCAACCGAAGCCTCGGGCCGGGGCCGACGCGCCGGCCACACAAGCAGCCGCAGGTGCGCGCCTAACACCCCACCAACCAGGCTGCACATCGGAGGTCGGCCTCCCGCCGCCATGCACGCCCACCAGCACGCCATTGACGCCCAAGCCCTCCGCCCTCACGACGACCGCCCCCGCAACAGCAGCCAAGCACATGGGGGGAAGGACAGCATAGACGAAGGCCACCCCCCAACGCCAACATGAGCCCCAGCCACCGCCACAAAGTGGCCACCAACAAGAACAAGGAGGGGACAAGCAGAGGGGGAGGGAACCCCGCTGCTACCCCTACGCCCGCGCCGGCACCAACACATCCCGCTCCGCCAGTGAACCCCAACGGAGCCGCCGGCGAGCCCCAAACGGCGGAGAGCAGCCCCAGCCGGGCACAGAAGGCCAGCTATACCACCACGGTACCGCCGCCCTGCCACTGCCACGGCCGGCCCTGCCACCACGGCAAGACCGACGAAGCAACTCCACCACCGCAGCAGGGGCTCGACAGCAACCCTCCTCAGTCCGCTGTCAGCCGCCAGTCGCCACCGGATCCCGACGCCAACCACCACCACCTCCACCCTAGCATTGCAGCCACCACCAAACCACCACGCCGCAGCTCGTCGTACCTCCACCACCAGCCTGGCCGCAGCTCGTCGTACCTCCACCACCAGCCGGAGCCGTCCCCATGCCAGAACCGACCGAGGGAGGGCGCCCGGCCCCTGGCAGACCAGCCCGCGCGCAAGCCGATGCCAAGCACCAGCCGACGACCGACCAGCGCACCTCCTCCGCCGTCGGGCGTCCACCAGCCGCCGCCATCCTCCCCAGACTCCACCGCACTCCAACGCCGCCCAACCCTGCACACGCGTAGATCCGGGGCCGGACACGCCGGATCTGGCCACAAGGGCCGCGGATCCGTCGCCTAGAGCCGCCGTCACCACCATGGCCGGCGGGGCGTCCATGGCCGCTGAGCTTCGTTCCCCGCCCGGAACCGACTCCCCATAGCCGCTGCAGAGGAAGACCCCGCCGCCACCGTCCTAGGGGCCGGCGCAGGCCTCCCGGGCGACCCCTCCGGTGGCGGCGAGGGCAGGGGCGGAGAGGAAGGGGGCGGCGGTGAGGGGCGTGCGTCCGCCCGAGTCGCCGAGCGGGAGGCGACGCGGGCGTCTGTTTCCCAACGTTTCCATTTCCATAGTTGCGCATCAACAATAGCTAGTTGAACTGATACAGGCGTGTTTGATCTCTTCTCAAAAAAAAAAAAATTATGGATTCTGGCCAATAAATATAGAATCTGGATTTGGATTAAAAAACGAAAGATGTTTAGAAATCATTGTCATAGTGATTATATTGTCTTTGCATACTAAAAATCTCCAACTAATAGGTTTGAGGTAGATAGTTGGATTCTCGAATCTTATTTTTAGAGTCAAGTGTTTGGATCATTCTTAGTTTTTAGGACATTCAAATAGGACCATAATGATATTCGACTCTTCCAGCTCTTTGGCTTGGTAACTACTGAGCTCTCCCCATATGCCGCAATTCAATCGAGGAAACACAACGTTCTTCTTTCGTAGTTGCAGTTTGTAACCATATTTGTACCGTTTCATCCTTCAATCAACTCATAGTTGAAACAGCATCAATGCATACTACACCATAAATAGGAAGAACCTGGTTTGGACCTCATATTAGCATGCCATTTTGCACAAGAAAGATCCTGGCTAGGAACCCATATTACCATGTTATTCTACAAAAAGCTTAACCAAGATTTTTTTTAGAAAAAGAAAACTAAGCCACCAAGTACTAACTGGTAATACTTACAATCTAAAAAAATGTGCTTCACACATTAATGCCAACATCTATAGTCGAACCACTTCGATGTTGAAAACTGATAATTCAGAATGGACATGAGGTTTTTCTACAGGTGGCAACAAATGTTATTCAAGATAAAGTGTTCAGAAGAGGTGGTATCGCAACATGCATTTGTAATCTAGTGACGCGTGATCAATCATGACTCCCTTTTAACTCCAAAACCTCAGTTATACAGATGGAAATGTTCAATCTGAAATCTGAACTGTGGGGAATCGGCAACCTGCAGTTTTCATCTAGCGACGCGTGACCAACCAGGACTGCCTTTTAACTAAAAAAACTTCAATTATACAGATGCAAATATTGCACTCTAAAATCTAAATGTGGAGAATCAAAGTTTAAAGTCTGCACATAAATAAAGGTAGCTGTCGCGCCTGTATAATCGAAGATATGTAGTTTTTTTAGACAAAGAGGTTTCCCAGCTTTATTGATCATAAAGCAAATTTAAAAGTTTACAGCTCAAGCGTACAGGCGCGCCCGCCAAACAAAGTTAAGAAGTCTCAGGACTAATAACAGTAGATATGTAGTTGGCAAACAGTGCTTCAATTATACAGATGTAAATATGTACTCCTAAATCGAAGTTGAAGTCTGCACATAAAGGTGGCTGTCGCGCCTGTATAATTGAAGATACATAGTTGGTATTGCAAAGAGTACTTCAATCATACAGATGTAAATATGCACTCCTAATAAATCTGAATTGTGTTGAATCCAAGTTGAAGTCTGCACATAAAGGTGGCTGTCACACCTGTATAATTGAAGATATGTAGTTGGTGTTGTAAAAGTACTCTGAATATAGGTATGCTTTGCTTAGACTATCAACCACTGTCCTTGCACTTGCAGTTTGGTATTCTTCATTGAAATGCCAGCTGCTGAGTGTTGGCTAGTATGTTCTAGATCAAACAGTACAGTACTAACTCTATGAGCAAGCATGTCCAATTTCCTACAAATGATTTAACATATCTCGGAATGAAATGCCAGCTGTTGAGTGTTGTCTATGTCCTAGATCAAATAGTACAGTCCTAACGCCACCATCAACAAGCATGTCCAATTTACTACAAATGATTTAACATATTACAAAATTCCTCTAGAACTGGGCAGACGCAGAATCGATGAATATATATAGTTCAACATTCATGGGTTATTCATTGATGATCAACGGTCTCCTCCCAAGCCCAAGAAGTAACACAGCTCAAGACACTCACTAGACCATGATGGGGTGCCCTAACGATGCAAGATCTCTAGCGCAAACACTTCACAACCAGGAAATCAGAGCAAATTAGCTCATGAAAGCATACACGAGCAACCTTCACATATGCAATGTAAAGGATGCACGGTTGATATATATAACTTAATAGTATATCACATCCACGAAACAAACATGAGTCCCTCTTGTCACAAGCAATCTCTAATAGATAGACAACAGATATACTAGTAAACATAGGCAGGGGAAACGATGAATAACCATTTTCCGACGAAATGCCAAAATAACAGCAACTGTCGGTGGATCAAAGCGCGGTCCGACGCCTTACTCCTCTTGTACGGCAGCCTCCTCTGTGGCTGGAGCAGTCGCGGACGAGTCCTCCTCGGGCTCCTCCTGCGCGGTCCCCTCGGCGGGCGCCGCCTCCGCCGCAGCGGCGGCAGCGGACCGGGTCTTGGCGAGCTCGAGGAGGCGGCGACTAACCTCCTTGGAGTAGGCCTGGAGCACCTCTATCCCTCCTCGACGGAGGCCGGGGACTCGGCGGCAGCGGACTTGGAGGCGGCGGCGAAGGCCTCGGCCTCGACGGCCGCGGCGGCGCGCTCGGCCTCGGGCTCCGGGAGGGCGCCGTAGCGCTGGGAGAGGACGCTGGGCGCCGCGAGCGTCTGCACGAGGCGGCGCACCACGGCGTCGCGCGTGCGCTGCGACGGCGGCCAGATGCTCAGCGACGGGAGCAGCGCCTCCGCCGCGGCCTTGGTAGCCGCCGGAGGGGCGGCGTCGGCGGATCCCTCGGAGGGCGCGGGCTGGCTTCCCTCCGCGGCGGCGTTGGGGCGTCCTCCGCCATGGCTGTGGCCCCTGCGGGGGAGAGTTCAGAGAGACAGAGGAGAGAGAAAGGAGAGAGAAAAGGGGGAGAGATCTGCGGCGTGGAGTCCCGTGGGGGAGAGAGCGGTGTGGTGTGTGTGGCGAGACTTGCAGGCGGGGTTTTGTTTGGTTCGGCTCTTGTTCTAGAGAAAGATGCTCGGGTGGGCAACAGCACGTGGGTCCGCACGAGCGGCTGGTGGGTTTGTACTGGGCTCAGCATTGGCTGGAAGCCCATTCCATTCTGGCCTTCTAGTGTAACCGAACCGGGCTGGGTTGTCATCTTGAGTTAGCGAGCAATGGGAAGGAAAGCCTAGTTGTGTGTTGGGCTGATTTGGGTTTTCGTTTTCCCGGCCCACATTTTCCTTTTTTTCATTATACTTTTCTCTCGGGTCCTTTGCTCGAGTAGTTGAGTAGATGATGTTGTATGAACTACGGAGCACGATTCCAAGCAGTTCAGAACTATGCTGTGAAAAAGTGTAGGCACAGAGTTTTTCATGCTCCACTGCAGCGTATCGCAAGTGCGCAACACTTCCATCGAAGTTCGAATTCGAAGCAACACAAGTTTATCCTCAAGGAGCATCAAATTCATCAAAGCATGCAATGTGACAAGACTCAAGGATCAAGATTCCCGTGCCGTGCCCAGAAAACAAGTCACAGCTTTGTCCCACGTTCACAGCAGTAGTGCACGCACGCGGGGCAAAGCTGACGAGCCGCGGAGACAAAGGCCTCGACCGCGGGCACGCACCTGAGTGCAGACTGCAGACTCCCAGGGGCGGCACCGGCACCGGCACGGCAGCACGCAGCCACGCTCTGCCGGCCGCCGCTACCGGCCGCGCTCTCTTCGGTTGGGCACTTCGGCTAGACCGCTAGAGCCAAAGAGATGCCGTGGAAAAAGAAGCGCAGCGGCAGGCGGAGGCGGCAGCGCGCATAGGCTTTGGAGCCTCGAGGTCGAGGACTTTCTCTCGTGGAAAGCTGTGTCCCCTGTTTCCCGGGCCAATTTCACCTGCTCCCATTTTTTTCTCATCTGCCGCTAACCTCCGATTCCACGCTAACTAACCTCCACACCTAAAAGCATCTCGGAAAGCAGAAAAAGGAAAACCTGCACGACGCCCAATTTGTAACGCTGCCGATGGCCTCAGGCCTCAGTGCTCAGTCTCTGCAGATTAAATACTTCTTCAGTCTCTGAACTCAAGTTTGGCATAGCATAGCTGACTGAGGGATAGCTTTACATTTGTTGATAGCTTTTACATGAAAGAGCTGGAAAATCTTCAGCTGCAGCATTTGCTGATGCTTGATAGTTTAAGAGGATTTTGATTTTTGATTCCCATAGTGGTAGTAAAAAGGCTCCACTGCAAATGATTGTGTGCCAGCAGCAGCAGCAGCACCTACCTTGACGATAGGGCACAAAAAGACCTTTTCAACTTTTGCCAGGCTCAGCTTTGACCTCATGCATGTCTCATGTCCCCGTTGTGCTGTTACATTAGGACAGCAGAAGATTCACAACACACCAGCTCAGCTCCTGTCCGTCCGCTCCGCTCTACTATCCCTGCTCCACCTCCATGCATGGGATGGGCAGCCAAAGAAGGCTTCTCATCCTCCTGGCTCTCCTCCTGCTGACGCTGGTCGCCGGAGAAGGCGACGCCGCACTGTCAGCAGCCGGCACGGACGGAGCCAATGCCACCGACGCGCCGCTCGACGTGCGGGCAAGGAAGTGGTGGCGCTTCCCGGTGACGGAAGGCCTCGTCACGGGCAGCGAGCGGCGGGTGCCCAACTCGTCGGACCCCCTCCACAACCGTTGATGCGGCGGTGACGCGTCAACCGCCGCCTGCCATCCGTGCACCGTGCTGCTTCAACCTCCGCTGTTAGTTACCGACCGTACCTCTCTGATCCGATGCATTTTCTGGCTGCAGAATGTGGCTTTAGTGTTCAGACTTCAGAGAATATTGAATTGCGTATACGAGTAAATGTAGCTGATTTTGTTTTAGCTGGTTTGCCGTTTCGAGCGCTTGTAATCACAAATTCATCGGCTGTGTTCACCGTGTGTATATATAAATTCCCTGAATTCATCTGTCTATGTAGATCTCTGTTCTTCAGTTCTTCCTGTAATCTGCACTAACACTAACCATTCTACTATGTGTGTATATAAAATCCCCTGAAATCATCTGTCTTTGAATTATCTGGAGTTAGCGCAGTTCACAAGAGTTCAAGATTATGTGATGAATATCTTGCATGTGGATCTCTGTTCTTCGGTTCTTCCTGTAATCTGCACTAAGACTAACCATTCTATGACTGGAGTTCAGAAGACTTCAGCTCGAACAGCAGCAGTGCTGCAGGAATGAGTTATTTTTCTTCTTCTCCCGTTCGTTTTCTGCCAAAAATTTTATACGGCTCGTCGTATTAAGGCACAAAAAAAGGGTGGTAAAAGGCAAATGTGGCCGTGGACCCACCTGTCATTGTCCCTACGAAGCAAACCCCGTTCCCCCTCCAGTCCTCCACCGTCCTCTGCGTCAAAACGTCGAGAAGCTAGCGCGCGCAATGTCCGCCGCCACCAGCGTCTCCCTCGCCGTCGCCGACGCGGTCTGGGCGGAGATCAAATGTGCCGGCCAGGCATCCGACGAGCACCTATCCATGTAAGTAATGGCAAACTGCTCGTCCACTCGGTGCTGTACCCGCTCTCCCCGGGCATGGTGACATGCTCTCGCTCCCCGCAGCCTCGAGACGCTGTTCGGAAAGAACATGCTGCGGGCTTGCAAGATCGTCGACGAGCGCGGCGTCCGGCGCGTCACCGGCGCGCCCAGCGGCCGCTCGCTCTTTCTGGTAGGCGCTTCCCCTCTTCGTCTTCCGATTCCCTCGGATGTCTCTCTCGTGTTCCAGCCAAACTAGCGAACAAGTTGTCACTGCAGGTGATGGGGAGTCGAAGAGGAAGGAGGAGTATCTATGTTTCCCGGAGCACCTCTGCACGTGCTACTCATTCTTCTACGACGTTGTTGGGCGCGGCGAGCAGCTCAGCGTAAGTGCCCTTACTGCATCAAGAACAAGAAAATTTTATCTGTGCAAACCTTGGGGAAGATTAGATGGAGTAGCATACTTGTCATCTTTTAGCTCGTGGTTACTGAAATAGAGCTGAATTTTGGGCTATTATGTTTGGTCTTTGCAGTGTAAGCACCAGTTAGCTGCACGGCTTGCAGAGGCTGTGGGAGAACACCAGGAGATTGAAGTGAAAGATGAGGAGCTCGCAGATATGCTTGCAAAGCTCTGAGAATGTGAAACTTTGATTACTTCGGTAATTCACATAATATTTATGAATTGTATCTTCTCCTTGCCCAATCACTCCGATAGTCTGATGCACTGGACTGGAGTTAAGCACACAGACTACAATAGGGAAATGATGTGCCAGAATCCAGGGTAGAATCAGCTCGATATCATCATCCATTTTGTATGCATGATCCTTTGAACTGATTGATGAATTGAGATGAATGGTTTGTTCATTCACTATTGATTTAGTTTCACATGCTAATCCAGGGTAGAATCAGCTCGATATCATCATCCTTTTTGTATGCATGGTCCTTTGAACTGATTGATGAATTGAGATGATGGTTTGTTCATTCACTATTGAGTTAGTTTCACATGCTTCTTTTATTTATTATCGTCTTCTGACAATATACTGTTCTTTCCCTAGTTTCTGTCAGGCCTTGCTGTAGCAATGCTTTAGTGACAGGGGAAGAAGATATGATGTCACACATTGAAATTTGGTCGAAAAATCCAAGACTTTTCCAACTTGAAGATGCTGGCACATATGCCCCATATGAATACATATATTCCACAATAAATAATACTGAACTGAACTCTACAGGAAGGCATCAGGATGACAGCTAAAGACTTGAAATATTGAATACCTTTGGTTTAGTGTCTTGAGAATTCAAATCCTTAGTCTGCCCATAATTTAACATAAAGAATTTGCTAAATATTGCATTTATAAACCATGTCTTTAAATTTCAATTGTTGTTATGAACTGTTTAGAGCTTTTCTTTGGTAGATGAATGTACTGAATTCCATAACACTGTGATCTGTTAACTTTATGTGTGTGTTCATAACTAGTATTTTTCAGTAATGTCTAAAGTCATATGGCACTGGTGGATTTCTAAAGGGGATAGTGTCGCAGAGGACTATGTAACTTGTGTTTCCATGAAATTGATTGGTTTCTGTTCCCACAGTCAACACCGTAGCCGAAAAGTTTCTCTACATTTCATCTTTGGAAGGGCTGCAGTGGAGATCAGTTTAATCATGATGTGATGATGATATCTCAGTTATCAAGTATTCACCATTGCCTCACCTTCTTATGCTTTCACTAAAGATTCTATTTCTTTTCCAACTGAAAAGGAATGGGTTCTTGTTCTTTCCATGTATACTTTCACTGATATGTCAATTTATTAGCACTCTTTTTCATATTCTTTCACATTACTTTGCACGGATTCATTTATATGCTAAGAATCCAGGGCTCTTAGCTTCTTATCTTACGTCTGTGTAATGTTTATACTTTGATGAAACAATTTTAGGTCATATCATTTTATTACAAATTGCAATCAATGTATTTTTAAGTAGTACCTGCTTTGAAGTTTCAGTGGACCACGCTGGCGCAGATATTCCAGCATGTGAATATTTGGTTCTTTGCTATTTGTAAAGAAGCAAATGTCTTGAATATGATTTGTCTTGTGAAACAATGTTTACCAATGACTCAATGAGACAAAATGTATGAATTTGAACTGGACTCGTAACTAGCTACCACAAAGATGCAGAATAAGCTAATAAACGTTTTTTTCTTCCATCTTTTTAGATTAGAAGGATCATCACTATCACGGTAAAAATCCAAGAGCTCCGTAGGTATTTTCTCAGTTTGCCCTCTATGATTTATATTCATGATTTACTCTCAGTAAGTCAATATGCTCCATAAAACACCAAACATAAGTCATCCCACTACATTACTGTTCTTTGCTGTTGTTTCTCAAAGAAACTATGTTCCGCCAGGCCAAGAAGACATCAATTTGGCTGGCCAGAGGTGACCAGCAACCTGTAACTGAAAAAAAAAAAAAAAAACTTTGGGCTCTGTTGCTCCTCTTAATTAAAAGGCAAAGCTCCTGCCATGTTCTTTCCAAAAAAGAAAGACAGACATCAATTGTACAATGGTTTGCTATATGGCCACCAATTGCTCATTTCTCTAGCATACAACCAACAATTCCATAAGATTTGGGTTTCATTGAATCAATTAGCTATTTTAACTTTTTAAAAAGTTTTAACCAGTTCTAGGTTTGCATTTGTAGATTGGTTGAATTTACACTAACCTGATCCAGTATAACCAAATTCATATAACCTACTGCAAGTAACAGCGGAGCAGATAAAGTGCAGTTCGTACACAAGCGTGGGGGCAGCTTCAGACTTTTCTCTCTTACCATGCATTTTATACTTGTTCACCCAACAGAAATTATGAAAAAGATTACACTTCTCAGAAGATGCTTATATGTAACCTATCTGCTTATTACAATTCACAAGTGCAGGGTCAAGTCAAGATTTTTCTCTGTTTGCTTCTTGGACTCCTCTGAACTTGCTGTGAAGCTCCCAGGCCATACTAACCCTCCAGGTTCTTCAATTGCAAAAGGTATCCAGCCATTCATTCGGCCTCCGTCAAATCTTGCCACAACAAGAGCAGCTCTTTCACCATGATCCTTCAGAACCGTGGAGTGGGAGTTCACTCTCAAAGGTTGGAGAAAGGAAGCAGATGGAGGAAGGCTCGTCATCATCTGAAATCTATGCGACTTTCTTGCTGCACACCTCTCCCTCTTGTGTGCATTCTGGTGCCCACCGAGGGCCTGGGAACTGAAGAACTTTCTCCTACAGTAGTTGCAGGAGAAAGTCCTATGCGGAGTGGCCACTGGTTTCACCTCTTGAGGCTTGGCTTCTTCACTTTTTGGCGCATGAAGACCCAACTTCAGCCATGGTACTGTGGTATTATCATCAGCTAGACCAGCTTCGTTAACTTGGTCTGCTGACTTCTGCTCTTCAACAGCAGGTACTCTCTCCATTGCTCTCTTTGTTGGAAGTAGCAGAAGACAGGATTTCTGAAGTTTGTGTTATCGTGCCTC
This sequence comes from Hyparrhenia diplandra, assembly GCA_015847255.1. Lineage (NCBI taxonomy): Eukaryota > Viridiplantae > Streptophyta > Magnoliopsida > Poales > Poaceae > Hyparrhenia > Hyparrhenia diplandra. Next base: position 63,274 of record JADLZK010001935.1, read on the forward strand.
ACCCTGCTTCGCTATTGCTATAAAAGAAGCAGGGGTCTGCAGGCATCAATAATTCAGCAGAAAAGGCGAGCCATTGGTACTTTGAAGTGGACTAGGATATGCTAGTTTTGCAGTAGTGGCAAACATGTTGGTTCTTGTTATTCTTTGAGATGATATACATGTCATACATAGTGACTGGCTTCAACAAACTTCAGTTTCTTGTCCAGCTCATTCCCTATCAGGTTTGCACCTGCTCTAGATAGCAGCGTTATACATTTCTATCAGGTACAGTCCTGCAACCTTATGCAGGGCCACGATTGGTTAGAATTTCCTTATTGTGTGTGCCGTCATCTGGGGAGCTACTGCTCACACTTGGAATTGTCCTTGTCGATTGAAGTGTAGGAATATATACTGAAAAAAAGAAGTCTTATAAGTTCTTTCCCTTTTTTTAAAAAAAAATTCTTCTACTTCTTTTCCTTGGGATGCCAAAGTTTTCTGTCGTTCTCTTCTTTTTAAATTGGCTTTAATTTTGCATGTCGACTTTATTGAGAAGAAATATCAAGTTTTAGGTGGACTGAAGCAAATTCTTTCCAGGTGATTCGTTTAGCTGACCCATATTGTAGCATGCTTTACTGAGAGGTGCTATAGCCTATCAAGTGCTTTGTTAGTCATCTTTGAACTTATCGCAACTCTCACTCATGCTCTCTTTTTGTCTCTTTAGGCTCAGGCATGGACGCTTATTGACATTATTCAACACTAAAGCCTACCTCAGCCTTCTCAAGTTGCACCATCGCATGAGTCATGAGTGGATTTCAGATGACTTCAAGCAAGTGCCGTTACCACTTGTTGCTAGCCAAAGCCTACATGCCATTAGCATTGGACAAACTCTGGAGGCTGGCAGTGTAAAGAACAGAAGCTTTCTGCTGAGGAGCAAAGCAAGTGGGTGACGCACTCAAAGCGCAAATGATTATGCTTTTTTCTATGCATGGCATTGGCCTTTTAGCTGGAGAGATCAGACAACCGGAACTATATTCTGATGGAGGAACCCTACGAGAAATAGACACACACCGGCTGTTCTCTTTTGGACTTGTCAGAGAAGAAATCATGGTGGATGGTACTGATATCACCCCTAGTGGAATGGTGACTCGTAACCCTGCGGCGGCTCCGGCCGGCTCGATCCGGAGGAGGTGGCGGGGAAGCAACACGCCTTGGTCTATCGCAATAGGCAGGTAACGACTGCCATGTCTCTTTGCTACTTGCTAGTAGTAGCTAGCATTACACAGTTGTGCTCACTCATCCTCATCATGTTACACAGTGGCACGGTGCTGATGTCGATCGGTCGCGCATGGTTTTGTTCGAGGTGTTCTTTGCCAAATCATCTTGGGGTTTTTTTTTTTCGAATACGCACGAGTGTGCGTATCATTGTATTAAGAAGAATTAGAATTTGGTTACAAGACCGACCAAGGCCGGCTAAGACTCATGATTACATTGAAAACTCGGGCGATAGGAAGCTATCCACCCGATGCTAGACTTCCTAAATTTCTTGCGCCGGCCAAGATCCATTGATCAGCCTGTGCCTTGATAATGAGTAGGAGATCAGGTACGGTCGTGGCCGTCTCCCTGAAGCACCTCGCATTCCTTTCCTTCCATACCTGCCATGCCACGGCGCAAACAAGGAGTCGAACCCCGTCGTTTGCTGACCATGCCGGCTGTTGCGCATTTACCTCCACCATGTGATGATCGTCGGGCGCTGTTGGCGGCATTGGCTTTCCCAGTGCTTGGCAGATGTGGAACCACAACTCCCTCGTAAAGGGGCATTCACAGAGCAAGTGATTCATGGATTCCGATGCTTGGTCGCAGAGGTAGCACTCTTCCCTGGCCTCTAGACCATGTCGTCTTCTCCGATCATTTGTCCAATGCCTTTTCTTGAACGCTAGCCAGAGAAAAATCTTAACCTTCAATGGCGCCCGTGTCTTCCGGATGAGGGAGTGCCCAGCGAAATGAATTGCGCTCGTGTGTGCAACATTGAGTAGGCTGACTTGGCGCTGTAAGTCCCATCCGTGTCCATCGCCAGACAGTCCTATCCGGCTGATCGCTGAGGATGACGTTCGCCGTCGCTTCACAAAGGTCCAGGAACTCAGCGAGCTCAGTGGTGTTGAGGCTCCCCGGCAGCCCCCTTGCCCATCGCAAGTCGCTTATCCCTTGCCGCACTGTGAGTTTTGATCTCGACCTCTTGGGGATGCGCAACATCAGGTTTGGTGCCAGTTCAGCCGGTGATGTCTCCTGGAGCCAGCGGTCCTCCCAGAAGAGAGTATTCATACCGTCGCCGATGATTGTGTACGTGGATGCCCTGAAGAATGCCTTTACTTGTGGGTCGATGTTGAGCGGCAGCTCGCTCCAGGCTCTTGAAAATCATCTTGGGGGTTGGCTGCGAACTGGTTCTGCGAGCGACCCCGCCGGTGTGCTGTTCCAAGTTCCATGATTTCTGTTCCGATTCTGCTGTCACAGCCACCCCCTTGCGTACCTTCCTGCTCCTGCTTGTCTTGTAAGCCATCCCGCGACCTACTTGGTGAAGTTCCTGTACCTTCCTGGCTAAAAGTGTGACAGTGTACTACTTTTTTTTTTTTTTTTTTTTTTGAGAAAGAGTACAGTGTACTACTATCATGTAGTGAAATTGTTGATTGGGCCATAATTACCAGACAGAAACGATGGTGATCCGATCCTACAAGGAGCACTGGAGCCAGCAGCCACCGAGCCACGATGAAGACTGTTGCTGAGGAGACCAGTCCATAACCCCGTGGGCTGTTTAGGGCACCTGTAAGGCGGGCCGCCACAATTCTCTAGAGCATTGGGCCCTCCGTGACTTCTTTCGGACAGGATTGGTCACCTCGCACCAGGTGGGTTCTGCCCATCAAACATAGCCCAATGCTGGAAACTCACTTCGGCTTAGCTTCGGCCACAGGCCCACAGCGCCAGGGTTTCTGGCCCAGTACTGACTTGCAAATTTTGCTAAAAAATATATAACCTTGCAACTCAGACGACAGCAACACCAAGTTGCAGCCAGAGTACTGTTCTGTGATAGCTGCTGGGCCGAATCGACTGCCAACGCGTCGGCGTCAAACAAGTCGTCAACCAAACACCAGGGAGACAGGGAGCATCAGAATGGTAGCGCACACAGTAGTATGTGGAGTGGAGCACCCATTCATTGTTCACCACTGTATCACCGGATGAAAGAATTGCATGACGCTGCCACAGGAACATTCCCCGTCGGCCTACAGTTATGGCTACAGAAGCATGCACTACTACTCGAGTCGAGGCGGTCAACATTGTTCTGCACACAGCACAGGATTGTGCTGTGTGCTCTCTCTGTACCTGCTGGCCGCCCATGCATGGCCACCCCCCCACCCCTGCCGAGCCCCACCGGCCCGATGATCTGATCTTCTTCTTCTTCCGGTCCATTGAGTGGACAGGCAGGCAGGCAGACACCGGCGATGAATCCGAGTCTTGGCCGCCATGATGGGTCCGTCGTCCGTTAGGTAAACACTCTCCGGCGGACCACATCGAGACCATACGATATGGGCACGATTGGGCATGGCAGAAAGAGAGGGCGTCCTCGTCCCCCCTGCATGCATGTGCCGTGTCTCTGCCTGTCTGCTGCCCTTGTCGCGCCAGCAGCCAATCCCTTTATTCCTCCGTCCGTCCGTCCGTGTGTGCGTGCACAGCAGCATACACCATCGATTCATTGCATGCATGCATGCACACTCTCAGACTACCTGCTACGACCTGCTGCCTGCTTGCTGCACAGCATACACCATCAGATCAACTGAATTCCACTTTGCACGGCTCAACCTTTCTTGATTTCCAACTACGATCTGTGAGAATATGCAGACAGTGACTCAGTCAGTGAGTACGAGTCCAACCAACAATCAAATCCCAGAAAGCAAGAAAGATGATCTATGATCGATCTGATGCCCGAGCGGCCGGCCGGCCGGCCGGGCTCACTGCCACCAAGCTAGCCCGATAGATGGGGATAGGCCAATAGCTAGTTCACCCCATCCTGACCGGCCGGCCGGCTGGCCGGTTGTGGGTCGTCGCGCGGCCGTGGTGGAGATGCCGTCAGAAAAGGCTACATGTCGGGAGTGTCGACCAACTCACTACTAGCAGGAGTATGTCGTAGCGATCAGAAGCTTCCAGGGAGCCCAGTTTTTGCTTTGCCGCGTGCGTTTTACTGCGTGTTTGGTGTGCCGGCCGGGCCATGCGTGCAAGAGATGAACTGGTGGGTGTCCGCGACGCACTAGTGCGGCACAGAGTGACTGGCGACGACGTGACAATATTCTTTTGGTCAGCTGGTCTCTCCTTCTGTCAGTTCCGGTCGACTAATGTTTTTGCGTTGTTGGTTTGGTGCGCCCGCGTGCCCTTTACACCGACGGCTACTTACACGAACAATACGACGACGGAGATGAATTGATCGGCGAAACGGAGGGTGCCGGCTGGGTGCGGCAGAGGATGGTTCGCTATCATATATCGGCACTTTCACACTTGCCGTTTTCTCATTCCGTCAACTACGGCGCTGGGACATACGGCCATCCTGTCCTGTGTATTATATCAGTGGGTGAGTTAGTTAGTGAGTATATATATAGTACTATTAAATAAATACTTAGTCAGATACTCAGGGTGTTTGGTTCAAAAAGTTCTAGGACTTTTTAGTTTCAGATACTTAAAAAAATCCCTCCAAAAGAGTCTTTTAAGGGGCTAACAGAGGAAAATCCCTCTCTGTTTGGTTTCCAGGGACTTGTAGTCTCAGTGACTAAAAAGTCCATCAACCACTCAGGACAAAAGTGGTGGTCTGTTATGGGAGAAATGTTAAAAAGTCCCTCAACCACTCATTACACGCTAGCACGCTATTTATACACAAATGTAAACATAAGCACAGGAACACATAATCTGAGACCCAACCACATATCGTTCTTCGAACCAGTGGCGAAGCCACGTAGTGCTTGCCGAGTGCACAGGCACCAGGTAAAATTTTAAAAAACAGTGAAAATTGACAAATTTTGATCTTATGTGTATCAGGTTAGGCCGAAATTGTGCACCAGGCTTGCCCGCGACCGGTCCAACAAGACAATTGGCACCAGGGTGGGCTGAGCTCTAGCTTCGCCACTGCGAACGGCGACCGGAATGACCGAATAGTCTTCCACTACTAAAAGAACGTGTGTGTCGTTTCATGATGTCGTTTTTTCCACCTGCTTTCACGCAAGCACGCCACATCAGTCGTTCCAATATTAGCTGCACATGGCACGCCAGTGATACATGCGTTTCATGCATGCAGTACAAAAGCAAAGAATCAGATGCCGGCCCCCTAATTAACGTGTCACACACACATGGTTCAAGTTCGTCTCAGTTCGTCGGGCTAGCTCTGGTTATTGCGTAATAATACCCCCTACGCAGTGACCAGGTAACTTCTCTTCCCGAGAATGTTGGCCACTAGCCGTAGCCGCCGTTCCCCGCCGCAAATTCAGACAGACCAGCCACACGACTAATCCAGTACTCGTACCGTGTCCTACGGAGTACTCCTTCCAAATTGTAGTACTAAGTCGTTTTTTAGTTCATTTACGTCATTTTGCTGTTTTAACTTTTTTTTGGTTCATTTTGTTAAAAGAAATTTTTTTGGTTCATTTATGCATTTTGCTATGTATCTAGTCAAATTATTATATCTACATACATAGCTAAATAAATATACTAAAAAAAAATTAAAATGACTTACAATTTAAAACGGATAAAGTACGTATGTAATTTGCTCTACTCAATGCACAGGCGTGTGTGTAGTGTTGGCATACGCTAGAAGACGTATTGTGAACCCTAGTCAATGCACAAGTGGTCGTGGATGTAACTCGGGTGTCGTGTCCTTGTTATATGGCCCTACGTGATACACACATGCATGAAAAACAATTCCGCCCGTACCTTTCCTGGGTCGTTCATCTTCGATCATCGTTTTAAACTATGCTTTGCTACCTGCCCAATGCTTGCTGCTAGCGACTTGCTGGTGGTCAGTCAAAAAAAAATTGGTCGCGGTCGTCGTTTATTTACTTTGTACAATAATGCAACCACAACATTTTTAACAGTAATAATAAACTAAGTTTATTAAACTTACCTGAAAGAGAAGACTATGTACTAAAACTACTTGGATACATGGAATATTATTTGTACCATTTTAGCAAATACTTATATTCTTTTGCCAGCAGCAGCGCTCCTGCACATTTGTTAACAACATTTATATATGTACGTATACTGTTCCGAAAGTTGGTCGTATACCGGCCGTGTAGTATACGGACACGCGTCAAGAGCATGTATGTGTTCTGGATCTCTAGAAAAGATCTACCGAATTTTAAAAAGAAGTGCATAGATAAACTTGTGTCACATAGCTGATTCCATTCGAGAGCTCTATCGAATAAAATCAGTGGATTCTGATGACTATCCAAAGACAATTAAGGAGTGCGTGGATAGAAGCTTCTTCATCAGTAGGATGGTTTATAAGATGCATGCTAGTTAACGGTATGACACGCGTGCGCGAAGAATGGCGGTAAAAGTAACTCGTTTTACGACGTCACTTAGGTCGTGCCAACAAAATTAGCTTTCGGTGCGGACTGCGGACCATCATCCGTCTCCAGATGCAGATAACATGCAAGACAAGAGTCCTGTATATAGTAGCAACAGATATATTATTCCTTTGGAATTTCGGAAAGTGAATGGAGGGTCCATATATATTCCTTATACCTGTCTCTATATATGACTTTAGTTGTCTGATTTTGTTCCAAGTGTTTCTTTAATTGTTATAAAAAAAGTGTTTCTTTAATTTTCCGTCCACGCGCACGTTAAGAAGCAGCTAGCTGATGATACTCCAAAAACACAAGCCCAACCGAATCGCATCCACAACCGTAGCTTCGTTGCTGGTGCGTGGATTACATTTTTATATGCCACTAGAAGATGATCCTCCTACCTGTAAGGTTGTACTCCCTCCGTCCCACTGAGTTTGTCACCCCGGATTCGATCGCCATCTTCTTTTCGATGTTTCGTCTTATTCAAAATTTTTACACAAATATAATTTATTTTGGTATGACTTATTTTATCAATAAAAATACTTGAATATTGATTAATTTATTTTATAATTTGCATAAATATTTTGAGTAAGACGGATGGTCAAACATGAAGTTTAAAAGTAAAACTAATTTAACTCCATAGGATGAGGAGGGAGTAACTTTGTACCCAAAAAAGAATAACAGCTTTCAGTCACAGAAGTCCAAGTAGCAGGGAGGCTAGCTCCCACCATGCAAGACACGGCTGACGACTCACACGACTCGAGATCTTTACAGTTCACACGCTTACAGTAATCGACGACGACGACGGCGACCAGGGAATAATCGAAATGACTGTCATGATCACGTACGGGTGGCCGCCCCTAGAAATTCTCGACACGAGCCTGGCCGGGGCGTGCGTGCGCGGATCGGACAAAAGGCCCCTTAACAAGTGTCTTGTTCCCTTCTGGTTCACGTGACAGAAAAAACCCCAGCCACCCCTTCTTTTTTTTTTCGTCCCCATGTCGTGCAAAAGCGAAGCTTCACGGTACTCGCCGGGCACGTACATTCACGGCCTCGAATCGATACGCGGCGGCGCTTTTTTTCCCGGTGACCGCGCAAGCGCGTGTCAAAAACAGGTGCGGATTTTCACGGCCAGCTGCTGCTTGGCAGCTTACAACGCTTGACCGCCCGGCAATGGCAGCCAGCAGCCTCGGCGACCGACTGTTGAACAATGGACACTGACTGGCAACTTGGCAAGGCTAGCAGCAAGCAGCTCATCACAACGTACGCGGCGGCCGCGTAACCAACGCACGCGTCGCGCGGCACCGCCCCCAAAACCAAAGGCTGGCATGGGATGGACGCCAGTCTCGCACTCTCGACCGCCCCAGGCCAATCATGCAATGCAATGCAATGCATACGGGAGGAGGGCGGCAACCGGCAATCGCATCGCACGTCCGAGCCACCACAAACAGGGAGGGAGCGGGCCGGCCCGCGTCGGCCGACGGCGTCGCGCTGGGGAACGAACGAACGCGAGAGCACGAGCAGCGGCCGGCTCCCCGCGTGCTGGAATAAATTTTTGCGGCCATGGCCGGTGATTCGAAGTTTCGTCTGACGCGAACCGTATCCCGGCCGGATCTCTGCACACTTCTCGCAGCCTCGAATTCGCGCTCTTAATTTCTTAGTATATTCTGCCGTGGCGCTGGGAGTGTTCGTGAGCCGAGTGATTGACAGAGCACAAGGAATATTTATCTCCGCCATGCCGTCCAGGCAGGCATCTACTAGTCCTGGCGATGATGATCTATCCCGGCCGTGGACCGGATCAACCCCTGGCGATGCCGATGAGCATGTTCCAACTCCGGCTTCACGTGGCCGCCAGCCCGTAACCGAGTCGAATGGACCGCCGGAAGCCCCACTGCCGCCCACTGGTTCCTCCCCCAACCGCGGCTGGCCTGGCGATTTCATTCAATGCACCTCGCCCCCGCCTCGCCGCCTCGGCAGGGTTAGCGGCGCCCGCGCGCAACGTAACCGCCCGCCGTGCCGAAGCCGGCCATGCGCTACGACGTGACGCCGATCGGTGCGTCCCCGAGAGGGGAAATCGGGCATCGCGTTTCCCGAACCAACCAAGCCGATGGCCCCGACGCCTGACGTGCCGATGTCTGCCGCCCGATGCACGCGCGCGCGCGCGGCGTTCCGTTGGTGGAATTCCGTGCGCTCCCACCGTGTCGTGCCCAAAGCGGATCGACAAAGGCTGCCGCCGGTGAAAGTCATGGATAAGGCCGGCACGGTCCGTCGACTACACCACGCATGTTTGTTCCAGCAGAGCAGGCCAGACACACACATCGGGCAGGCAGGCAGGCGGCAGGGTTGCCCACGCAGATTTTGCCTTCAATTCGGCGACGGACTCCGTTCGCTGAGCTGCAACGCAAGAAAAAAGACGTTGCGTTCGATTCGGGCACTCTCTGGGCTCAAAACTCTCACCAAATTCGGCGCGCTTGCGTTGCGTCTCGGCTCGATTCCTCGCGCTGACAACAACTCGTAACGGATTGGATCATGATTTGTATGGGACAAATCAATCAGCAAGCGTATCACGGCTTTGGATGAGCCAAAATGGCAAAATCCACGACCAACCAAGTTGTAGGGAAATTTGCACTCACTGCTATGCTACGGTGTGCGCAGCTCCTCGAGGCGGCCACGTTTCCACGGCCTCATCGGCGGCCGCTCCGACGTGGCAGTCCAGGCCGCGCCCACCTTGCCGGGCGTTTGTCCACCACCGGACGAGACACGGGGTCCCACCACTGCCGCGCCGTGGAGCGACAGCCTCGACGTCACCCCGTGTCCTTCTCCCCGTCCCACACTGCCACTGCGCCATCGCCACGCGCTCTCCTCTCGCCCCTAGTAGCTCGCCGAGCGGCGCGACCTGCGACCTCGCCGCCTCCTCCCACACTATAAATACCCCTCCATGCCGAACCCATTCCGACCCAAGCAACACAGCAAGCCGCAGCAGAAAACATCTCCTGGCCTTCCAGCCATCCAGAGTCCAAATCACCCTCAAGTTCCACACAGCTGCAAGCTACCTAGCTAGAGTCAGTAGTGTTCCAACGAGCGAGGCAAGGCAATGGCGGTGATGGCCGAAGTAGTTTCGACCACCGGCGCGGCGCTCCGGAGCCCGGCCTCGCAGCCGCCGCCGCCGGCCGCTGCGGTGAAGGACGCCGACGCTGAGAAGCTCCAGCTCATCGAGGACATGACCTCCGACGTGGACGCCGTGCAGGAGCGCGTGCTGGCGGAGATCCTCGCCCGCAACGCCGACACCGAGTACCTCGCCAAGTACGGCATCACCAGCGCTTCGGACCGCGCCACCTTCCGCGCCAAGGTGCCGATGGCCACGTACGAGGACCTGCAGCCGTACATCCGGCGCATTGCCGACGGCGACCGCTCGCCCATCCTGTCGGGGCACCCCGTCTCCGAGTTCCTCACCAGCTCCGGCACGTCCGCCGGCGAGCGCAAGCTCATGCCCACCATTGAGGACGAGCTCAACCGCCGCCAGCTGCTCTACAGCCTCCAGATGCCTGTCATGAACCTGTAAGATCAATTTCTACTCAATCAGTAATTATTGATACCACACAACACGTGCGAAAGTAGAGTTATTGATCGGCCTTGAATGACTGGCTGTGTGCAGGTTCGTGCCTGGGATGGACAAGGGCAAGGCTCTCCATTTCCTCTTCGTCAAGTCGGAGACCAAGACGCCGGGCGGCCTCGCGGCGAGGCCCGTCCTGACGAGCTACTACAAGAGCAGCCACTTCAAGAACCGGCCGTTCGACGCCTACAACAACTACACGAGCCCCACGGCGGCCATCCTGTGCGCGGACGCGTTCCAGAGCATGTACGCGCAGATGGTGTGCGGGCTGTGCCAGCGCCAGGAGGTGCTGCGCGTCGGCGCCGTGTTCGCGTCGGGCCTCCTCCGCGCCATCCGCTTCCTCCAGCTCAACTGGGAGCAGCTCGCGGACGACATCGAGGCCGGCTCGCTCACCCCGCGCGTCACCGACCCGTCGGTGCGCGAGGCGGTCGCCGGCATCCTCCGCCCTGACCCCGAGCTCGCCGCGCTGGTCCGCTCCGAGTGCTCCAAGGGCGACTGGGCGGGCATCATCACCCGCATTTGGCCCAACACCAAGTACCTGGACGTCATCGTCACCGGCGCCATGGCGCAGTACATCCCGACCCTCAAGTACTACAGCGGCGGCCTCCCGATGGCGTGCACCATGTACGCCTCGTCGGAGTGCTACTTCGGGCTGAACCTCCGCCCCATGTGCGACCCCTCGGAGGTGTCCTACACCCTGATGCCCAACATGTGCTACTTCGAGTTCCTGCCCATGGACGCCGCGGCGGCGTCCGGCGGCGACGCGAGCCAGCTGGTGGACCTCGCCCGCGTGGAGGTCGGGCGCGAGTACGAGCTGGTGATCACCACGTACGCGGGGCTGAACCGGTACCGCGTCGGCGACGTGCTCCAGGTGACGGGCTTCTACCACTCGGCGCCGCAGTTCCGGTTCGTGCGCCGCAAGAACGTGCTGCTGTCCATCGAGTCCGACAAGACGGACGAGGCGGAGCTGCAGCGCGCCGTGGAGCGCGCGTCCGCGCTGCTCCGCCCGCACGGCGCCACCGTGGTGGAGTACACCAGCCAGGCCTACACCAAGAGCATCCCCGGCCACTACGTCATCTACTGGGAGCTCCTGACCAAGGGCGCCGGCGCCAGCGCCGTGGCGGTGGACAGGGGAGACGCTGGACAGGTGCTGCCTGGAGATGGAGGAGGCGCTCAACACGGTGTACAGGCAGAGCCGCGTGGCGGACGGGTCCATCGGCCCGCTGGAGATCCGGGTGGTCCGGCCGGGCACCTTCGAGGAGCTCATGGACTACGCCATCTCCCGCGGCGCGTCCATCAACCAGTACAAGGTGCCCCGCTGCGTCACGTTCCCGCCCATCATCGAGCTCCTCGACTCCCGCGTCGTGTCCACCCACTTCAGCCCCGCGCTGCCGCACTGGACCCCCGGCCAGCGCTCCAACTCCGACTAGACCAGGCCGGCGGCCGGCGACGGCGAGGCGTGTCCGAGTCCGGGTCCGGCGCGCTTAATTAATTATTAGAGTTGGAAATCATCTGCCCCGTATCGCAGACACGTAGAATGCCAGTGAAGTTAAATATTTGTTGATTTTGGAATTTTGAGTACTGTCAGTTATTAGCGGCGTGAGGGTAACTTGATGTGATGAGAAATGGAAATCACGTATCACTCGAAAGCTGAGCTGAGCTGATCAGCTGAAGCAGCAGTCGACGTTTATGTAAGAGTAGAGGTGTTTCTGCTACGTAGTACTGCCAATGTTGTACGTACCGTATCACTTAGTTGTACGGAGCACGAGGCTAATTTAACGTTCATCCAAATATGTACAAGCTGTGCGCCTGTCTGTTCCTCACGAGATCTTGCTGAAATATTCTGATTACTAAAACCGGTACGAGCTTGTGAAAGCATCGCCACTTTGCCGACTTACAGGCGAGTTTATCCCATTTCTTTAGCCTTCAGAAATTACCATTTTAGGCGACAGAATTCAGTTAACTCCTTCAGCCATGTTTGGCACAGTTAACTTTAGATAATGGCGGCTAACCATAAATGTAGCTTGAAAATTGAAAGCCACACCTTTTCATGCTTAAAGAAATCTCGTCATACTCTGTCAAAAAAAAAAAAAATTATCTAAATTTAATTTTTAACCAAACACTTACTACCACCTTAATTAACCAAACACCATTAGAACTTTGGCTCTTTCTTATCCTGTGCTGTGCGGGGATTGTCAACTTGACACAAGCCGTTTTGTTCGCAATCGGCGCGATTAATTGCAGTCGTCCTTTTGGTAGCCGATAGTTGATGCTACGCGAGTGTCTGGCATTATTATGACCCTGTGACCTCTCGTGCGACGTTGATGGATGATTAATAAACTAATCAGTGGCAACCTTTTCAAGCACAGTGTGTGTGTGCTGCTGAATCGTGGGCGGACCGGCGCACGATCCCGCACGCTGCTCGGTCGTCTGGTCATCGTCGTCGCTGCGGACCGGACGGACCAGGAGCAGCTTTCCGTAGAATGGATGCACTGCCACCCTTTCCATCCGTCCACAAAGTCAAAAGCGAGATCATTTGCCCTCCTAGAAAGGTACTACTCCAATTTAGCGGCCGGCTTGCGAGTTTGGCATCGCGAAAAGTCCTTCCGAGGACGTACGTATCCGAACCGTATTATTGGCGCACAGTTAACACGAATCACGTGAATGCGATCGGGGCCGGCCGACGTGTCCGATCCTGCTCTTCGCAATGTGACGGGACGTGCTTGTCAAACAGTCGATCTGCACGGCGGATATCTGTCGTGTCGTGCCCCAGTGCCGGACACGCCCCTCGGATGAGGATTTGACTCTTCTGTGTGCTCGTACGTTGCCTGCTGTCAACCTGTCAGCGATCCACATCGTCGTCACTGTTGCCGGATCAACCGAGACTTTGACCGCGCGCGCACTAGCCGACGCGTCGGGTGATCCGGTGTTGTGCCGGTGATGAAGATCTGCTCGTCGTCGTCGCTTTGTGCGCTTCCTCTTCGTACGTACTGTACTCCGCAGCACAAGTTGCCAAAACGGCAGGCACCACGGCAGGCACCACGGTTTGTAGTACACGGCACAAAGGCACAGGCTGTGGGGTCAGGTCAACCCCGCGACCGCGAAATGCAGTGCGGATCACGCGCGAATCGCGGGTTTTGGCCGCGTCGGACTGCGAGTGGCCAGCGTCCGCGATAGCGGCAGCTGGCAGGTCAACGAGGGTGTTTGGTTGGTGAAATATTTTGGGTGCGGAGGCGTAGCACTTTTCGTTTGTATTTGGTAATTATTGTCCGATTATGGAGTAATTAAGCTCAAAAGATTCGTCTCGTACTTTTCAACCAAACTATGCAATTAGTTTTTATTTCTTTTACATTTAATCTTCCATGCATGCGTTAAGAGATTTGATGTTTAAAAGCGTAGCACTTTTTGGGTATGTGCATGGCAACCAAACACCCTCGTAATACCAAGCGCTCGTTTCGACCCGTCCGGCGGAGGTGGGGTGGGGGCGAGGCCGGCTGGGAACTCGGTGGCCGTCGGAATCGCCGCCTTCCCTGGCGGCCGAGACACAGATCTTGGTCTCCCTGCCGGAGGCCCGGGCGCCGTTTTCCTGCGCCCGCACCCCCAGCGCACCGTGGCCTAGTATACTTGGGCCTCGTTTAGTTGGCTAAAGTTTCTAACTCTTTTTTCACTCTTTTCTCCATCACATCACATTAAATACATCAAAAGATATATGTTTGGAGAATAAAATGTAGGTAAAATAAATAACTAATTATACGGTTTAGATGTATGCATTACGAGACGATTCTTTTGAGGCTAGTTACGCCGTGGTAGGATAATATTTACCACAAAACAAACGAAAGTCTTATAGGAGTTCAAAGAAGTTCTTTCTTCTAAAATTCCTAACATCTAAACGAGGCCTTGTTTTCTAGACGTACAGTGCTGGAGTTTATTTGGCACTGGCGCTGTGCTGGAGTACTGTACAGGAGATCTTGAGACCCGTGATCGATATTGTATGACGGCGACGGCTGGCCGTGCCGTGCCGTGTGCCCGCCGCGACGCTCGCTGCCGCCTTTTGACCGATGGCCAGTAGGACTAGTAGTACGGTACTACGCTCTTTGTCGGCCGGTGCCGTGCATGCTTGTCGTCTTGCCAAGCGATATCCGAGCGACCGAGCTGCGTGTATGGCGCTGGGGTACTCCGTAGTCCGTACAGCTGCGGCCATGAAACGTGCACAATTGTCGGGCTCGCAGAAACAGACAACCGGTGTATACGTGCAGCATCCGTTCGGATCATCCGGGCAATTATTGGCTCCATCCAACATCCACGGCCCTAGGAAATGAACAGTCAAACGTCGGGGATGTGGATGTTCGCTGTTGTCAGGTTGCCATCCATCGGGATAAACTTGTTTGCATGCACTGATGCACGTAGTACAAGTACAACCAGTGACGTGCAAGCGATTGGTTGTCTCCTGGAAACGGGTCAAAATTTAAGACCGTGCTTCGCTAACCAACGACCAATCAACAACAGCTATCTGTATCGAGCTTGGCGACTTTGTACTAGATATAGCTAGAGAAGCCGGGGGTTGGAGTCGCCGATCGAGCCGGTGTGCTAGCTCGACAGGACGCCGAAGCACAAAAAGAATGCCCACGTGCCGCGTCGTCGGCAGAGCAACAAATTTCGGGTGCTTCCATCATGAAATTATAGAGCATACCAAATCATTCCTTATCCAAAACTCGGGAGAATTAATAGGTACTCAAAAAGAATTATGACAGAGCAACTATTCATCATTCTAATGTGTAAAGATTAACTTCAGAGTTTATTTCATTCTAACAAGCAAACTTTTGTACACTCTATTTATTCATTTTAGAACTTAAAATCACACACTATTCTCTACAATATAAAAAGAACAAAAGCAAGAGCGCCATTTGGTGCGATTAAAGTTTCACCTTACTTTTCTACCGCGGCGTGCGATCCCTTACTTTTCTACCCGGCGCGGCCCGACGGCCCGCCATGCCGTGCCATGGCCGTGCTGTGTGCTGGCCTCTGCCCGGGGCAAAGAACGTGGGTCGTCGGCCCGTCCGGCGAAGACCTGGCGTGCTTTCGTTGTGTCGGTTGTGCATTTTGTCGAAGAGCTCCCACCGTGGGCGGCTGCCGGGGAGAGCAGCGCGGGGGCGAGGGGCGCGCCGCAAGCAACCCCGCTAGATGTCCGTGTCCGCCGGCAATGTGGAGGCGTGGAGGGGAGGAGGGTGCGGGGCGGCGGAGAGGAGGTCGATGGTCGCGGGGGAGCGTCGCGCGCTCAAGGTCGTCGGGAGGTGGTGGCTGCCCTCGACGTGCTGTTGTCGCCCTAGAGGAGTGTGGCGGCTGCGCGGCCGGTGGGGTGGTCGCGAGGGAGTGCGACGCTAGGTGGGGATAGCGGACGAGCGAAGCGAGGGTACGGGAGGGGAGGAGGTTGCGGACCGCTAGGGAGTAGGGGAGTGGCTGCTAGGATTTTGTGGGCATGGGCGGTGGGATGCGGAGCGAGCCAAAACAACCCGAAGCCGCCACCGGGTCGGCCTTCCCACGTGGCGGGCGGGTTGGCAGCGCGACCACTCCCCGTGGCCCGGGTCGTGCCGTGCCTTGGGCCGGGTCACCGGGCGTGCCATGCCTCGGGCGGGCCAAATTCCAGCGCCCGCGGTCGTGGTCAGCGGGCCCGGGCTGCATGTCCATATATACCCTCAACGCGAGACGAGGCGCCTCCCATCGCGGCCGCGTCGCCGCGCTTCGTAGTCTGGCTCGGTTGCCCTCCAACGTGCGGACTCCGTTAAGCGCCGCCCGCTATTCGCGGACGTCGCGGCCGCCCTCGGCATGTCAAGGACCTCTTGACCTGCAATCTGGGACATCCCCATCCACACCGACCCCAGGCACCTCCTCCCGGTTGCCGCCCTCCGCGCCGCCCCCGACGGCCGCGCCTCGCCGCGCCCATCACGGACATTGCGACTGTCCTCGGCATGTCAAATAGTGGTTGCTAGAAGTAGGAAGTGCTAAATTGTTGCATTACGTTCTACTCTAAGGTCGGTCTTAATGAAGAGTTTCACCTCCCGGTTTTCAAGATGTGAAACTTTGGCATGAAATAGACGTCTTCCTCAACGCATAGTTTCATTGCACGATTTAGAGACTCAAGGGCCACACAACCTCTCTCTCATTGCATGGTTTAATTGCATAGTTTGTAGGATCTCGATGGAAGCCTAGAGGGGGGTTTGAATAGGCTTACCCCCTAAAATCGACTGTTAAAACTTTGGCACTTGTCGGTCAAGAGATAAAGCGCGCCCTTCTTAGAAACCGATGTGAAACGCATTGCAGAAAGAGAAGTCACTTCTCTCGGCCAGGCGGCGCGGCACTGCCGCGTCCTCCGGCGGCATTGCGGCGGGTCACTTCACGAAGTGAACTCAAGGTGAATTTGTGAGTTGTGTCCAATGAGATGGTGATTCTCCCTTGTTCCCGCATTACCGGGTATACCACGCAGAAAACTAGCCAAAGGCGAGAAACCCGGCAACCAAGTAGATCGGGTCGAAGCCCTTTCTCACAAGACAAATATGCAACAAAGTAAAGGGAGGACAAGTGAGACAAGGATTTGACCCGTGGTTCTCACGCCACCTGTGCTGGGTTACGTCCACGTTGTTGAGGTTGCCACACAAGGCTTGGCTTGCCCACACGGCTTGCCTTTTCCCTCGTTCACAAGTCTAGGGAGTTAACCCTAGAGATGTGGGGTAATGTATTGCTTTAGAGTGAGGTTACAAACCTCCCAAGGCTGCCACACGAAGGGGGCAAGCTCAAGGGCGACGCCTAGCCGTCTAGGAGCAAGCTCAAGAGTAAAGAACCCTAGGGTTCGGCCAAACGTGAACCAAATGCTCTTTTGAGTGGGGAAGTAGTAGATCCGGTCTCCAATCGAAGTTTCAAATTTGTTTCCCTCAAGAATCCCGGGTGGGAAGTGAGAGAGTGAGTGGGAGCTCAAAGAACTTCAATGGAGGTGAGAGAGAGAGCAAGAGGTGTTTTTGGCTGTTGCCTCGCGAGGAAGAAGATGAAGTGAGCGGGTAACCGTTGTGGGAGGGGTAGAATGGGTATTTATACCCCACGGACCCAACGGTAGGATTTAAGTGTGGCACCGCTAGCGAGCCGACACGCTGACTTGCTAAGCGTAGGCCATTGCCGCACCATTGTGACCTTTGCCCGCCAACTAACGACAAAAGGTGAGAAGCAAGTGGAATTCTTTGGTGGTCGGGTTTGGAATTTGAGTGTTGTAATGCGGATTTGATGTTTAGAGCACTTGGTCCACGGTGCGAGAATCCTAGGATCCCTCTTAATAGTACGGCATTTCCTAAACTCAAGATTCAAAATATGAAATAACTTAAACACCTTGATCCAGGAAACACCACCATCTAGCTTATTTGGTGCCTTTGGACTGTACATCAACTCCACGTTTTAATCCACGCATGTCATCTTCGTAAATCTCATTAGTCCCCTAATTCGGTGGTCATCAACGCCAAAACCCACATAGAGCTTGATTGCACTTACAATCTCCCCTTTTTGGTGATTGATGACAACCAAATTAGAACTTACATAAGATGTAAAGTCCAACCTTAGATTTCGAAGACCAAGGATGTAGGAATCTCCCCCTAAATATGTGAGTGAGTTTTGAATTCTCAATGTTGACATAAAAGGTCAATTTCACATATTTAGGTGTAGTGAGGCCTCCCCCTAAATGTGTGAGCGAGATTTGAATTCTCATTTTGACATAAAAGTCAAGTCACACATTTAGAAAGTGTGCAAGGCCTCCACCTACATCCATGGTTCTTTGTGGGGTGCTCAACAAGGTGTCATAAAAATACAACCGTGATGCGTATGACAACGATGGCGATCGGGCACAAAAGGGTGTGCATGCGCAGCGATGTGCGGTTTTGCCCGGCGCCAAAGTGCGGCCTTTGCCGCGCGAGTCGTCTTCTTGCCGCACCTATCGGCCGGCCGCAGCAGAGCCGACGAAACATCAACCCGGCATATATGACAAGATATATACTTTAAACATGCGGCGAGGATAATTAAAAGCGAGTTTAAACATCCAACAACCAAATCGAGGAATAACAAGTCATAGGTGGCATTATTACATAAAATAGAGTTTCTCTCAAACTCACACCTAACAAGCTACTCTCAAAGGATCTAAACTCGAAGATCATTTCTTGCCGCATCATCCTCGAACCAACTCCAGGGCGTCGAAAAAGTTTGACCCCTCTCATTTCTTCTAATTTTCTCCCCCTTTGGCGTCAAGCACCAAAAGATCATAGAAAAGAGAAGAAACAAAAGCGGAGTCACTCCTCACTAGTGTCCTCGCGGTTTGGGCGGTGTCCTCGCCCTCCTCGGAGATAGCGAAAGACTGGCTGCTTGTGGAGGCGGCAGTAGAGCGGCGAGCTGGGATCTCTTTGTGCAAAGGAACCAAGCAGTGCGAAAGGTCCTGATCCCGAGTTTGGTGGTGAAAGCTTTGGGAGGTCGTCTTGAGGTGGTCTAGGGATAGAAGGAGAGGCTGGGAGTCCTTGCTTCTCCCTAACACTCTTGAGCGCTGTCTCACCTCCCTGCGCAACTCATAAGTCTGTTGAGATGCATAAGAGCAATGCCCAAAGATGGCCTTGATCCACTTCTTCACCTTAGATCGAGACTTCTTTGTGCCTCCGGGCCTAGAGCTAGAGGGCTCCTCCAAGTCCTCTCTACCGGTGAGGTGCCTCTGGCGAGGGTGCAGCTCGCCTTTGGTCTTCCCACCATCTAAGCCATGGGTCTTCTCTATATTGTAAAGCGTGTGGAAGCGGTCCTTGGGATAGATGTTCCCAGAGACCCTCTCAATCAAGAACATGAGGTAGGGAGCATAGGGCGATTCCTCCTAGCATCATCCATGGCATTAGCTAGGCGCCTCCAAATGAACTTTCCCACATTGAAAGTCTCATCATTCTGAAATGAGCAAGCGAGGTTCCTAGCATAGCCATTCACATCGAGGGCTGCCCCATCCTTGGGATCAATGGTGCATCTGCGAGAGGTTGTTCATCACATAGAAGAAGTCCTTTCAACCCCTTCCTTTTTCCAAGTAGCTTTGGATCAGCCCGGCAATCCTTGATGGCCTTGGCTTCAATGGGGTCAATCTCATGAATATGCGTATGCTTTGCTTGTGATCAGCCCCAAAGCCAAGTATCGACGAAAGTGACAAAGTCAACCTGTAGTGCCTCTGTCGGTCATCCAGTGAATGGTGTCATTTGCTGTCCCGGTGATAGGTAGCATGGCCCGGCGAGGATCTCTTCATTCCAATCATGCTTGAAGGACATGATGTGTCAGCTCAAACCTCTCACAAGCCTCAATTGCCTCATTGAAGGCATCCTCCTCCTTATCCGCCATCCTCTCAAAGTCAATGTAGTGCATAGTTGTGATCTTGCTCTTGGGAGAGTGAAAGAGGGCAGATCAAGTAGAAGTTTGAGTGGAATCTTTGCCCAAAACCTCTCATCTATGCCATCGATGCGCTCATCATTGTACACATTGTATGCTCGGCATATGCTACTTCTCTACGCTTCTTGAAGTAGCTCACCTTTGGAATGGGTGGATCATTTGCGAGAAATTTTGCCGTCTCAAAGACACCCTCCACTTTGCCACCATATATGTGTTGTTAAACACGAGAAGGGTGCTCGGAGTGCCTTGTTCACAGGGGGCACGATGGTGTACCCATCTTTTATTCTTCTTTGCTCCTCGGTAAGCTCGGTTTGCTCCACCGCCACCTACCCCTGTTCAGGTTCTTCCTTCCTCTGCCCCTTCTTTCAATCACCTTGACCCTCTGCTTCCTCTTTCCATGGGGATCACCTCCAGGGTCCATCTATGCAAGATTTAGAGTTTGATCAAAAACTGTCAAGAATAGGAGGTGGAATGACCAAATCTATGTAGTAGAAAGGTTAGAAGAATGAATTTTGATGATTTTGAGCAAGTTGTCGGGGTCGAGCACAGGGCAGCGGCTTTGCCGCAGCAGGAGGCAGGCTGCCCGCCGCGCATGCACGCACCTTTGCCATGTCATGCACGCGACACTCGCCGCTCCCCCTTGCTCAAATATCATCTAAATTCATTTTAATAAACTTTCTAATGCATCTATTTAGCTCAGGTCACTCAACTATCCCAATTTCGGATACAAATTCAAATAGGTGTAGAAATTTCATGGATTGACATTTAGTATGAACTAAAGTGAAAACTTCTTTGATATATGGATTTAATGAATTTCCCACTTTGTTTAAGTAGATGATTTGAGGGATATTTCTTTGATTGAATCGAGTTAAGAAGCATCAAAAGTTCTATTTAGGGGACGGCCGTGCGTGCCCTCCCCTAAATCGCCCAAGTAATCAAAACACGAAATCCATCAATTCCATTCAACCAAACCACTTTCCTAGAGTTCATACATCACTAATCAACACATTTCCATGAAAAATTTCCACACATTGCATAGATTGGGCAAGTTTTCCATAGCTAGGGTTAGGTTTACCTTTTTGTTGACCTCGTGGAGTGAGGGAAGAGAAGAGCGGGGGGCTCGGAGAGAGAGGCCCGGCCGGCCGGAGACGGCGAGGAACTCCGGCGGGGGGCGCGGCGGCGCTGCCGGGGCGGCGCGGCGGATCCGGGGGCGGCGGCCTTGGCGGCGAGGAGAGGAACGACGGCCTTCCCGGTCTCGGGCGAGCGAGAGAGAAAGAGAGGAGCGCGTGCGGGGCGTCGGGTCGGGGAGGAGATAGAAACCCGATTGGGCGGGGGTAGAAAAGGAAAGAAGAAAATTTGGCCCAAAAGCGGTTCGGGAAAAGAGCAGTGCGGAAACCCTAGGCGCGGCCTTTGCCTGGCAAGGACGCTTCTTTCTTGCCGTGTGCGGCACGGCACTGCTAGCGCGGGGCCAGTGACGACTTTGCCGCTCGGCCTGTATGTCTGCATATATATTGCCACTTTTAACCTATTTCTCCTCGGACTTGATCACAAAGACACCAAAATTCATTGCCGGGGGACGGATCATCGATCTGGAACAATGGCATTGAATTTCGGATTAAATTTGAAATCCTTTTGAAACACAATATGAAAGTTTTCACAAACTCTTCCTATGTCGAACTAGTGTCTCAAGCAGTTGCATGTGTCTTTGGAATTCAAACCAAGTTACGAGAATCGAGAATGTTTAGCTCACTACGCAAAGCACAAAACCTTGACTCATTGAGAGGCTTGGTGAAGATATCGGCTAGTTGCTTTTCGGTGCTCACATGGCGAAGTGCGATATCTCCTTTGAGTTCGTGGTCTCTCAAGAAGTGATGACGGATGTCTATGTGTTTTGTTCTAGAGTGTGCTACGGGTTATTTTGCGAGTTTGATGGCACTCGTTGTCACAAAGAAGAGGTATCTTTGTGAAATGACATCCGTAATCTTTTAAGGTTTGCTTCATCCAAAGTAGTTGAGCACGGCATGCCATTTTGCAACATACTCGGCCTCGGCGGTGGAAAAAGGGCTACACAATTTTGCTTCTTAGAGCTCCAAGACACTAAGGACCGTCAAAGGAATTGACATGTCCCGAAGTGCTTTTTCGATCTACTTTGCAACCGGCATAGTCGGAATCGAATAGCCAAGTAGATTGAACTTGGAACCCTTAGGATACCACAAGCCAAGGTTAGGAGTGAGTACTAAATATCTTAAGATTCTCTTAACGACCCACGTTGTGGCATTCCTTTGGATTGGCTTGAAAGCGAGCACACATACACACACTAAGCATTATGTCAGGCCTAGATGCACAAAGGTAAAGCAAAGATCAATCATGGGCGATATACCTTCATGTCCACGGCTGGACCCTCCTCATCAAGATCAAGATGTCCATTGCTTGGCATTGGAATTTTGATTGGCTTTGCCTTAGCCATATCAAACTTCTTTAGCATGTCGTGGGTGTACTTGGTTTGGCAAATGAATGTCCCTTCCTCCATTTGCTTGACTTGAAACCCGAGGAAGTACTTTAGCTCACCCATCATGGACATCTCAAATCTCTTGGTCATTGTCCTACTAAATTGCTCAACATACATATTGTTAGTGCTACCAAATATTATGTCATCGACATATATTTGGCATACAAAAAGATATCATTGCTAACTTTATGAGTGAAGAGTAGGATCAGCTTTGCCTATTTCAAAGCCTTGTTTGAGCAAAGAATTCCTTAAGGCATTCATACCATGCTCTAGGTGCTTGCTTAAGCCCATAGGCGCCTTATGGAGCTTGTAGGCGTAGTTGGGAAACTTGGGGTCTTCAAAGCAGGGTGGTTGCTCAACATACACTTCCTCTTGTAGTGGGCCATTGAGGAATGCACTCTTGACATCCATTTGGTACAGCTTGAAGTCATGATGGGTAGCGAAGGCTAGAAGAATGCGAATTGCTTCTAGTCTTGCCACCGGTGCATAGGTTTCATCAAAGTCCAAGCCCTCTACTTGAGTGAAGCCTTGAGCAACCAATCTTGCCTTGTTTCTTGTTACCAACCCATCTTCATCTTGTTTGTTGCGGAAGACCCATTTGGTACCAATGATGTTAGTCTTGGGTCTTTCCACCAACTCCCACACTTCATTTCTTTTGAAGTTGTTGAGCTCTTCTTGCATGACCAACACCCAATCCGGATCCTTGAGAGCATCATCTACTTTTCTGCGGTTCCAAAGATGAAACAAGCGAGAAATGTTGGTAGAAAGCGGCTAGATGAGATCGAGTAGTAACTCCCTTTCGAAGACTCCCAAGGATGTTGTCAATGGGATGATCCGTTGAATTGTTTATCGTAGTCGTGGGTGATCAACGCCTTACGCATTTTCTTCTTGATCTTCATCATATTCATCATACGCTTCAAGAATTGGAGCAAGATCAAGTGGTTGAGCAGGTGATGCGGGTGGATCGGTCATTTCTTGAGGTAGGTGGGTAGCGATCGCTTTGCCGTGGCGATGGTGCGGCCTTTGCCCGTATTTGGATGCTTTCCGGCGGCGTCTTATTTACACTTGGTCATTGAGTGCGTCGGCGGAATCTTGTGCGGCAACAAGCGGGTGGATCCTCCTCTTCATTAGCTTGATCCTCTTGAGGCCTTATGTCACCTATCGCCAATTGCTTGATTGCCTCACAAGGTGGATCCTCCTTTCCTACAACACTTTGATCAACTTGCTCTACTTGAGAGCCATTAGATTCATCAAATGTCACATCTATAGTGATTTCAACCCTACAGGTGGTTTGATTGAAAACACGATAGGCATCTCATTTGATCCGTAACCAAGAAGAAAACCTTCATCAACTTTAGGTGCAAACTTAGAGGTTAGGGGCCTTTTGTTGAGAATGAAACACTTGCACCCAAACACCCTAAAAGTATGACACCTTAGGCTTGTTACGGTTAAGAGCTCATATGAAGTCTTCTTGAGTTTCTTGTGTAAGTAGAGGCGGTTGATGGCATGACAAGCGGTGTTGATGGCTTCACACCCAAAGATGTCCAGAAGTCTTGTACTCATCAAGCATTGTCCTTGCCATCTCTATGAGTGTGCGGTTCTTCCTCTCTACTACACCATTTTGTTGAGGGGTATATGCATTTGAAAACTCATGCTTGATGCCCTCTTCATCAAGAAACTCTTCTACTTGGGTGTTCTTGAATTCGGTCCAATTGTCACTTCTTATTCTCTTGACGGGTAGATCAAATTCTCTTTGTGCCCTCTTGATGAAGGTTTTCACCTTCTCTTGTACGACACTTATCAAAGACAAAGAAAACCCAAGTGAAGCGGGAGTAATCATCAACAATAACAAGTCCATATTTGTTACCCCGATGCTAAGGTAGGCCACGGTCCAAAGAGATCCATGTGTATCAACTCCAATGGTTGAGTAGTGGTCATCACGCTCTTTGGTGGGTGAGGTGCACCTACTTGCTTTCCGGCTTGGCAAGGTCCACATATCTGTCCTTGTCAAAATCAACATTTGTTAGTCCAATGATGTGGTTGTCTTTCTCTGCGGTTTGGCCAAGTTCCTCATGCCAACATGTGCTAGGCGGCGATGCCATAACCACCCCATGCTAGATTTTGCCATTACACAGGTATCAAGCTTAGCTTCACTTTTGTTGAAGTCAACTAAGTAAAGCTTGTTCTTGAGTTTGCTGTAAAGACAACAGAGGAATCCTTTCTGCGAAAGACTTCCACACCAACATCCGTAAAGAGACAATTGTAGCCTTTTCTCACACAATTGTGAGGCCAGGCAACAAATTGTATCCCAACGAATCAACATGCAAAACATCGAAATATTATGCTCGGTTGTGATAGCAACGTTACCAAGACCGATCACACTTCTTACATCATCATTTCCAAACCTTATGTTGTTTTTACGTCGTCATTGGTTTGGGAATATGATGAGAACATACTCCTTTCTCGGTCATATGATTTATGGTATTTGTCAAAAACCCAACTTGACCCACCGGAGGAGTATGCCTGCAAAACAAGTTTAGTTCACAAGTTTAGGTCCCCTAAGATTCTTGGGACCTTTTATCTTAGTCACAAGAACTTTGGAAACCCATATAGAGGTGTTGCAATAAAGTTTCTTTTCTTTGCCCAAGTACTTTGCAAACACCTCCCCTTCTTTGTTTGCCTTCACTTCAAAGCAAGGATTTGAGTCTAACTTGCTTGCTTTTGCCTTTGATTGATAGGAGTGGCCCTTAGGAACAGCCCGGACAAGATTTTTCGACTTACGGACCTTCTTCACGGGCTTTTGGACCATCTTCTTGGGTCTATTACGAGCCAAGGCGTGTAGGTGACCTTCCCTTTTCTTGGGGCGCGCCGCCGCGGCAACTTTGCGCGTGTGGCGTCGGTGCAGCTCGGGTTGGCTTGTGTCCGGCGCTGCTGTGCGGTCTCTCTGTACCCTACTATGCCTTTGCTCAAGAATTTGACACATTCAACACCATTGATCATTTTTCGACCATTGGTTTTGTTTCCATGCTTGTGTCCAAGTCCATCCTTGATTCTTGGATTTCTCCCATCAATGTAGTTGGGCTTCTTTGGAGCCTCAACTTTATTGCTCCTTGTTGCCTTCTTTGATTTCACCTTCTTTTCTTACCATAGCGGTGAGCCTAGTGATCTCTTTCTCCATTGCTTTCATGTTGGCAAGGTTAGTGGCATAAGCATTCATATCAACATTATAGCATTTTCCACAACCTTGACTAGTGGAGGGAGTAGAGGTATCCTTTGTGGCTAGGAGATGTGAGTTGCTCTCACTAAGAATGCTATGTTTATTTTCAAGCTTTTTGTGCTTGTCTTGCAAGTCATAATATTTCCCATTTAGGGTGACCATAGCCTTCTTAGTAAGAGCATGATTTCCTTGCTCATTAGCTAGGCTCTTTTGCAAGGAAGCCACCTCACTTCTCTCAGCTACAAGAGCATCCTTGTTATCAACATAGAGCTTTTCAAGTCTATCAAGTTGACTATCTCTAGTCGCTAACTCCGCTTGGGTACTCTCTAGATCCGCCATTAGTTGAGCAAGAAAGCCTCTAGTTTTGGGATCTAGGTTTTTAGTGAGTCTAACATATTCTTCATCATCACTAGATTCATCTTCACTAGAGCTTTCACTAAGATCACTAGAGTCATCACTAAGAGAAGGAGAAGGTTTGGGTTTGGATTTTACCTTCTCATACTTGGCCATAAGACAAACATGAGTGGAGTCATTGTCCTCATCCTCATCATCGGTCATATTGTTGAAGAGCTTGGGTGTAGAGGTCTCTTGCATAGCAAATATTGTAAAATGGACTTCCTCTTCACTTGTCTCTTTTGTTGAGTCCCACTCATGGTCGATGTGAGCTTCACCCATGCTTCTTCCCTTTCTCTTATAGTCTTGCTTCTTGTTCTTGCCATTGTCCTTCTTGTATTTGTTGTTCTTGTTCTCATAAGGACAATCGGCAACAAAATGCTTTCGTGTCTTTGCCACAATTGAAGCATGTTCTCTTTTTTCTTGTTTGGGAATCTTTCGTTTGCACCATCTTGTAGCCATTTGCTTTCATCCCCTTCCCATACTTCTTCATGAATAGGGCCATGTCATCAATCTTCTTGTAATCAGCCCCATCATCTTCATCATCACTAGAGGAAGAGGTTGCATCAATATTTTCTTGCATCTTCTTCATTTCTTTGTCTAGACTTGTTGATGCTTGCTTGCTGCCCTGCCCTTGACCTTGTTGGAGGAGCTTGGCTTGCTTGTCTTGGTTGCCTTGAGAGCCACTTCCTTGATCTTGACCCCCTCAAGCTTTGCTTGCAACTCTCAAGCTTTCTTCTTTCATTTGCCTCCTCTCTTTGCATGTCATATGTGAGCAGACCTACCAAGCACATCATTTGGTGTGAAGTGCTCAAACCTCTTCTTGTCACGAATCAAGGTGACCACTATGTCATTTCTAGGTGTGTATGCCTCAAGCATGATCTTGACAACGGTGTGGTCATCTAGATCCTCATCTCCAAACCCTCTAATCTTGCCAACTAGCACCATCAACCCGATCAAACATCTCTTATGCTCCTTCTCCATCAAGGATCACAAATCGGTTGAGCTTGGCCTTCAACAAGTCAATCTTGGCCTTTCTCACTTTGTCAACACCTTCATGTGCAAGTACTAGAGTGTCCCAAATCTTCTTTGCTTCATTGACATTCATCACCCTATTGTACTCATTGCCTTCTAGAGCACTTAGAAGGATGCTTGTGGCTTGACCATTGATGTGGGCATTTTGCTAGCTCTTCATTTGTTGGCTCCTTGGGATTCACCGGTGGCTGAAATCCACTTTGCACACAACCTCCCAAAGACCGGGGTGAAGAGCGCTAAGATAGGCTCTCATCAAGTGCTTCCACTTGGCATAGTTGGTCCCCATCGAAGCGGGGCAACTTTCCCCGCGGGTACATTGATGAAAGACTTCTTATCGCGGTTAGTCAAATAAGAAGAATAGTTAAAGGATATAGCGGCAAATTTGTTGTTGTTGGCGCTGCTCTCATCCTTCTTCTTTTTTCCTTCTTCTTCTTGTTCTTGTTGTAGGAGATGTCATCATCTCCATCTTGAACTACTTGATAGCTCACTTGACTCGCTTCCTCTTCTTGCCTTTTCTTTTCCCCCTTGCTGCCCTTCTAGCGGCTCTTGCCTCCTGAATCATCTTTCTTTGATCTTTTCTTTGAAGCTTCTCGGCAAGCTTGACACTAGCTTGCTCTTCAAGTCTTTTTCTTTTCTCTTTCTTGCCTTCTTGTGTTTCGTCTTGCTATTCTTGCGGTCTTTTCTCTCGGCGTCGGTAGCATCACCCTTGATGGTGCTCTCGTTGGCATGTCAGAGAAAGCTTCTTCTGCTGGCCTCCACATCCTCCACGGGGATGGTGGACTTATCTCCTTTGTTGGATCCCTCGGTGCGTCCATACTTCACGCGGTGAAGCGTATCACAGTATCCTAGCTCCGATACCACTTGTAGGATCGATGGAAGCCTAGGGGGGGTGAATAGGCTTACCCCTAAAATTGACTGTTAAAACTTTGGCTGCTTGTCGGTCTACGGATAAGCGCGGCTTTGCGGCGTATAAGCTTGACGCTGCCGGCGTGAGGAGCAACGAGGCGACGAGAGAAGTCACTTCTCTCGGCCGAGGCAGGCGGCGGCAGCTGCCCGGCGTCCTCGTGCGGCTGCTTGCCGCGGGTCACTTCCACGAAGTGAACTCAAGGTGAATCGTGAGGCTGTGTCGGTGAGATGGTGATTCTCCCTTGTTCACGCACACGGGTATACCCGAGAAAACTAGCCAAATTTGGCGAAACCCGGCAACCAAGTAGATCGGGTCGAAGCCCTTTCTCACAAGACAAATATGCAACAAAGTAAAGGGAGGACAAGTGAGACAAGGATTTGACCCGTGGTTACCAGCGCCACACAGGTGGGTTACGTCCACGTTGTTGAGGTTGCCACACAAGGCTTGGCTTGCCCACCGGCTTGCCTTTTCCCTCGTTCACAAGTCTAGGGAGTTAACCCTAGAGATGTGGGGTAATGTATTGCTGTAGAGTGAGGTTACAAACCTCCCAAGGCTGCCACGAAGGGGGCAAGCTCAAGGGTGACGCCTAGCTGTCTAGGAGCAAGCTCAAGAGTAAAGAACCCTAGGGTTCGGCCAAGCGTGAACCAAATGCTCTTTTGAGTGGGGAAGTAGTAGATCCGGTCTCCAATCGAAGTTTTGTTTGTTTCCCTCAAGAATCCCAGGTGGGAAGTGAGAGAGTGAGTGGGAGCTCAAAGAACTTCAATGGAGGTGAGAGAGAGAGCAAGAGGTGAGTTCTGGCCGTTCTGTCGCGAGGAAGAAGATGAAGTGAGCAGGGTAACCGTTGTGGGAGGGGGTAGAATGGGTATTTATACCCCACGGACCCAACGGTAGGATTTAAGTGTGGCCTTTGCCACATCGACACGCTGCATCGCCCGGCGAGGGCGCGGCATCGCTTGCCGCACCATTCTTGGACAACTGCCGCGCCAACTGGACGACAAAAGGTGAGAAGCAAGTGGAAATCTTGGGTGGTCGGGTTTGGAGCGAGTGTTGTGTGCGGATTTGATGTTTAGAGCACTTGGTCCAGGTACCGAGAATCCTAGGATCCCTCTTAATAGTATGGCATTTCCTAAACTCAAGATTCAAAATATGAAATAACTTAAACACCTTGATCAGGAAACACCACCATCTAGCTTATTTGGTGCCTTTGGACTGTACATCAACTCCACGTTTTAATCCTGCATGTTATCTTCGTAAATCTCATTAGTCCCCTAATTCGGTGGTCATCAACGCCAAAACCCACATAGAGCTTGATTGCACTTACATAGTTGCATGGTGAAACTTTATTTGTGACTCAATGGAGGTTTCACACGGTTTCCAACGCATGTGAAAGCGGTGCCCAAAGGTTTCACCATGGTGAAACTCTTTCCTTCTCTCTTCTAGGGGTTTCATGCAAAAAATAAAATTTTCTTTGATGTGGGCTATTTGTTTTTAATGTGCATGAAACACTCATGAAACCCCCGATTGAGATGGCCTAACAACTATAGGTGTCCAACGGGCCGGTCGGTCGGCCGGCCCGCTGCGGGCCACGTCGGGACCCGCCGGGCGCACGGGCCCCTGCCTCCACCGTCTTTCGGGGGCGTCCTCGGCCCATGGCCCGTCCCGTGGGCCATTTTCTCGCCACGGGCGGTCGGGCGGCCGGCCAAGCCACGGGGCCGCCCACGCCAGGGCGTGCTCAAAAAAAAAAAAACCGGAGACATGGAGTATGATGGGGTGTTCTCTGTTTTGGTTACATGGGCCTTTAGTTGTTTGAGCCACAATTGCTTGGGATTTCCACGGGAATATGATGGGTCATTTGCTTTAGAATTTTTCCCACCGGGCGGCCAGGCCGGGCCGGGCGGGCCCGGGGCCGGGCCGGGGCGTGCGGCCCGGGCGGCGGCGGCCCATGGCCCGCCGACTGGGCGGGGCCGGGGCTAGTGTAGGGCCATTTTTAGGGCCTCGGGACCGGGAGCGGGCTGCGGGCCAAATGGCCAACTTTACTAACAACCCGCCCGGATCGTCCATTTGTCCTAAAATGGTATCCACAAGTTTTCGAGCTTACTTTATTAGGGACATGTTTTCTTACGGGTGGTGTTTCAACATTCTTGCATTGCTTCCGCTTCATCCTCAATTATTTGAGATTCGGATGTAGTTTTGAGCCTTAACAATTGTGTAAGAGCCAAATACTATACAAAATTATTGCCACATGTCATTGTGCATATTTTCTACCCGTTTCCGTCCATGCTTCTTGGTGGGGCACTTAATTATTTTTGATGCATCATCGACAACTACTTAAAATTACGATGCGGGTTGGAACCGTGTGCTTCAATATTTCTTTCCCCAAATTTCATAGCTATTATCCACGCTATTTGGGATTTTACTAAAGTGAAAGAAAAAGAAAAAAAAATTGAAAAGGCGATGATGGTTTGCAACCATATGAACTACTCTCAATTTGTATATGACTTTGATGTTCGGGTTAGGCAACTCATTTGTTGGTCTCTCAAGATATCCTTCTAAGAAATCAAGCAACCATTTGCAGTTATTCAATGCCAAAATTTTGTTGTCTATCAACCTTGAAGGTTAGGAAATTGAAGGAATCAAAGATACACATATAGCTTTTGCTCTGTTGATCGTCATTCTGGTAAGGTCACGTCGTCGTGCATACTCAACTTAGTAGCCAATGGTTCGCTAGTTGATGACAAAAACACATATGGCAGCCTTGGCATGAATCATCGACTCAGCGTAGTGGCGTGGTGCGGCTCTTGGAGGTGAGCCATTGATCCCGAGCCCCAAAAGCGTCGTTCTGAGGATGATACGAAGATGTTTTTGGATCTTATTCGTGGATATATTGACACACAAACTAAATGGATATCGAAGATATCTTCCGGCCGATATAAAACAATATCTTAGTTGAATTATGGAAAAGTCCATACAATAGAGTTGAGTTCCCTACTCCCATCGGACCGTGATATCGCGGTGTCGCAAGCTTGCGCAGGTCTGTCGTGACACCTACTCCCATCGTTCCCTACTCCCATCGTAGTCCCCTACTCCCATCGTAGTCGGTACACCGCGATATAGCAACACCTACTCCCATCGTTCCCTACTCCCATCGTATTCCCCTACTCCCATTGGCTCGCGCAGGTCTGTCGCGCCTTCTCTGGCGACGAGCTCCCTAGCTCTCATTGGCTCGCGCCGACGTCTGTCATGCCTTCTTCGGCGACGTGCTCCCCTACTTCCATGGGCTCGCGCATTTTTTTGTGTCTTGTCCGGCGGTACTCAAGTTGGGTGACCGCAACACGCACACCCTCTCTCACCGTCTCCGGCGGTTCTCGTATCTCACTTCACCTCGGACCTCACGAGAATGCTTGCCCTGTGAGGCGGGAAATTGAAAGGAAGTCGAGCTCAACCCCAATCACCCCCTAGAGGAGATTTTTATTAGATGAGAAGCACGTAAATCTATCCAGGCTTCTCTGGTTAGTCAATTGGCTATTATAGATAATTCTCTATTGTCAAAAGAGGAATAGTTGGGTTTGACATAATATTTGGAGCATCATTCCCTTGTGGAAGAAGAACCTACTTGTATGTTGAAGCAAATTAAGCTTAAGTCGGTGATGTATAAAAAGTTGAGTTTGGAATAAATAACTTGTATGTTCTAGTTTGCTAGTAAATCTCTTGGCTCTCCTAGAAGTTGTCGGGTAACATGTAGACCAACATTGGCATCAACAACCCTGTGATAATTGTTCTGGATCATTGGTACGATATCTAATGATTTCTGATTTCTTTCTTCGTTCTCGTGAATTTTCCATTGATTTTATAGTAACTTTCACAACTTACTTAGCCAAAATCCCTCTAAAGAGCTAAGTAAATTCTGTAGAGGTAAAAGCTCGGAAAACACAGACATGTCGACACTTCTCCACTCGCTCCCTCACATCTCACTTTCACAACTCTAGCTAGCTACTAGGGCATAGCCCTTTGGAATTGAAGCTCAAAGTAGAAGTGGTGCTCTTGATCCTTTGTGTGTTGTTCAAATGAGGGAGAGCTCCTCCTTTTATAGGTAGAAGATGGGGGACGGGGCACTTTGGAAGATGTCCCTCCCACATGGAAGGACCTAAACAGGCCTCTTATAGGCGGTTTGAATGAAATATTCGAGTGAAGCACACTGCAAAACCGCCTTGGCAACATGGGTTCAAGGTGGCACGCGAAATATGGGCGAAAAGGAGCCATTTGGGCTTCGATTGGACCCTAGCTCGGGGCGAGCCCAAGTGAGCCCTTTTGCCACCGCTTTTCTCTAGTGGGCTACTCGGTGGGACTGGACCACGTGGCGTAGGTGCTTTGGTCCGATTGTCATGTATGGTTGGGCCTTGTGTATGTTTAGCTTGAATGCGCCTTTGGAAAAGTGCCTTTATATGTATTTTTAGGTTTTCTTCTACAAATCATATATTCTAACAAAACTTTTGAAAGTCATTAGTTTAAATCCCTATTGCTAGGTTTGGTTTTCATTTGAATGAATTTTATATAAATGTTGGCAAAGTATAAAATAGTAGTTATGGACCACCAACAGGCAGGGACCTTTCACAACCCCCGAGGTGCCTCAGTTTGCCTCTAACGAGGCAATAGGCCTATGAGACATTTTTTAGCATGATTGGCCCATTTATAGACTTTGGTCGTTTAACAAAGTTTATTCCTTACAAAATTCTCTACGTCTTTGCTTCAAGACTCAAGTGAGTGTGAAGTATCTAGCTAGAACATCATATCAAAGGAGTCAAAACTACTCCTAGGCTCATTAAGAGCAAACTATCACTGAAAACTTAATTACACCAAGTGACCGAAGAGGGTCCGTTGGCACGTCAGCGATCCCTTCTTATCGGCCTATGGGATTCCTAGATGCTGACAAGGACCTGCCACAGCTCCCAAGGTGTTGGCAAGGGGCTGTCACAACCCTCGAGGTATCAACATACGCCCCTAGCGGGCGGCAGGGCCTATGCGCCTTTTTAGCATGATTGGCATGTTTATAGACTTTGGTCTTTAAACAAAATTTTTTCATTATAAAATTCTCTACAACTTCGCTTCAAGGCTAAAGTGCATGCAAAGTCTCTAACTAGGCTGTCATATCATGAATCGAAACTGCTTCTATGCTAATTAAGAGCAAACTAGCACTCAAAAACTTAATTACACCAAGCAACCAAAAAAAGGTATGTTGGCATGTCGTCAACCCCTTCTCATTGGCCTACAGGCTACCTAGGTGCCAACGAGGGACTTGTCACAACTCTTGAGGTGTTGGTAGGGACTGTCACAACCCTCGAGGAGGTGTGGACAACTAACTCCAGCGGGCGATGTGCCTATGAGCCATTTTTAGCATGATTAACATATTTATAGACTTTGGTCATTTAACAAAGTTTGTTCCTTATAAAATTCAATACAACTTTAGTTCAAGGCTCAAGTGTGTGCGAAGTCTCTAGCTATGACGTCATATCAAGTGAATCAAAACTACTCCTAGGCTCACGAAGAGTAAACTAGCACTTGAAAACTTAATTATACAAAGCGGTTGAAAAGGGTTGTTGGCACGTCGTCGGTCCCCTTCTCGTTAGCTTTGTGGGCTGCCCATGTGTTGGCGAGGGGACCTCCCGAGGTGTTGGTAGGGACCTCTTGAGGTGTTGGTAGGGACACAGCCCCCGAGGTGTCGACAACTACCTCAAATGAGGGCGATAAGTGTAACGGGAACCTCCTAAATTACAGGGCCCACATGCACTTATCATTGTCATTAAGACCTCGATCTTTATGCACGAGTTCCCAATAATCTAGAAAGTGCTATTAATCTTCGAAATGGGATCTCATTAACAAGTCACCCCCAAAGTATTACAACATTTTATTCGAAATACATCGAGTAAAAAAGCGGAAGGATTACATAACCATAATTTTACAAACCATTTGTTCAAATACGAAAACTTAAATATCATTATTACAAGCCTGATATTATTGGAGTAACTTTTATACATATAACACACGACAACCACAGAGGGTTCACCTCTACTCGTCATCTTCCTCCCTGGTACACCATCATGCGGCGAGGGACCAAAACAAACTTTGCTCATGACTGCTCCCCGCAACAAGGGTCAAAGAACCCCGAAAGTGCGGAGTACTCAACAAGACTTACCCAACAAAGAAAAGAGGAGAAGACTCGGGAATCTTTGGTCTTAGGAGTCAAGGTAAGGCTTTAACAAGAATCAAGGACTCATTTTTTGCGGAAAAGCTTACTAAAAGTGAATCCTTACTTTCAATATATTTTTACTTCGGTGAGTAGTTCATATACTCTAGGTGATCCTACACTAGAGCAAACATTTCTTTCATAAGCCAACTTTCTTTCTTCAAAACCATGTTCCATCAATTACTACGATGAAGGTCGGGGAATCGGGTCTCCTTCTCAGAAAACGGCGATTCATGAATCGATTATAATCCCGGGGGGGAGTTCTAACCACACGAAATATGTAGCACCTAAGCTTGCATATATCAACCTTTTCTTAGATTCGTCCAAAGCGGGAGCGAGGCTGCGCCACCCAGAGAGTACATTACCCCACCGCCCGTACCAATTTCAAGCGGGGTGGGTACACGCTACTCCCGCCATCTCTCCACTCCCGGTGCGTGGTTGCCGTTCCCGAATTGGCTCGAGATCCGGCTTACGAGTATGTGGTAGTACTAGTTTCGCGACTGGGGTGATCGCGAGCGGGCGTGCCATTGACCAAAGGTCTCGGGCGCAATATGCGTTCAAAAAAGTCCCGATTTCACTCGGGCCAAACAACGGGACGGTCCTTAAGCGACCAACACGGGACAAGCACGGCTAGGAATCCGTAGGCTTTCAACCTACGTCCCGTCCGATCTCAAATTCATCACTACAACTCTTTCTTTTCCGAAAACGGTACCATCTCCTCAAATAAAACATTTTGATGAAAAAAAAAAAACTTAACTAATTAAGCGGGCTAAGCATCACTAAGCATTTTTCGAAATGAAACAGGTTATCAAGGATGGTATTGAAATAAACAAGGATGGTAATGCAACAATTAGGTTATCACTCAACTCCTAATTACTTAATGCAACAAAGCATAGACAAAAGTGATATAAAGCTTTTTAAAACATCAAGGAAGGGTTTAATGTAACCGGGGCTTGCCTTCGTTGACGGAATAAACTATTTCTTGAAAACCCGAGAGAAATCCGAACCCGCCTTTGGATAAAGAACCTCCTCGAGGGACTGGCTCGGACTTGACACTCTCGATCTCGTTCACTACACGAAATAATGTATGCCTCAACATGATGCCATATATTTAAATATGATGCTTGCAGGTGCATGAAATGATAAACACGGGGAACATAACTTTACTTCACGATAAAGTTGCAACCCAACAAAACTAACTTGTTGAACTACTCTACAAGATATCATCACCATTGCCTAAGGAGTTCTCAAGGACCATTTGATTGTTGTATGATCCAAGATTCACAAAACAACCCAAAAGTCACACAAAAACCTAAATTATTTGACACTAAACAATTTATAAATCACATGAAATAATAGAGCTTAAGATAGAAAATAATTTAAACATTTCTAAACGACTCCAAACTTTTTTATACAAGTAGGACACATCATAAAAACAGTACCAAATAAATTTTCATGATTTTTGAATAAATATTTTATTTTATAAAAATCATGGAAGATGCATTTTTCAATTAAAGATGGTCTTTTAAATCAAGCAAGAACTACTCAAAATCAAAGTTTCAAATTTTTCATGGGTAGACATTCTCATAAGAAACCTCTACAAAAATTTTCAGAATTTTTAAAGCCATACATGAATTTATATGAAATTCACAAAATTAGGCACTATTCATCATAAAGGAAATTGAATAAAACACATTTAAAACAAAACCCTCCTTCGGCCTAAATCAGCCCATCACCATCCGCGGCCCGGCATCGTGCGGCCTAGCCTGCCGCCTCTGAAGCGGATCGGCCCGACGGCCCGCCCCATACGCCGCTGGGCGATCGCCGGCGTTGGCCGGCGATTGCTTTCGCCGGCGGCGACCTTTGCCGGCGACTAGACCTACCTCAGTTTGCTCCACGCAGCGACACGGCGGACAACCTAAGCTAGCTAGCGCGGTGGCAGGGGACACCGAGGACATCTCACCGTCGAACATGACGGCGGCGCGGCCGGGCGGACGGCGGCGAGCGGAACGCGAGGGGCTTTCCGTCGACGGCGGAGACCGGCGACTCGGCACCATCGGACGGGCCGAGCCCTCGCTTAACCGAACCTCGCGGCTCCCTCACGCGGATGCGGGCTGATGCTGCCATGGCGCGACGCGGACACGGCGGAGTTCGTCGGCGGCGACGTTCCGGCGACTCACGGTCGAGAAGCGGAAAAGCGGTCGACACGGGCATGACCGAAGCTCACCCGACTCGATGCTCCACGATGGTTTGCGATGGAGGCGAAGGCCGAGACAGATCGACGACGGAAGCAGCGGCGGCGGCGACAAGCCGGTCTATGGCGGCGGCGTTCGGTGACTCGTAAGGTCAACAACGAAAGCGGTCGAGTCGACCATAACCACCGTGTCGAGGCGATTTAAACGCACTGGCCCCGGTTTTCCTCGAGTCTCAAAAACAACGGGACGACGGCGAGGTGATTGCGGCGGCGCCTCGACCGCCCGAAGAAGACGGCGCACGACGGCGACTTAGGCTACTTAAACGGACGCGAGCTAGCTCAAGGGATGCGCAGAACGGTTGCGAAGACGATGGTGCTCTCAATTTGGAGGATTAGAGCTCGACGGCGACGGCAATGGAAAGGGGCGGAGATGGTTGCGGCGACGGTGGAGGAGAAAGAAAAGACGACGACGGCGTCGACTTCGCCGCTTTATAGGACAAAGGAGGGCCGGACGGTGTGGAGAGAGACGTCGAGAAGCTGGCGGTAGTCGATGACGATGGCGAGAACGATCGATCGTCGAGGCGGCCACGGCGGCCCGGCGGCGACGATGAACGGCATGGGCGGCCATGCCGCACCGTAGCACCCAAACCCTAACTTTCTGAATTTGGATCAAATTCTCTCCAAATTTGAACTGTATTACTTGAAAAACTCCAAAAGTAACTTCGCTTAATTTTTCAAGATCTACAATTTTCACAATTGGAAGATTTTCAAATTCGGCCTCTAAATATGACTTTTTGAAATGGGGTCAAAATGGGAGAATTTTGAATTCAAAATTACTTTAGAATTTATTTAAAAACTTCAAAAACTTTGTATATCCCTTTTGTACATCAAAACAAGATCTACAACTTGGCTTTTGGAAGTTTTGGCAAATTTTGCTTAGATTTTGAATTATGGAAAAGGGGGTAAAAGAGGGAATAGAAATTAGGGTTTTCGAAGTTCAATTCAAACTTGAATTTGATTCAAATTTCAGATTCCCAACCTATACTATCAAACCATCATCCAACAACACACTTAGGATCAAAACATAAATTCAAAATTAAATCACTCTAAAATTCTTAAGCACAAACAATTCTATAAAATATAAACTTATTTTAATTTGATGCATTTCAAATTTTTCTAAACATGCATGCTTTACGATGATCATGGTGACATGGCAAAATTTTAGTTACAGTAACACCAGGGGTGTTACAATAAGGCTATGGGCCAATTTCGAGCATGATTGGCTCATTTATCGACTCTTGTCATTTAATTAAGTTTGTTCCTTATAAAATTCTCTAAAACTTTACTTCAAGGCTCAAGTATGTGTGAAGTCTTTAGCTATGACATCATATCAAATGAATCAAAACTACTCCTAGGCTCACGAAGAGTAAACTTGCGAGTTGAAAACTTAATTACACCAAGCTCTGAAAAGGGTATGTTAGCACGTTGTCGGCCCCCTTCTAGTCGGCCTATGGGCTTCCTAGGTGCCGACAGGGACCTATCACACCTCCCCGAGGCGTTGGTAGGACTGTCACGCGACCTCCGTGGTGTCGGCAATTTGCATCTAGCGGCGACAGGCCTATGGGCCATTTTTAATATGATTGGCACAATTATAGACTTTGGTCACTTAACACAATTTGTTCTTTACAAAGTTCTCTACGACTTTGCTTTAAGGCTCAAGTGCGTGCGAAGTGCAGTAGAGCCGGGACGTCATATCAAGTGAATCAAAACTACTCCTAGGCTCATTAAGAGCGAACTAGCGATTAAAACTTACCCCCAATCCACTTCAACACATGTGGATTGAGATGAATACACTTTACATAAGCAAGGCCTTATGCGCTATATGCACTTTCAATTGTATCTCCAATCCCCACTAGTATTCTATTCGCACATAGGGCTAAAAATATCTACTAACATGTATTATGTATGTATTCGTCTATATAAGTTAATATAAGTAGTATAATTTTATTTGTGATTCGCAACAACCTGCGGGTATTCTAGTTATAATAGATAAAGAGAGCATGTAATAGCAAGTATAATAATTTTATTTGTGATTCTTGCAAGAACGTTCAAATGGACACCCTAATTGAGCATTATTTTACAATATAAAAATAACTAGGAGGACTCTCCGCGCGTTCTTGAGGGACTCTCTGTAGCGTTGCTGCGGGAAGCAATTAGTTTTTGTTAAATTAATTCTTTGTAATCACCAAGGATTGTAATTACAATTATTTCTTGATTGCAGTATTTCTTTTATAGCATTGAGGATGTTTGGGCGATGACGGGTAATGAGAAACAATCCAATTATGTTACAGAGGTATCGCTTGATGGGTTGTTTTATTGAACAATCCAACTCGGCTCCTCCGTTGTCTCTTCATATGCACATAGTGTGCATCGTGTTATATGAGTTCTTTTCGAATTTGGAATGAAATTGGAATTAAATTTGGTTATCACGGGAACGAGCATCCAACCTGTAAAGAAGTAAATTTGGCACAACTGTCATGTGTATGTCCTTCATGAAAAGTTTGCAGATTATACAGCCCGAGCTTCAAAGAAAAACTCTCAGATTGTGAACACGTAAGTTATAGGATTCGACTCATAAAGGCACTAATGGCCAAACCTAGATTACCCAAACCAAACCAATAATGTCATGAGTGAGGGACTGTCATAAGATTAGTTCCCAACAATCTATTAGGTAACAACTTGTAGAAACAGGAGTAATAA
The DNA here is from genome assembly GCA_015847255.1 of Hyparrhenia diplandra. Lineage (NCBI taxonomy): Eukaryota > Viridiplantae > Streptophyta > Magnoliopsida > Poales > Poaceae > Hyparrhenia > Hyparrhenia diplandra. The sequence goes on from JADLZK010001935.1 coordinate 102,153, forward strand.
AATAAAATAAAGAACATATAACTATTTATTTGATTGAGTCCTTGGTAGTTGTTGTAATCGCTTTAACTCTGTATTTCATGGCTGATGCTGAAAATTATTTGTAATGGTACTGCATTAACAAAGTGATTTAAATACAAAGTTAGACACTGTATTTGACCGATTTTTTAGTTTTTTTATACTATTTTTTGAATCATCTCTCACTGTGTCTTTTGATGTTTTCCTTGAGGATCAAATGTGTATCCATCTGGTTTAGATCAAGCTTTCTTTTTGCCACGTGAGCTGCTGCAAAACGGAAATAACGATATATCCTGTGTGGTTAACTTAAAATACTGTGGTGAAATATCTAAATTGGAGTAATTCAATTGGAGTATAATAAGGAGTAATTCAATTGGAGTATTTTAATACACACTTGACATGGTATGATTGATGACTTATTCACATGATAGTTTCCTTTGATCATATATAATATAATAAGTTGGTAGGCAATAACCAAGATTCAGACATGTTACATTGCTGATCAACTGAAATAGTTAGTTGGTAGCCAAGTAATCCAAATTCAGAAAAGATGCCTCATCTCAACATGTTTTAGTTATGATGGAATGAATCAGTTAGTAGGCAGTAACTAAAATTCAGAAAAGAGGGTTCATCTGGACATGGTACAGTTCTGATGTAATGAAAGTTTAACATTCCAGATCATCATCGTTGATCTTCAAGAGTAGAAAAAGAAAAGCTATTATAATATTGTTGCCCATGAGTTGATAACATCAGTTTATTCTTGATCAGGCATTTAAAGTAAGCATTCCTGAACTTTATGATTCAGGTCCCAGAAAGAAAAAGGATTATTCAGCTCCTAGGAAAACATGAGTTTTCTATTTGCCTTACTGTAAACGGTCGCATATAATTTAAATGTGGTTCATTGAAATGGAAAAAGCTATTAATGATGCAGGAGGTCATCTTTTGCAGTTATTTAATAATGCAGAAAGTATGAAGAATTATTTACCTGTCCTAGGCTGATGTAGATTTAATATTTCCAGTAGATGTAGGTTGAGGGTCAATTGGAGCCACCTGGTTAACTTTGAGGATTTGGTTTCCCTGTGAGCTGCTGTGAAATGGAACAAATAACCGTAAATTTTCATCGGTTTCAGTGATTTTATATTTTCAGAGGGTCAGCTTGAGCAGTAGTTCACAGTTAAAAAGTAAGGTTTCGTACTTGCTTGCGTTTACTTGATAGATTTCAAAAAAGAATTCTATCTGCATACTGAGTTTTAAGACAGGAAGTTCATGATGATACTAACACTACTGAAGGAACTGAGGTGGAAAAGGAAAAGAAAAAAAGTCTAAATCACACCCCCACCTTTAGGAGGTGGTCTAAATCACCCCGACCTTTGAAATGGTCTAAATCACTGAACTTTTGAAAAACCGGTCAAATTACCCCCTAAAGCAGTTTTGAAAAATCATAGAAAATCATAGAAAAATCATAAAATGGAAAATAAAATTGTGCTAGACTCCAAATGAGTAGACCTACGCAATGAACAAATAATATGGTATACTTTAGTATATTTTTTTACAACTACAAGGAAAAGCATAAATCTAAAGCTACAGAAAAAAAAAATGTACTAAAGCATACCATATTATTTGTTCATTGCGTAGGTCTACCATTTGGAGTCTAGCACAATTTTATTTTCCATTTTATGATTTTTCTATGATTTTCTATGATTTTTCAAAACTGCTTTAGGGGTAATTTGACCGGTTTTCAAAAGTTCAAGTGATTTAGACCATTTCAAAGATCAGGGTGATTTAGACCACCTCCCAAAGGTGGGGGTGTGATTTAGACTTTTTCCAAAGGAAAATGATGTCTTACTTTAACATTTTAAAAATTAGAATATAATATTTAGGAAATTGCTTATATGGACAACCATCTCGCGACAATGTAAAATGGAGGGAGAGACTGAGTAGGACACAATCTGTATATAGGTAACTGTTATAGGACCATAAATAAATAAATAAAAGCATGACGACAGATATTATATGAATAAAGAGATGAGGGAAAAAAGCATGACCAGCAAATGTATTGGCCCATTGTCTGAATTAGGTAGATCAGATCAAATAAGTTTTCATGATGAATCATGAAAACTATCGGGCAGAGGAATTATTGTTACCGGACCAGCACCTGCTGGATCTGGTTATGACTTCTTCACGTGTTTCTTCTGCCCAAAAATTTGGGGTACTTGAGGTGATGCCATACTCTTTGTCCAAAAATATATACATTAGGGAGCTAAGAACCTAAGATTGCTTAGCATAAACTTAAATGGAATACTGTACATTTTAGTATCAAATATGTATAGGAGAATTCGTGATTGCTCTCATGATGTATCTTTATTGTACCTCATGAACGCTTTATTTTCCTGCCTGTCTACCATAGATGTTGCAAATTAAGTTGTCCTTTTAACTACATCATGAAATAAACCCCATGTATCTATATTCTCGTAGGGCTGACCATTCAGGAAAATTCTGATTTTTGTTTCTCTGCTTGTGTTAGTTTTGCAAAATTCTAACTACAGCCTAACCCTCTTATTACTATGTTTTGACAGGATCCCGTTTTGGCAATGCACATTGTGTATTAGTACCTTATTGGGGTGGAAAGCTGGGGAAACACAAATTGACGGCATTTCAAGTACGTTCTTACTCCACTTAGTGTTTCCTTGATTAATCATCTATCTATTGGCTTTTGAATTCATTCTTATGTTACCAGGCATCCCCTTGGAGTGGAATACTATACCTGGAGTTAGATGCTGCAGGCCGGAGAGTTTGAATTCAGGGAGAAACTGTCAGTGTGATGACCGGTACCCTCCTAGCATAGGCCCGCTCAATGAATAGCCTATTCTAACCCAATCTACTGTGTTGGCTGCTGGGACAGGGTAATATGGTGAGATAACTGGAATCAATAAGAAAGTTAGAGAATGACATCCCCTTATGCACGAAATAACCGTGTCTGCAGTGCCAGGCATAATTGAACTGCACCAGATAGGCTTCCTGTGTTTGAAACCCAGGCAAGGTAGAACTGAAAACCTTGTAACAGCTAAAAAAACAGCAAGAGGTACATTGGTTTGTATCCTTGACCCTGTGATCCGCTCTCTCACTACCTCTTTCAAGTGAATAGGATCTGGAAGAAATGAAGGAACAATATTAAAATGTACATATATAGTCATCCGCTAATCTCTCTACTTGTAATGCAATCACTTACAATTATCAAAAGTATTTTTTAGATCTAATATACATTATCAGAAATCTAATGAAGCACAATTGGGTGCAGCTATATCTGAACCTTTTACATCCTATTTTACTAATCAGAAAGTTAGAGAAAACCAATATACTAATATACTTGTATCTCTTGTTAATCTAGATGGATAAAATTCGTCATATTTATATCAAAAAAAGGATAAACAGGTGAGCAACTCACCTGGCGCAAATCACTTGCTTGCTCCTTGCCATTCTTGACCACTTTGTAGATCTGCAGGATGGGATCTGAAAACAAAACAAAATTTCTATTGGTGACCTCAGCTGGAATATATTCTGCAGGACTATCGCTGAAATTCACAACTTACAGTTATGCTGGAAAACCCTAACAGTTGCACCAGATCCTCTCGTGCCATTGACAATTGAGTTATGATTCAGAGAGTCGCTAATTATCAGCCCACCCTGGAATATTGCAAAAAGATGAAATAATAATCAGCCCTCGGTTTAGATATAGTGATCACGTCTGTTTATCCAGATTTTTAGTTATGTGGATATATAAGCATTTGATCAAACCTTTCCGATTAGGCAGGGAATGATGCCAGAGTTTGTAACATAACCCATGTCAAATAGGATAGCAGCAGGCTTTCCAACAAAACGCGCAGCCAGCTCCTCAAGATGAAAGGGATCAGCTTAGTAGTTTTTGTTCCTAAAAAGTTGTAAAAATATAAGCATGTTGAGAATGTAGCATAGACTCAATAACACGTGGAGTGCGGTACTCATCTGCTGCAGCAAAGCCAAGGTAGTTTTAGGAACCTAGATTGAGGCATCTGGTGGTATTTGAGGTACACCTGCTACAATAAATCAATAATGAGCATTAGCGACTGTTGAAACTTGCTTTTCATTCAATTACTTGCCATAATTTATGTCTGAATGATCAATCATTCCCTTTTCTGTAGGGTTTAAAATCCACAGATGAGATAATCAGTAAGCTCCCGGTTATCCTTGATCTGCCTGTTATAGTAAATCAAAAGAAAAAATGTTCTTTCACTCCATTGCAAATACAATATGTAACAGGTTAAAAAAAAAGAACAGCTAAAATATCAACAAAGTAGGAAGGGAGAGCGCAGGTATATATGTTTTTCAAGAAAACTGATTTGGACAACGAACCTGATTAAAAGATTAAACAATATTCTTCATGATCTGAGTTGCAGATACAATATGAAATATGATTTCGAGAATAAAAGGGTATTGTTGATGATGAATCCTGATAATCAACACGAATCAAGCATGAATGCCAATTATTTCCAAATTAGAGATAAGAAAAGTAATGAAGAAGAACGCACCTGTGCTTTCGATGGCGCTGACAACTTGACAGGCCATGCTTATGTACTGTAACATATGAATCATAGAAGCCATGTAACTGAACAGATGGGACATTCATGGAGACACAAATGCTGTCCAGAAGACCAAGAGGTAGGCGACAATGGATCCAACAGGAAGGGGAAGCGGAAGGATACCAATGACGGCCGACGGCTTCAGCGAGGAGAGGGCTACGTGAGCGACGCGATGGGAGACGAAACGAACGGGCCGTGACGGCGTGCCGGTGGAGAGCGGCGACGGTGAGGGGGGGTTCAGCGCCGAAGGGGCGGCGAGGGTCACGGCGCCGCGAGGGAATCCCGAGCCAACAGTGGAACGGCGGCGGGAAACTAAAGGGGAGAGAAACGGCGGCGCGGGATGAAGGGAAGCGGCGGTGCTAAAGAGAAACGGATTCCACCGGAGACGGGAACGGCAGCTACCACTCGCCGGCGGGGAATCGGGACGGACGGACGGGAAATAAAATTACGAACGAAGTTTACGGTGAGGTCGCTTCACCACTTGGGGCAGAGAACTTTTAAGTAGAGGTTTCCCATATAGAAGGTTTAGATTGGCTTCATATTTTCTAACCCAAGCAAAATTTATATGAATATTGAAATATCAAACCATATTTTAGGGTTTTTATTCGTATAGTTTTCTCAAGACAAGGTATTTGGATAATTCTTTGAAAAATTATTTATTTTGACAAGAGGAAAAAGTAGTTTAATCAATCCCTAAAATTATTAATGTGTTGTCCTATTTATTTCCTCATGGTTGAAGTGGCGTACATATAACGAATGATGTGGTGTCACATTGAAAAAAAAATAGTTATTAAAATTGTTTGTGGTGCAAAAAGACAAATTAGTTTAAAAGTGAGTGAAGGAGAAAAAAATTGGTTTTATAGATGTTTTTGTACCATAAAAATGGGTTTTATAGATTTTTTTTGAAAATATTTTTTTATCAAAAAGCTAAACACAAATGTAGTGTGCTCAGGGTCGCCAACATTGAACCTGCCTAACATATATAATTCAAGATTGATTTTTTTAGATTACACAGTACAACGCAGATACTCAACACGTGCGCACACTCACCCTATGAGCACCTTCGAAGGACGAGACGACAATCTTGAAGTTCACGAAGTCACCATAGGCGCCTCATTTGTTGACGGGACGCGTCGGTAACCCACTTAATACGCAGCACTGAAAAATCGGAATAAACCCGGGATAAAGTGTCGTCTGCAGGATTTAAACCCCGGGTGGGAGCTCCACAACTAATGGCCTTTGCCATTGAGCTGTAAACCCTACAAATAGGTTTTATATATGAGGCGGAGAAGAATCGGATGAGTTTAGAAAGTTTTTTTTTCTTCCTTTCAATCCGGCTGAACGACAAAAGTAAAGAAGAACGGCCCAGCCCAACAAATGAGGCTCGCAAAACTGGGTCAACAGCCCAGCCCAGAACTCCAACCCAACCCGATTCCCAGTCGCCAACCAAGCAAGCAAGCCATCTCCCGATCCCGCCCCAATCGACCAACGCCGTCCTTGCCCTTCTCGTTGAGTCTCGACTCTCGACCTCTCCCTACCGGCTAACCCTAGCAGCGGCACGCGGGCGACGGCGACCGGTGGTGCGCCACCGGCGAAGGGATTCAGCGGTCCCTCTTCCTCCGTCCCAGGCGCGTCTGCGCCTTGCAGGTACCGCTACCTCTTTCTCCCATCTATCTCTGCTCGGGGCCCTCCTCGCGCGAGGCAGCAAGCCCCCAGCTGGTCTTCTGTCTCCCGTCCTCTAGCGCTCGCGCACTAGCAGATGGTTTTCCCTCTTCTCTGATACCGCAGGCATGCCCTTGTCGCTCCAACCCCCGGGGCCTTGTGTTATGTTTTGCCTCTCACTCTGCTTTACAATTCAGACCCAATCCCTGATGAATTAAGTGTGCTGTCTCGAGCTGTCTTTTTAGTGCAAAGTATACGTATTTGTTTGAGAATCTCGTACTCTTTCATATTCTCGTGGAGAAATAGCAATTTTGAACTGATCTACTAATAATTATATAAATACTGGATAATCTTGACTGCTGACGAGGTGATTTGTGAATTGTTAGGCCTACCTTTGCAGTCCACGCACATCAAATCATATGTTTCAAAATATGTACTATATAGAAATTAGAAATCTATTGAGTAGGCTGATATGTTTCAAAATTTGTACTATACAGAAATTAATAATCCAGTGACTAGGCTGATATGTTTCAAAATATGCACTATATAAAAATTAGAAATCCAGTGACTAGGCTGATTTCGTGTGATCACTACAAGGTGGGTTGACTGAACAGATGTTACTTACATATTAGAATACTTCCACAACAAAATCTGATCGGTGTGTTTCTGATTGGCTTTGTTATTGGATAAATAATATTGTTAAACTCGACTGAACCCAAAAACAATCCTGATCAGTCAAATCTGGCTGTTTCGAAAATTGGCTTGGCAGCACTCAAAGAACTTAGGCGCAATAAATTCTGAATTGCAAATTTACTACAACATAAAGGAGAAAAACATAGGTTAGCATCTACTAGCAAATAATATTATTTTGTGTTCTTAGCATTAGCAGTGGATGACAAATTAACTGGCATGTAAAACATAGTATTTTTAGGCCCTGTTTGTTTATGCTTATAATCGCCGTACTGTGGGAATTTTTTGATTCTCGATCATGCTAGTTCAAAGTTTTGAAGCGGCGGTCAGAAGAATAAAAATAATCGAAACTTTTAGTGTGGTTCTTGCCTTGGTCTGAATGGGGATTTTATAGATTAACATGCTAGTCTGTAAGGTTGGTCTTCTTTTCGTTCACTATCTCTGAGAAATTCAGAAAACATATCAACACAATTTTTGTGAATTCTATCTTTGTTGATTGCGATTACCATCTCTTAGAGAGGTATCACTCTTCATCCAGTGAATTAACAAAGAACTATTTTTCCACCAAACAAGAAGGCAAACAGGGTCCATTCTTCTGCTCTTGTTAGCTTTGTAGGTTTTACTTCATTTTTCTTTATTTGTTTTTTTGCTTGCTGCGTCGTGGAAACAACCTGCAATTGTTCTCTTTCAATTCCTGTTCTTCATCTGACAGTACACTACCCTGTGCCTCTCCAGATTATTGTTGTTTTTTTTGCAAAATGGCTACGGAGGCGACTTTGAACAATTCTGGCGGTTCTGAATCTGCAATGCCATTACTGGAGCAGCTTGCTGAAGTATTTGGAAAGTTGAAATCCCACACTGAAGCATCTCTGCAATTGCAAAATGGCATGCAATGGGAAGATATCAAAGGGCATTTCCTCAGCCTTGATAAGTCGTATAGAAGCAAGTTTGATGAACTGGTAGAGAAGCAGAAGGCATTAGAAGAAAAGAAAGCTGAAGCTTGTAGGTTGATTGCAGAGAAAGAGGCCGTTGTTTCTGCAAAAGAACGTGCCTCCTGAATCAGCTTCAGGAGCTAAGGGATGCTGCTGTCGTTTCTGTAGCAGAGGTTCGGCAAAAATATAAGGTGGAGGTTGCTGAGATACTTGATGCAAGTGGAAACAAAGACAAAAGGTAAGCACCTCAATCAATGACAACAATGCATCTCGTGCTTCAGAGGAGAATACCCCTGCTATTGGGTCGGAGCGAGGCATCTGAAGCTTCACCTGTTGAGACTAAGCCGCGTCCTGTATTGAAGGAACTATGTGAGCAGATGGACACCACAGGCCTTCTGAAATTTCTTTCAGAAAATTCTAGAAAACTTGCTAGCCTTCGTGATGAACTTTCTGTTGCACTAAAATGTGCAACTGACCCTGCCGGTTTGTACTTAATTCCTGGAGGGGTTTCTTCCCACCAGACCAAACTAATTCACCTGGGAGTAAACATAACGCTCTTGAGGTCCAGCGCAAGAGCTGCATTTTCTTAATGGAGGCTATAGCACCTGCACTAGGGACGAAGGAGTCTGATGGCAACGACCCTTGGAGCTCTGAAATTAAGGAGCAAAGCCAAGGCAATTGCCGAAGAGTGGAAGAGTAAGTTAGCTGAGGTTGACCTGGATGCTTCTAATGGCTATTCATTGGAGGCACAGGCTTTCCTGCAGCTTCTTACAACTTTTAATGTTGATTCGGTGCTTGGCGAAGATGAACTATGCAAGATCGTAGTTGCTGTCTCTCGTCGCAAGCAGACTGCTGTGTCCTGTCGCTCTCTTGGTCTTAATGAGAAAATACCAGGTTGGTATCCACCCAGAATGCCACAAGGCGTTCTAATCCTTAATTTGTCAGGCTGCTGCTGTTCATTGTCACTAAGCCCCCAAACCATCTAGGGAACTAAAATTTCCTTACTTTTTTTATTCAAGTGCAAAGCATCAGTGCCTGCATAAAATTAGTGTTTTATATTTTTCTGTTGACATTATATGTTTCTAGGTATTATTGAGGAGTTGGTTGCGGCACAGGCAAATTGATGCTGTTCATTTCGTACAAGCTTTCGGGCTTTCAGAGACATTCCCTCCAGCAGCTCTGCTGAAGACATATGTTGAGGAACTGAAGGATACAATTGAAAATAATGGGGATGCAACTGCGACTACGTTAAAGGTTTGCTGATTTTATCCTTTTTTGTGATCTTGATGAGTCTGTCTAGTGGCATGCATAGTTCATTGTTTGATATTGCTTATAGTACTAGAAAATAAAAGCTTCATCTTGTATGAAGTTGTTTTTTTTGGTCTTCTTAAAGAGGTCTGAAAAATCTGAGGCCGAATTAATTTGGTTTTGAACCCCTTTTTGTGGATAACTTGGTTTATCAATATATATTTTGACGGACTAGTTGTTGTACTACTAAATAAAGAACGGAAAAAGATCCTATCTAGGTATGGGTATTAAGAGAGTTACTCAGCCTGTCAACTGGTCCCAGAGAACAAAATCTGGATAATACCAATTTCTGTTACTGGTAAAATGATTCAAACTAGGAAGTAACTATCGAGAAGTTTGATAAGACTGACCATTGAGAGCCCATCTTTAATTTCTTGAAATCTATTTTACCTTTTCCTCCAGAATTTTCTAGGAAACAATATATTGCTCTCAGCCTATAATGATTGGTTGTTCGTGAATGGTACTGTATATGTTTTGTTAGGTGCTTCGGCTTATCTCTGTATCGTGGGATAATGACCATAATGTTACTAGTGCTGGTGCGAAATAATTCCTTATATTAAATCATGTGTTAGGATAATTTCACATTCGATTTTCAATCCTTTTTTTTTGTTTACTTATATTGTTTGTTCTATTATATTAACTTCACATGTTTTGTCTTTAAACTTGATGAATCCATTTTCAGGATGACCCAAAATCTAGGGAGCTACTTGCTTTGAGGGCTGTGATAAAGTGTATCGAAGAGTATAAGCTTCAGAAGGTCTATTCACTTGGGCCTCTCCAAAAGCGTGTTTCTGAGCTAAAGCCCAAGGGTGAGAAAAGGCCATCAACTGATGCTGGACGTACTTATGCAAAGAAGCCTAGAGGCCCTGGCACTTCATTTCCTAGGAGACCTGCCGGATCTGTTGGTTCAGCTGCTCGCAGGCCTCCATTTCCAGGCTTTAACTGGCAGCGTGCTCCGGCGCCAATGCCCTCCCGGGGCCCTGCTCCAATGCCCTCCCGTGCCCCTCTTCCTGATAGATATGGAGCTGCGGACCGGTACCATTACACACCATCAGCCCCGGCATATGATGCTGGTGCATTTTTCTTCGTACGGTGAACCGTTCAGCGCCCCAAAACCATTCCAGTACACTCCAGGGTCAGTGGCAGCATCATACAGTTCAAGCCCCTATAAAGTCCCGTATGGTGGCCCAGGAGTACCAGCCGCAAGCAGCACCTATCCAGGTTATGGAGGCGCAGCCGGGCCGGCTGGTTCCAGCAGCTATGCAAACTATCTGGGATCCGTCTATCGCCCTCCGCAACCATAGATTCGACTCATCTCCCTCACAATTGTTGAGCTGGTGATGCAGGCCGTGAAACCAGTAACTCCCAACTCCCATGAGACGGAGATGTAACTTTAGTCATTTCTTGTTTCCTCGTCCACAGCAGTGGGTTTTGGAGGTGTAACTGATGTAGTCGTATTTCAAGGCTGTTTGAGGCACCGGTTAGATTAGAATTGCTCTCATGCCCTGCTCCATGTACCTTGCACTATTATTTGCTTTCAGCTGTGCTTATTCCTGACTTGTTGAATGTTTTATATCCTCTGCCATCCGGTCTGTCTCATGTAGGAATAATACTTTTTTTTTACTTGCTACTGTTGCTATTGAGTTGGGAAAGCCAAAAGGTGCCTTGAGTGCAAAACTTTACGAAGCTTGCACTTGACAACAAACAATCTTTTAAGAAGTAATATTCTCTACTTGCAGTTGACATGCCTTGTACTTGCACATCTGACATAACTTGTGTGCATGAAAAGCATGATGCCATTTTGTCTCCCTAATTGTAAAGAGACCTCTGAAAGTGAGAACTTTCTGATCTGCATAAAATTTGCTGAAACTGTGCTGAAAGGCCACGCAAGTTCGGCCTTCAAAGGGACCCACAGACATCTTATCTCCCTTTCCCGGTTGTCAAAGTCAGTTAAGAGATCGTGTCATCGTGCTCGTCTCGTCAACGCCCGTCCTTCCACTCCTCTGCAGCGACTGAAAAAAAAGACGAGACCCTTACCGGCCCTGTCCAGTGACAGTCTCACTCCTGAGCCTCCGACTCGTAGGCCCCACAAGTGTAGACCCCACTAATCAGGTCGAGTGAGTAATACGAAAGATCTACGATCTGTAACTGCGACGGTAAGCAAAACACTCATACTAAGTACTTTTTTTTTTTTTTTTTTTTTTTTGAAAAAAAAAACACTCCAATATATCCGACGTGCCGGCCGGGGCCCCGCGATGGCGCAGTGAATTACGAAATTACCCCTCGACCCGCTTCCCTCTTCTAACAAGTCGTCGCCTCGGCCCGGCTTCACCCCCTCGGCGCGACGACCTCTGCCCCCGCACCCTTCCCCGCCATTCCCCGCGCGAGAGGCCGCTTCATGGCGAGTAGCGGCCGGCCTCGGCCGGGCTCGCTCCAGGCCCTCGCCGCCGCCTCCCTCGCCATCCTCCTCCTGGCCGCCGCGTCCGGGGCCGCAGCTGGATCCCACGATCGGCCCGCGCCGGGGCCGCCGCTGTTCCTCCCGCTCACGCGCTCGTACCCCAACGCGAGCCGGCTCGCCGCCTCGTCGCGGCGCGGCATGGGCGACGGGCGCACCCCAACGCGCGCATGCGCCTCCACGACGATCTCCTCACCAACGGGTCGGTACAGTTCGTTTCTTTAGGCTGTTGTTTTCTTTCCCCAATTTCCTTTTGTTTCTTTGTTTGCTTGCTCTGTTGTTGGATCTGAGGCGGGAGGCTGGTGTGTGTCGTCGTGCTGGTTCAGGTACTACACGACGAGGCTGTACATCGGGACGCCCCCGCAGGAGTTCGCGCTGATCGTTGACTCCGGGGAGCACCGTCACCTACGTGCCCTGCGCCTCCTGCGAGCAGTGCGGCAACCACCAGGTGGGGCTGTGTTCTTTTGCTTCTCTGCTCAGAGCTATCAGCTAGGAACTTGTGAGATGATGTTATTGATTAGGGTGTTAGCACGCATGGATATGTGAACCCAAGCTGCGAACCTGGACCAGTGAACTTAGCTACTCCCTCCATCCCAAATTATAAGTCACTTTCTAGGTTCATCTTAGAAAGTCAAAGTGACTTATAATTTGGGATGGAGGGAGTAATTCATGGTATGCGAATTATATGGGTTTACTTGATGCACATGACTACATGAGCATATATGAACAGTAGTTTTCAGAAGATTAACATTTCCATTTTCAGGTAGATTAGGGAATTTTAATTTAGTCATGGGTTGTTGATAAATTGTCCAAGTATCGAACTGAGGATGTGGGGGGTGTGGCTTCAATCTGCTGCCCACAATTTATTTGCTTTTCTAAATGGTTGATGCTTGAAATGCATAGTCTGTTGTCCACACTTCCCAACATGTACCCTGCCAATCTTGGCCACAACCTATAACATTGGATTGTCAACCATTGACCTTGTTTTTGTCACCATCAGTTGTTAGCCAATTGCTTAAATTATGTTAAGTAGGTCCCACCTATATTGCCAACAAATTACAGGTCTTTGGTTTGGTCATACATGTGTAACCTTTTTTCATCCTTGAACACTCTTTTTTTCTACTCAAGGTATAGTATTGCTCCACCATAGTGAAATTTGATACTCCATCTGGCCATAAAAACATGTTTTTAGGACAAGATGTGGTCAAACCTTACAAACTTCAAACACCAATACTATTAACTTATTTAGCTTGGAAGCCTGCAAGTTAGATGTGTGGATTTCTATTCAAAAATTATCATATATTGTTGAAAGTGAATTAATTATCCATGAGTAGTTTTATATTTTAAAATACTTTTGCTAACATCCCACTAGTGTGTGATGTCATATTATCATGTCAATTATCATATATTGTTGTAAGTGAATTAATTAAACAACAGAACTAAAGGCAAAACATACATTGGTTAGGGCTTTACAATGGTATGTCATGGCATCACCACACATCATCATTTTGAAATTTACATAAAATCAGGAGACAATGTATCTTAGCATTTGAACAAATTGAGCTGCCCATCGATATTGCTAGCACACAATATAGTTTTGACTGAACTGAAGGCCCTTCTCATATGCTAGGTTATTCTTTTGCAGCTTTCTCATATGTTCTTGATGAAACTTTGCAAATGCACTGATCGCTTGGGATCCATTATCATTCTTTTGCCACTTAGTGGATCTTGTGCTCATTGAATGAATCACTCACATCAATGCATCATTGCTGAGGCATGTAAAGTATTGTATCTGAAATGATCTTATGTTTTGCATTGTAATGTCCAAAAGGTTGAATATCATATGAGCATGTATTTTCCTACCTTGATGTATATAATATATAATAAAAGTCAAAACACATGAAAATCTGTGTGTTACCATATATGCCGTACCTTGGAGATCACTGTTATTATTTAGTCTCTACTAGTGCTAAGATTTTTTTTAATTGCCTAGAAATTAATTCATCCACATTAAGATAATCTGAAGTTTTGCTTGATGTAGGATCCACGATTTCAACCTGATCTCTCCAGTTCATATTCACCAGTAAAATGCAACGTCGATTGTACTTGTGACAGTGACAAAAAAACAGTGCACTTATGAGAGGCAGTATGCTGAAATGAGCTCCAGCAGTGGGGTGCTTGGTGAGGACATTGTGTCTTTTGGCAGAGAGAGTGAACTTAAGCCACAGCGTGCTGTTTTTGGTTGTGAAAATTCTGAAACTGGAGATTTGTTCAGTCAGCATGCTGATGGTATAATGGGCCTCGATTAGGGGTCAACTTAGCATAATGGATCAGCTTGTTGAAAAGGGTGTCATAAGTGATTCATTCTCATTGTGCTATGGCGGTATGGATATTGGTGGTGGTGCTATGGTCCTTGGTGGAGTGCCTGCTCCTCCGGACATGGTTTTTCACATTCAGATCCTCTCCGCAGGTAATGTATAGTTTCCTATATGATAATTGATACTTATTCTTTTTTTGTGGTACATGTTTTTATTAGCTAATCTTAAATTGGCAACAGTCCATATTACAACATTGAGTTAAAGGAAATACATGTTGCTGGAAAGGCACTGCGGGTAGATTCAAGGGTCTTCGACAGCAAGCATGGGACTGTTTTGGATAGTGGGACCACATATGCTTATTTGCCAGAGCAAGCTTTCGTGGCTTTTAGAGATGCTGTAAGCTATTTACACGTCCATACATACCTTTTCAGTTGGATTTTTGTTCTTTTGTAGTTATTTTTCCTTCATGTGAAATCAATTTTCTTGGAATTCTGTTTTTGCAATGTACCATGTAGAAAAAGGTAGTCTAGTTTCAGAAGCTATCAATAATATTTGTGGCTTAAACTGCACTAGTGCCATCTTTTAAACTTTTCCGCATTGCATAAAAGAAATTAAACTTCTTAATGACACCTAGATAAGTTTACACTTCCCTAGATAGAATCAAAAAGTTCTACTTTAGCACAATCTGCCTTTTCTCCTTGATGCTTTTTCATGTCCATTAGCTAATAACTGTATCCCTCCCTTTTCTCTTATTCTATGGGCCGTTGCTTTACAAACGAACTTCTGGATTATAAGGACACTGTTGACTGGTGTACCTACAATTCCTTTTTGTTTGGTTGGTTTTGCATGCCATATCCCCTAATATTGATGCCCTGTACTATATATGTTTACTTTCTTTTTCTCTCTTTTATTTCACTTTGCGTTGGTGGCTCATGGTGGGTTTCAACTCTTGCCTACCCCAAGTCCTAATTTGCTAGGGACTAAAAGGCTTTGTTTTTGTTGGGTTTGCATGTCACCAGAGCTGAGGTTTTTTTTTCTTGGTCCTACTTTAACTAATTTTGAAAAGACTAGGGTGCTGTTTGGTTCCACGCTGGGCCCGGGAACAGTAACATAATCAGCTGCGGGTCCTAGCTCGGGGAACTTAAAAACGTCTTTTGTTTGTTTGGTTTTGGGAGTGCCTTTTCATTTCCATGATGCTGTGTTGGCCTTGCGGGATCGGATGACGCTGGTTGGGGAGTGGTAACGACTAACAAGGTTGTATGGCCCAGTACCCGATTACACTGTGATCTGTTGCAGGCCGACTAAAACAAACAGAAAACAACAGAAACATGTTTCTGTGAACCAATCACAGGCTAAAAAGGCTAAACTAAGCGCCTTCTAAGTACCTGGGCAGTCTTCAAACTTGCCCCGTGTTGTCTAAGTCCTTTTATGGCTTAAAATTCAGATCTGGGGAATTAAACTTGTTAATTGTGCCATTTGAGATCCACATATATCTTAATTGTTCCCCTGAAGGTCCAAATCTCCATAACCAACGTACTTTCTTACGTCACCTGCAAGTTGGTTCTGGGTTGTGTGTTCATGGTAATTAAAGTGATTGGATCTTGAGTGATACTCTGCATGTTCAAGGGTTCGGATCTGCATTTTAAGGGTTTAGGGATCTAGATGACACCTTGGACAAGTTAACGACCATTAGTGCATCTTGTTCTTCAAAATGATGGTGGTTATGTTTACTGATTCTATGTTTCAATTGGTAGGTGACAAGTAAAGTGCATCCTCTCAAAAAATTCGTGGTCCTGATCCAAATTATAAGGATATCTGCTTTGCAGGTGCTGGAAGGTGACTTTCGCACCATGATTAAAATTTGTTTCTCATTCTCAGTGTTCTTATAATACGCTCCATAATGCTTGTGTAGAACTTAAATATTTATGGTCTCGCTTCCAGGAATGTCTCAAAGCTACATGAGGTATTTCCAGGTGTTGACATGGTATTTGGAAATGGACAGAAGCTCTCACTTACACCTGAAAATTATTTATTCCGGGTAGGAGAAATTGTGAGCTCATATCTGTTTAAATCAGTTGAGATGATGTTTGTTTAATTTGTCTGTCGGTGTTGTCAACTCATGTTATGTACCATGTCTTCCCTTCAATTCTGAAATGAAGCACTCCAAAGTTGATGGGGCTTATTGCTTGGGTGTATTCCAAAATGGTAAAGATCCAACAACACTATTAGGAGGTTAGACACTCAACTTTCAGAGGATGTGAAGCAAGTGTTATGATCTTTGCACTTCTTTCTTACTGCTACCATTTGCTTTACATCTTGTACAATTTGCTGGGCTATTGGCCATCTCGAGTGTATATCTATTCTACAACTCTGAATTATCATTTCTCAAGACATGCTGCACTCACTTTTTATGTCTATTGGCTTATAAAGTGCTAAAGCTTACAGATTCTGCAGAATTACAACCAATATATTAGATTGCATCCTTCTATGAAGCATTTTGGGATCTTATCTTGCATATTAAATGTTATTAGCATAGGCTGAGTGAATAGTATGATATGCAGTGTTACTCTGACCTGCTTATACTCTTGCATAATGTTTTTTTTTTGTAAAGTTAGTTGACTGGCTTGGAAGAAACATTTAGCATGTTCTCTCCTTATATATGATCTTAATATATGTATTTTCTGTTAGCTTGATTTATTCATACTTTTATGATATGATGAATAACTAATTAAAATCATTAAATCTGAACACTGCACTTCATTGTCAATATTTGCTTATTTCTTCAGAGTAGCTTCTCTTGCCCTTACTCATTCAATCCAACAGTGTACAGCACGCTTGTGAAAGCATGATTGCAGCACAAATCTGACCGCATAGATACACAGCTTAGTCTTCATTACAAAAGGCATAAATACCATTTTTTGCTAAAGGAAACAACCAAGCTATGTATTCTTTATTTATTATTTCTATATTTCCGACAGCCTGGCATATTTAGCTTTTTGGTTTTTTGTTATGTTTGTGTAGTTGCCATCAAAACTTAAGCCTACAGATGTAGCTTTCTCTATAATGGTAGCCGTGGTTGAAAACTAAAATGATTTAGGATATAGAAATCTCTCTCTCTCTCTCCCCCATAATGTTTAAGAAAAACACGAGTCTGTTGTTAGTTGTTACTATGTGCTATGAGGTCTACAGATTCTTTTGGTTGCTATGAGATCTGTTTATTTAAATGTGTTTCCTTGGGTATCACAATTGTCTGAATGATAGATTCTTGATTTTCTTGATTCATTCAAAGGATGTAGTAAAAATAGTCTGTTTTATTATAAGATCATGACAACAGTTTTTATTTATGCATTTAGAAACTTAGCCATTTTGAGTAGCTAAAGTGATGACCTTAATGGCAGGCATCATTGTTCGTAATACACTTGTGACCTATGACCGTCACAATGAAAAGATTGGCTTTTGGAAAACTAACTGTTCAGAGTTGTGGGAGAGGCTACATATCGGTGATGCTCCTTCACCAGCCCCTTCAAGTGACATAAATTCAGAAACTGATATGTCACCTGCTCCTGCCCCTAGTAGCTTGCCAGGTTTGTGCCTAATTATTTTATTTTTATTAATTTCACAGGTATTATATGACGAATGGCAAAACATGGATATTTGTTATATTTCACTTGTAACTATAAGTTAGGCATCGTTTGTTTTGCTCTTCTTTGTTGGTGGCTGTTTTGGTAATTATGAATATGAAGCTTGATAGGGCTGAAGTTTTTATATGAAATGAGGCAAACAATCAATCTGCCTCTCTTGAAGGTCCTTAAAGCCGCAATTCAAGCATTACTCATTTTTGTTTACCTACTTAGTTCTTTTGAGTTTGATGGTACATTCACCAGTCTTTATGGCTTGCACAATAATCTGGTCCACATTTCATATGCCTATAGTAATTTTGTTAACAACCAGGCTGATTACTGTAAGCTAAAGCAATAAGTAAATATTTTTAATTGTTTTTTTGCAAAAACAGCACACTTTATTTTATGTAGTTCAAATAAATATCATTGTTCTGGATAGGAGCAATGGACTGTGCCAATGCCTACTAGTTTTCCTTAGTGCCTTATATATTTCTATCTTGGTTTACAGTACTTATAGACATGATTATCATACTTGTTGATCTTCGGTTTGCAGAGTTTGATGTTGGTCTCATCACTGTTGATATGTCCATAAATGTTACCTACCCAAATCTGAAACCTCATCTCCATGAGCTGGCCGAGCTGATAGCTAAAGAGCTGGAGATTGACTCTCGTCAGGTATTAATAAGAATTAAAAGTATGCAACAACTTGGTTCTGCTGGTTATGTGAGAGGTTCTTTTCAGGCGGGATTGAAGAACGTATTATACATTCATTTACTTCAGTCTGCACTAATCTCATATAGCTGTTTTTATGTTGCTTGGCTGAAGCTGCTATTTAATTTGACAGGTTCGAGTTATGAATATTACGAGCCAAGGAAATTCTACTCTGATTAGATGGGGTATTTTCCCAGCAGGATCTGATAATGCTATGTCCAACGCAACAGCGATGGTAGCATATACTCTTGGACCTATCATAACTATTTCAGATCAGATTTTTTTTCACATTAATTTATTGTATTGATTTATGTCAGGGTATCATCTATCGGTTAACTCAGCACCATGTTCAGTTGCCTGAAAATCTTGGCAGTTATCAATTGCTCGAGTGGAATGTGCAGCCGTTGCCGAGAAGGTAAGGAATGGTTATTAACTTATTATAGTCTGCATTTTCCTTTTTGGGCTTCTCTTCGTTGGGGGTGGGGGTGGATGCATGTACAGGTTCACCCATGTCCAAAAAGGGCTACGACAGTATCAGTCTGTTATATTGTCTCATGTTCTGTTATATTCACATCCCTCTCCCCCAGAAAAGAAAAGTTCCATGAGATGACTTTATGAATCATTATTATAGTGCGTAATAACTTCGGCAGTAGCCAACTTGAGTGATATTCAAGTGCTTCTGCTTAGCTTCCTTTTTTCTTTGGGTGCAGGTCATGGTTTCAAGAACATGTAGTCTCTATACTGCTTGGGATTTTAGTAGCTGTTGTGGTCACTTTGTCAGCCCTTTTAGTAGTACTTTTTTGGAAAAAGAAATTTAGTGGTCAAACTGCCTACAGACCTGTTGATTCAGTGGCTCCCGAGCAAGAACTCCAGCCACTATAATTCAAAGCTGTTTGGTGGAGCAACATATAGGTGATTCTTTGGTAGAGATACCTTGTACGGGGTTACATATCACAGCGGCTCGCGTCTACTGCTGGAGTAAGCCCCTCTTTGTATGTAACACAAGCTACAAGCTTACAGAAGAAGCACAATATGATTACATGACTTCTCCATTCAAGGCGTTGTTCATAAACTGTCTAGTTATTCAGATCAAGAGCCCCCCTCTTGTACTTACAGTAGAAGGTTTTGTTCATGTAATGTAGATTAAGTAGGGGTAGAGAAGAGACTAGCACACCCCCGGAACGAAATGATGTAATATCTATTTTGATAAGTGCTGAGGGTATTTTGCTTCTTCAAAGGTTTAGGGTATGCTTGATTCTTTTGCTATCGAGGAAGAAAGTCCATGCAAGCAATGAAGCAAATTGTTATAATTAGCCAGCCCCCACTTGGTGAGCCATGTGGATGTGAGAAGGATTAGGCAGGTCACGCTAATAGTGGCAAAAAGTTTATGTACCGTCCATGAGTGCTTAGGCTGTCAGTCCAATTTTTGGCTAATTGGTTTCGTTTGGTCTGCTGCCAAATTTTTGGGTTGGCAGCCCTGCCATTTGGCCATTCTATACATTTTGGTGGTGCCATAGTAGGCCAAAACCATGGCCACAAGTTTGGTGACGAAAATTTGCTATTGAATATTTGTACATGGGATAACATGCCAGATACGTCTTTGTAGTTTCATTTATGTAGTTTGAATTCGATATGTTATACAAGATCCATCTGGTTGCTGCACGAAAGTTTGCATCTCTAATTGTTTGGATCCACTAGTACACTAGACAGAAACCATATTCTGAATGGATGGTTCTACATAATATGTTCTTTTTGTCTAATAATTGTGCCTTCTCTCATCTACATATCACATCTGTTTTGGTATCTTGGTTTACGTATGAACATGATTTCTCGTTAAGAAACAATTCCCCCTCTTTTTTTAATTGCAGTGCTTCATCATCTTTTTTCTCAGTTGAACCATATAGTTTTTTGGTTGGAGTGCCCTAATGCCATTCATTTTATGTGTATATATTGTTGTTCGGTTTTGTAATGCCATTCTTTTTATCTTCATTGTTGCAAGAACATGTGGTATAGGTAGGTGTGGGGCAAAAAATGTGTAGTTTATTGTATATGGTTCAAGTAGTGTCTAACCTCATCATATATTGTTTCGTTTGGAGATATATAACTTCTGTTGATTTTATTCTTTGTGGTCAACATTTTACCATAAGTTTAGAGAATCCACGGCGAACAATCCAATTGCAGATAATTCGAATGTCTCTGTAGACCAATCATAGCCT
This sequence comes from Hyparrhenia diplandra, assembly GCA_015847255.1. NCBI lineage: Eukaryota > Viridiplantae > Streptophyta > Magnoliopsida > Poales > Poaceae > Hyparrhenia > Hyparrhenia diplandra. Next base: position 122,696 of record JADLZK010001935.1, read on the forward strand.
CATAGGTGCATCCTCTGTCTCGATCCAATAGTACCAAGTACATTCCAAGAACCAGGAGAATGGTCAGCTAGTGGCTCAGCTCGCCGCCGGCGTGCCGATCCGCTTGCTGGCCGTGAACCCCACCGTCAACCACGAGGTTATGTCCGGTGACGAACTTGGCCTCATCGGAGGCCAGGTAGACGGCCGCCCTCGCCACGTCCTCCACCTGCAGCACGGCGCCACGGAGCTCGCTCATGCCAGTCTCCACCAGCCGCTTCAGCTGCTCGTCGGACACGCCTGGGTGCAGCCTAGCGAGAGATTGGACCAGCAGCGGCGTGGCGATGGCGTGCGGCGAGATGGCGTTGACGCGCACGCCCGACCGCGCCAGCTCGTCCGCGGCGGCGCGCACCACGGAGATGACCGTGGCCAGCGGACAGGCTGTAGGGAAGCGCGGCGAGGCCGCCGAGCATGCCCGTGGTGGACCCCGTGCACAGGACGCAGCCGGAGCCCGGGGCACCATGACGCGCGCCGCGTGCTTGAGGGACGCCACCGCGGACCGCGCGTTGACCGCCATGACGCGGTCGAAGTCCGCGAGGTCCAGCGACGCCAGTGGCGTGGGCGCCGACGCGCCCGCCAAGCCGGCGTTGCTGTACAGCACGTCCAGGTGGCCGTGACGCGCCACGGCGAGGTCCACCGCCGCCGCGATCTGGGCCTCGTCCGTCACGTCGCACCGGGGTAGGACGCCGCCGGGCCGAGCTCGGCGGCCACGGCGCGGCCGGCGTCGTCCTGCACGTCCGCGAGGATCACCTTGGCGCCGTTCCGGACGAACTCGGCGGCCGTCGCCTTGCCGATGCCGCTGGCCGCGCCGGTGATGACGGCGACCTTGCCGGCGAGCCTCTGAGAATCTGACGCCGTCGAGAAGCCACCGACGACGCCACGCAAGATGGATGTACCCTTGTCCCTCCTGTGTTCAAGAAGACAGGAAACGATTAGCCATCAGCGGCAATGCTTATCAAAGTGATAATCCTTTCATGAAAGAAACAAGACCAGAATTTAACTAGGACAACTGAATTCTCTGAATACAACAGCAGCGACTGAAAAAGAGGAGAAACCTGAAAGCGAGGCGCGTTGCTCTCAGCATCCTGACAGATAGTGATCGATGCAACTCGTGAGCTTCTCTGATGGAATTCAGCTGGGTTTTGAGCTGCCAATGCTGCTGCGATTCTGCGAACAAGCTGTGGTAGTAGCGGCCCTTTTAAGGATCTGAACGCAGGCTATAAGAATCATGCATGATGGCACGTTTGACTGGTTGACGACGCTATTGATTGTCATGTTCGACAAACGCCACGTTTTATTATATATTAATTGATTATTAAAGTCGTCATTGCAGCTTTACAGTTTGGCCACATCGTTTTTGGTTTCCTGGCCTGTAGCAGTTGGTGTCACAGAGGTGCTGTTTAGCATGCATAGCAGCCTATTTTGATTTGGACTTCTCGGGAGCTCCAGCTCATACTCATTCGTTCCTGCGGAATGGAGTCGTTAAACACACCATTTTTTTCGACTAAAATAGAGACAAGACGACTTCTTGGAAACATCCTCAATCTTATTCGTAGCTCCAGCTACAAGAGCTTAGAGCGACGCCGACATACATTCTACTAAGTCCAAACTACCAAATGCAACAATTCTTTTTGCAGCAAGAGCTGTACTACCTGTGCTCCCCATACGCCAATATTAATATGAAGTGGTTGAAATCACCATTTTTATAGTCTAAAACAGAAACAATGTGACTTATTCTAGTTCTAGCTCTGCCAACGTTCAAGAGCTGCGGTTGAGTTCTTACATACTGAAGGCCTATATATATACAATTACCAAAAGTACTCAGGAAAAGTATCACATCATCCGCAAAATGAAGACCTCAAAACACCAGGTTCAAAATTCATAAAGCAAACCCTCTATACTATGCCTTCACTAGTTAACTAAAACATCTGCAAATTCAGAAGACACACATCAGGAGGTAAGGTCCAAGTTAGAAGCTGTGTTCAACAACCACACCATAGTCACCAGTTCAAAAATACGACATGCTGCTACTAGACTGTTTTACAAGTTTTTGTCTCTTTTGTGCCGACAGCTTCATAAGCAAACAAAATCAAACTACAACTGTCATTTGTCAGATCATAGACAATAGATACAGTACTTCACCATCAGATGCCACAACTTGAAAGGCAACCAATTCCCAAGGCATGAAAAATCAAAGTTTTAACCATCAAAACTGTTATAAATTTAGCATACTTGGTTCCATGAACCATTTCGATTTATTAACAATAAAAGGAATCAGAATACATAATTCTACACTTCTGCACAAAGTAGCTGTCTTGGAGGGTACTCAGAGTAACAACACACTAAGAAAATATCTCATCCCAATGCCTCTGCTTTATGCCAGGCCCACAAATTCCACAATTTTCATAAGGAAACAAAATCAAACAACAATTTTCATAAGGAGACAATATTTCATCACCAGATGTTGATATGAAACGCAACCAATTTTCCAAAGTTTGCAGGTTTAACCATCAAAGGCACTATAAGTTTGAGATAGCTTGGTTCTACAGATCGTTTCGATTGATTAACAGTAAAATAAAGTAGATACACATCGACCATTTGAACATCCCATAACATACCACCGGTTTACTCATTACCAGGGAAGAACCAAGTCAGATACTGGCGTCTGTGCTGTAAGCTCTGCCATCACAGCCTCTGGCAGCAATGGTGTGATTTCTCCATTTCTCATGTTGTACACGCCAGAGTCAGCAAGAGGATCCCACACACGGACCAAACACCTCACTAGATGGATTGTCAAAAGCCCTATGCATGAAGTAGACACAATCCTTTTGAACTCCACCAGCAAATTGGCTAGCAAGAACTGACTTGGAGCACTCGGAACCAAGAAAGATTGCGTACCCACCCAGGGTCTCCACCTTGGTCCACTGGCTAGAACAGTGGCAAGAACCGCCTCAAAGACCTCAATTGCACAGTCTTGTCATGGTCTCCGAGACGAGCATATGGTGGAATGCGCATCCACCTCCTTAGCATCAACAGCTTACCATTGCATGTTGTCAGGTATCGCATGACCAAGTATTCAGGATAATAATACTCCTTCGAGCAGTATATTTCCTGCTGCTCGGGGTCATCGGCTATGCACTGATGAAAGCCTGATGATGATTTTAGTTCGCTGAGGTGGTTAGCATCAAGCTCAACGGCATGAAGCCCTTCCTTGTCAGCGAGAGCATATAGTTTCCCATGAAAGAAGGCTATGTCATGGATCCTTTCAGGGTCTGGACTAATGGTGATGTCGATAGCACTGTCCTGCTTGCAAGCAGAGACAGCAATGATGTTTCCCTCCAAGATCAGTACAGCGATGAGGGGATCTGGAGTCGAATCAGGGGGCGACGACAGTACCGCCTTAACATGCGCCCACTGAATGTATGATTCTGTGTAAAATTTAGAGTCGCTGATTGCTCTGCTCACGGCGGGTCCCAACTTGGGAAGAGGGAGCCTCAGACCAGAGAGCGGGTTCAGCAGAGAGCAGCCGCCGTCGTGGTAAACGAGGAGAGCCAGGTTGTCGACGGCAAGGTAGCGGAAGTCGACGCCTTCTCCACGGAGGATGGGGGCGCAGCGGATGGGGCGCCGGCGAGGTCGGCAAGGGTGCCGTCACGGAAGGCGAGCCACGGGGGGAGGGGGCAACTTCTCTGCGCTGGCGCCAGTACGCCAGGGCCAGCACACGGCACAGAAGCGGACGCGGTCGGCGAGGGACGGCAGGCGGTGGAGCACCTGGCCCAGGAGATCCGGCGGAGCTCCTCCCACGATGACGGCATCCCCACGGCCGCCATCCTCGCAGCTTTTCTCACTGGCCAAAAACAACAAAATCCATCCCAATTGGCAATTCAGCATCGAAGCAATCAAGTATCGTATGGCGTACGCACGATTGAAACCCCAAATTTCCAAACCTAGAACGAGAAGCACTCACCGCCCGAGGAGAAGCCTGTAGCGGTGGCGGAAGCGGCGGCGCCGCGGCGACTCCGTGGTGACCTAGGAAATGTGGAGTCGGCTGGTGACTAGTGACTCGTGACTGTTCTAAGGCGGAACCAATTTCGTGGGCCGTGCCGAATGTGCCCGGAGCCCACTGACCTTCATTGTCCATTACACAAAGGAAATAGTCTAATGGGCCACATGTGTACTGTTCCACAAAGAGCCTTTTTAAATGTGAATTCTCAAAAGCCTGATTGTACTAAAAAAAAAGTTGGATTTATTTAAATGCAGGGTTATCAATATCTATCTATATTTGTATTTACATATCTCTCTCTCCGTTTTAAATTACCAGTGGATACAAATATGAATATTATCGACTAAGAATGCAAAACAAGTGTCTCAAATTCGGATATCTACTGTATTTTGATGTTGATAGTTTTAGGTCAAGAAAATCATTATGTCTAGGGAGAATATGATTATATATATCCTTGTAAATAAGGACAACTCATAAAATAACATACTCCCGCTATCGTAGAATAGATGACACTTTTGACTTTTAGATGTCATGTTTGACCATTTATATTATTTGTTTTTTTATGTAAATACTAAAATAAATAGTACACTATTAAAACTATTAAATATCCCTAATAGTAAAATAAACCATAACAAAATAGATAATATTCATAAAAAAGGTTGAATCTAATGAATAGTAAAACAAGGTGTCAAAAAGTAAAAAAAACACTATTATTTTGGGATGGAGGGAGTATATAAGAAATATTTCAATAACTAAATATAATATTAAATAATATTTATCAATAAATAGTTTAGAATGCTAAAAAAAATACATCGATGTATGTATAGTTAAAGTAACTAAATTAATATGACTAGCCATATTAAAACTAAAATTCTATATCGTTAATAAAAAAATGTTATTAGCCAAATAGATATTTTTTAATATTTAAGTTATTCATATATTTGTTATATTAAAGTTGATGTCATTTATATAAGTTTTAGATGGCTATAGGGTACTTTTGCTATTGTACACGGATAATGTCATATATTTCACACATTTTTTGAATAAGGATGTGGAATTAGATAGAGAACAATCATAGAACACAAATACAAATACATACACTTAGTGAAACTCCAAGAGATTCTCTATTTCCTTCCTATCTGTTATGAATAGAGATTATGGTGAAAAAAATACCCTCCGACAACTTTGTGATTTGTTTCGAATTGTAGTCATATTTCATTTTAGATTTCTCGCTAGCCAAAATAGAAAAAAAAACGATAATGACTCTCTAGAAAGCACACAAAGTACAGAAAAAAATGGATAGTGAGAAAATATAGAAAACTTTTTCTAAGCAAATGACTCTCCAAATAATGTACTTGTTCAGCACCTTTGTTTTGCAGCTGTTGGTGCTGCAGCTGCCGCTTCTGCCTCTCGAAACACCATTCATAGGAAACTAAACAGGATGAATGATCTAGAGAGAGTGAGCTTTAGAAAGATCTCTTTGGCAGTACTGCTATAGTATAGAGGTAGAGAAATGTAGAGCCCCTCCAAAGTCCAAAACCAATATTTCGTGAGTGCCGCAGAAACGAACACGCCCGACAGTGCCATCCGCGCGCCACGTTCCTCGTACTCGCGCAATTGCGTCGGTGCCGTTTGCGTCGGCGGGCGATTGACACACTCCAGCGCCGTGGATTCAGGACGCCTGCGTTTCTGCGGTAAGCGCCCGCTAACACTGACAATTTCCCCCAACAATCACGAGAGAGCCGCACTGTAAAGACATTGTTCGCCATCATCCATCATCCGTGACAGTACGTACGCAGTAGAATCCGTTTGGAAGTTGTTGGTTCCCAACATCTCAAAAACTTTTACCTTCTCCCCTGTCCGCTCGCGTCGCGTCGCTGCGGCGCACCGGGCGCCCCCCCCAAAACCCAGTCGCCGCCACTAGCTCCGCCTCCACCCGCCGCGCCGCCGCCAGTGGTTCGGGCCGGAGGCTCGCGGCGGCCCACGGGAAGGCGGCGGGGGCTCCTCCCCTCTCCCCGGGCGACCATCATGACGCAGCCGCTGGGTTGTCCCGGGAGCTCCCCGCCGGCTGGTGACAGCGGTGCGGAGCCGGGGCCTGATCCGGCGCGGGGCGGGCCGGAGCCCGTGGCCTCGCGCGAGGGGGGCGCGCCGGAAGTTGAGCGAGGAAGGGCGGCGGCCGGCGCAAAGCGTAGCGTAGCGGTTGAAATGGGGCACAGACGGCAGCTCGGGCGATCGGGCCGCGGCCGCGGCGTGGGGCGGCGACGGCGACCGCTGTGGGCGCCCAGCGAGGGAGGCGGCCGTTGGCGTTGCGCCCCGGCGGCGGTGGTCGCGGTCTGATGCCGCGGGGTTCGCCCGACCCGGCGCCCCTTTCCGTGCGGCGCGTTCTTCGGCGACGTGGCGCTCGGTGATGGTGGGTTCGATGGCGCCCTGCGGCGCGGGCGATGGGTGTGCGGCAAGTGGTTGGTGCTGCCCTTCTCCTCCTCGACGACGATGTTGGTCCCACGCCTTTGGTGGTGGGGCCGGGGTCGCCGTGCTTGCGGGTGGTGCCACCGGTGGTGCCTCGGCGGTGTCGGGCTTCTTCTCGCGGAGGTGTTGCGGAGACGGGTGCGCTGGGTACCGCCATGGCCATGCGAGCGAGGAAGCATGGTGTCGTTCGGCGTAAGCCCCCACTGTGTTGGCAATGGTGGCGGCGCTCTTGGGCGTCGTGTTCCCGGGCGGGGCACCCGTTGAGGCATACCGTGTCTTTTTTTCGCTGCGGGTCTCGGTGAAAACCCGATCCATATGGACGTGCGGCCGGTGGCGCCATTAACGCCGTGTCCTCCCCCGAGGCGTCGCATCTAGAGACCGTCTCGCTTGTGGCAAAGGCCGGGTGGTCGGTTGGAGGTGTTGCCTGCGCGTGAAGGTCATGAGGGTGCGTGGTCCGTGTTGGCGTGAAGGTGCGAGAGGGCCCCTAGGTGCCGGAGATCTTGAGTTGGCGCCGCTTAAGGTGCTTTGTGGTGATTTCGTGACGGCCGGCCGAAGGTTACTCTCGGAGCGGTTTCGCATGTCCGAGTCCCTTTCAAAGTGGAGTGAGGCGTAGGGGTGAGGCGCAGGCCCCCACGCCAGAGTGGCGGGATCGCTGGTTTCCAATGGTGCCGCGGATGGGGTTTGCTATAGCAACGCTGAGCCGGGAGATCGACGATCGGGCGTGCGACTTGAGGATAGCCCCTGGCGGAGGAGTCCGTGTAGTTGTTCGTGATTGCGCGGGCCGTGGCTTTTGGCGTGGCACGCGCGTCGGTGACGATGGCGCAGATCTCATCGGCTTGCTTTCAGCTCCTTTCCGGTGGTGGTGTGACTTTTGTGTGTGTTTTGTTTTGTTTTTCTTGGAGCCTTTCTCGGTGGTGGCTCGGGTCGACGTCCCCAATCCGACCGAAGCGGCGGTGTTTGGAGCCTCGTGTTGATGACCCAATCCAACCGAAAGTGGTCTTTTATTTCTATATCTTTGCTCCCTTCAGCGTCGTGTTAGTTGAGTTGTTCGATGGATCACGTGAGTAGGTGGAGTGAAACACTCCCTAAGGTTGAGTTGAGTGGCGCTACAGTTGAAGCGCGAGTTGAGTTGATTTGGTATTTCCAGGTGGCAGGGGAGTAGGTGCCCTCCTCATTTTGTATGGTTTTTCTCGGCCGGGTTTCCAATCAAAAACCTGGGCTGGCATTTGGCTTTTTTTTTTTCATCTAATAAATCGCGGTAAAGTTTTTGCTGCGTCCTTTCTTAAAAAAACATCTCAGAGGATGACACGCAGATCTAGTAGCATTGATTATATTATATTATATTTATTCTAGGTTCTAGCACGTCCGAGGATGATCACAGTCATACAGACAAAGCACACGCACGGAAGAACCACGAGACTCCGAGTCTCCGACGCACGGCGCGCACGAGCACGACACCTTACTTCTAGCTAGTAGCAGCACAACCTATGGCGCAGGATCGCGAGCGAAATCCTGCGAGCTCGATGATGGATCATCACGCGAGCATGCATCCTAGGGGCACTTGGGGCGCTGGGTCTTGGGGGACTTCATGTCCCTGTAGCAGGGGCACTCGTCCTTGCTGGCGTACGGGCCCGACGGCACGCAGCCCTTGCACTCGCCGCAGCACATCATGCACAGGCCCATGCACCGCCCGGCCTTCTTCAGCGAGCACCGGCTCCGGCACTTGCCCTCGCACACGCCGTCCGGGACCGCGCCACCGCCGCCGCCGTTGTCCGCTTAGGATGCAGTAGTAGTTTATTTCCACAAAAGAAACGACGAAAAACACGCATGATCTGGATCTGCGAGATTTGCAATAATCTTAATTACCTGCAGCCACGGTGAGATCCTGGAACGAGGCGGCGGCAACCAGGAGGAGGAGGAGCAGGAGAGCCACAGGGATCGCCTTCATCTTCAACCTCTTGTTGGAGAACTTGTTCTCCTCTGATGAGGAACCACTGGCTACAGAGGTGAAACTGCAACGATGGTAGTACACTCGTGAGTGAAGTGGCGAGGTGGCTGCGTCTGCGTGCGTCAGGGTGTGATATATAGCCGGGAGGGCTGTGGACCAGCGACCGTCCAGTCCAGGCCCTTTCGGTGTGAGCCACGTTAAAGTGCAGGGCCTCACTGGACGGCCCATGAACGCCAAAACCGCCTGTGACTCCTGCAGTGAAAGAACAGGTCACGGCTGTGAGCTGTCTCTGTCGGCATGTGCAAACGGACAGCCCCGGGGGACCGACCTCATGTGCCGCTGCACCTGTTCATACTGTTGCGTGCATCCTCTACGACTACGATCATGGTATATCAACGGCCATGATTGATGAGTGGCACGGTAGCAATCTCAATATCATAGCACTGAGCGAGCGGTTTCCACCTGAATTATATTCCCATTGACCTAAAACGTACGGACGTGACATGATAACAATAACAATCACTTTTCCAGCTTAGTAGTTTTTAGAGAGGCAGGAGATTGAAACAAGATGTTGGGAGCTGGGAGTGGTTTACATACATCACCGAATAATCAAAGAGGAAACACCCTGTTTCGCACCGAAAAAAGGTAGTCAGCAGCGGTGCACGGTGCACCGAAACAAACAAGATTTAATGAGATCGGTTGACGGTGTTGTTATCCATTTCTGTTACAAAAATACCGTACCCTAACCAAACACTACCGATCAACGTGAATGTGTGATCGCGTTCTACACACCGGCAGATTCTAGCGACCAGGTCATGCTCATGCACCACGCACCAGCAACCTTTGTAGGGACATGGGAGTCGGCGAAAGTCATGCCGCTGTGCCATTGCTCCAACTGCCCACACAAACGACCGACCGGGCTTGCACGCCTTCGCGTGTACGTGCACGGCCGGGCGTTCTCTTGGCCCGCAATGGATGGACCAGACAAGAAGCAAGACTGTCCCATGTAATGCCTACATTTGATGTAAGGACTTTACAGCTGCGCCGTTTAAGCCGACGAACTAGTTAAGTGTTTGTTATGTGCGCGGTGGTTAATGTGTTTTAACTATGCGTATTGTATTGAACTCTAATTTCTATTAATGTGTGCACGGTTTCAAAAAGAATGTAAGAAGAACAGATAATGACAGGGTGGCAACGGGTCGGGGCACAGTGTAATCTAGCAGCAGATCGAGAAATTGCGGAAAACAGAGGATCACACATTCACCTGCAAGTGAGGGCGTCAAAAGAGGCAATGCCAATATGGTTCCTGGATCAAGCCAGACATTATATCTCCCAAGTTCTGACAATACTAGATTAGCAAGACCAACAACACTGCCACACACGGTTCACATCAATCTTTTACAAGCACGACCACGGCAAAAAGATAACCTTCACTAATCACTACTACAATACAATGTAGCTGCTAAACTTCCAACTCAAATACACCGACGAAGAAATTAAACGCAACGATAGACGACGGATACTCCGGCCAGCAGCCACAGCTTCATGATACGTTGATTCTTGCAAACTCGAACGCGAGCCAAGTAGTCTCAGCAAACTGCCATTGTCCTCCTCATCAAGCCAATAAGTAGTCCTGCCAAGAACGCGAGTCGAGCATATCAGCACGTAAAACTCTCACAGAAAATCCATATGTGTTCAAGTGGATTAGGTGTATTTGAACTCAGTTTCACTCTAACGACCCGCTAAAGCACATGTGGTTTGAGATAGATAGATAGATATGCATCAAACAAGCCGAAATGAACAAACCAATCGAACACCCATGGCATACAATGCACGTAGGAAGCTAGCTCACCGAGACGGTGCAGGTGGCAATGAAGAGGTTGAGCGCGAACGCACCGCGTGCCATCGCATACTCGTCGCATCCCCGCACGAAGTAGCGGTCGCCGCCGAAACAGAGGTAGCTACGGAAGAACATGTCCACGAACATGCAGGTGACGATGCCGAGCGACCACGCGGCCTCCGGGGCCAGCCGCGGCGCCGGCGCGGGGCTCCTCTCGAGGACGCACGCCAGCATCTCCTGGACTACCATCGTGGCCACGCCGAACACGACGCAGGTGACGGGGAAGCCGTAGCCGGCGGGGATGGATGGCACGAAGGCGGGCCTCGTCGCCGGCGCGATCCTCGGCGCGATCGCCACGGTCACGCTGGCGATGTAGAGGAAGAAGGAGTACATCCACACCTTCTTGAGCAGCCTCTCCTGAGAAAAAAAAAAAAAACGAATCGAAGAGGACAGTCGGTGAATGAACATGCGGACACAAGAAAGTTGAAACTACCAAGAACATGAGTGTGTACTGACAACTTGCTCCTTCCTCGTCGCTTCCGCTCTGGCGGCAGCAGCATGCTTCTCCACTGCAGAAACAAGATCGTTTATTTGGACTGAACATTAATTTCAGGCATCAGAAATCTCAGAAAATCGAACCCAAAATGAGTAAGGAATTGAATGAATCTACGAGCACACTGACTATACCATCCATTTCGTACGTGCTCCTTGACTATGCCTTGGAATAATTCTTGACATAGAGTACTCTGAAGAAGAGGGAGGGCCGGCCAATTTATAGCAGGCCGTGGCCGAGAAGGGAGAAGAAGCGGTCGCGTTTTCGTAAATGGCCTGCGTCCATGGATCTTTTTTGTTGGAGACACATGGCACACGCCACACACCACACCGAGACCGCACTGTGCAATTGGAGCGAGATTCTGCTGAGAATCGTACTCGAGGCAGAGCACTGATTTTCACGGTGTCATCGGGATTGCTTTGTCCCGGAACGATCATATTGTTAGGGTGTGTTCAGTTGGTGAAAAGTGAACCTGAAAAGTGTTGTTACAAACTTGTCAGCCACATCGAATCTTTTTATCGACATGTGGCGTTAAATATAGTTAAATAAAAAAACAAATTGCACGCTTTTAGCGAGAAAAGTGCAGGCGAATCTTTTGAGCTGAATTAGTCCACGATAGGGACAATAATTATCAAATACAAACGAAAAGTCTTCTGAAATTTCAACCCAAAAATATTTCACCAACTAAACAGAAAGTGTACTGCATCCTGATACGTTGCTTGGTTTGAAATTGGAATTCGCAACTGCCCTTCCAAGTTCAAAAAAAAATGAAAGCCACTAGGCCTGCTTGTTGGCCTGCTGGCACTTTGTTCTTCTTTTTTTTTTTTTTTTTTTTTTGGCTAACAGGCCAGCAGGCCAACAAGCAGAAGCAACCAGCTGGGCACCTGGGCTAAAGCAGGCCGTCAAGCAGGTTGCTTCCTCGGCCCATCTCTGTCCTTTTCCAAGATTTTATATCACCTATATGTACTAAAAAAAACTATATGTGAAGTTTTTAGAAGGTTAATAAAAATATTTTTTATTAGAAAATACATTGTAATCTTAACATTAAGGCAAGGAAAACAAGATGATCACGGTGTTGCAACAGGACGGGATGAGCGGGCGCACAATGTAATCTAGCAGCAGAAATTGCGGTAAGAAAATCATGATCACAGATTCACAGCAAGCGAGGAACCAACTCCAACCAAAGTACAAACTGCTCGTCAAATCAAAATAGACAATATGCCAATATGGTTCCAGGTTCCGAATTCTAAACCAAAGACATTGTTTCTCAAGTTCTGACACTCTACTAGATAGCAAGACCAGACCATCGCAGATACATTTTACTACTGAACTTCCAACTCGACGGCACTAAAAAACAAGGACGCAACGATACACGGATACTCTAGCCACAGCCACATGTTGATCTTGATTCTTGCAAACTTTAGTTGGTCTCAGTTAACTGCAATGTCCTCCTCACGCCAAGTGCTCCTGCCAAGAACGCGAGACGAGCATGTCAGCATGTAAAACTCTCACAGAAAACCCACCCGGACCAAGTTGCAGAGAAACGACGAACGAATCGAAAACTCATGGCATGTAATGCACATAATTAAGAAGCTCACGTACCCTGACGGTGCGTGCAGCCATGGCGAGATTGACCGTGGACGCGACACGGGCCGCGGCCCACTCGGACCAGCTATGCACGAAGTAGTAGCCGTCACCGAAGCTGAGGTAGCTGTGGAAGAACATGGTGACGACCATCCAGGTGAGGATGCCGAGCGGCCACGCGGCCAGCGGGGTCAGCCGCGGCGCCGGTGCGGCGGGCCTCCTCTCCAGGACGCGAGCGAGCATCCTCTGCACGACCAGCGTAGCCACGGTGAACACGACGCAGGTGACGAGGAGGCCGTAGTAGCCGGCGGGGAGGCACGGCACGACGGCGGGCCTGGACGCCGGCGCTAGCCTCGGCGCGATCCCGACGATCATGCTGCCCAAGTAGAGGAACACCGAGTACCTGTGCACCTTCTTGAGCAGCCTCTCCTGTGAAACAATCGGAAAAGAAAGAGGCCCAGAAGGGAATCGGTGAACATTCAGAAATGATAATAAGTTATATTCCAATGATGAAGAACATGAGTGAATGGAGAATTGTGAGTGTAGAAAAAAACTGACAACTTCCTCCTCCCTCCTCCTTTCATCCACTCCGGCAGCAGTAGCAGGCTTCTCCACTTCAGAAACAAGATCGTTATTTTAGACAAGGTCATGACATATCCATACGGGAAATAAGACGCAAATGGCAGAAAAAAAAAAAAAAACCAGTAAGAGATTTGTTCCAAAAATAAAAGATCAAGAAACAAGAGAGTGGACTTGAACTGAACACTTTCAGGCATCAGAAAGCTGAGAAAAGTGAATCCAAGATCGACAAGAAACATTAGATGAGCAAGGAAATAACATCTACAAGGATACCGTACCGTCCATCTTGCGTTCCTTCGACTCTGCCTCAGCACCACTCGCTTATGCTACGTCTCTTGATCTAGAGTACTCTGAAGCAAGAAGAGATGGATGCAGTGCGAGAGGGAGGGCCAAGTTATAGGAAGTCGAGGGGCCGCGGTTAAGAAGATAGAAGAGGTGGTCGTGGGTGTCTGGCGGCTGGCGGCGATGGAGCTTCTTTCCGTTGGAGAGAAGAGACACATGGCACACGGAGACTGCAGTTGGGGGTGACTTTCTGTTCTGAGCTCGTACGAGCAGCAAAGCGCGTCGTCGGGCTGCCTTTGTCTTGTCCCGGAGCGATCAGAATTTTTGGACGGGAGCAGGAAGCTCTGCAAAAGTGAAACAGAAAGTGTACCGCCGTCTGTTGACACGGTACTAGTGCTCTTTGGTTTGAAAATGGGATAAGAACAACTGCCCTTAGGTGTTAAAAAAAACAAATGGAAAGTCATTGCCCGAACGGAGGAATTCTTCCTGCCTCCTGCAGAAATTGTGAACCCAAACATCACGAAAAGCGTTGAAGTTTGCTGGTAATCCATGAGGCCTTCGCTTCACTCTGTTCTTTTTTATTGCCGAAATACAGTACAATTTTGACAATTTGAATCCGTCGTTTATAACCAACTAATCATAAGGCGGAGAAATCATTCCGAGCAAATAAGAGACAGTTTTGGGTAGGCTTCATTAGCTGAATAATTAGCTTTTGTTATCAAGAGTTACACCATTTGAAGCATTAAACTCTGTATTTTAATTTCGAGCTAAATAGTCATATTATAAGTTTATATGTGAAACTTCTTACAATTCAGTTTCCAAAGTCTGAATGCTAATACTGTTCTTCAGATATGACGTCAGAGCTAAGTGGAATAGCACTCTGACGAATCTTGGGCTGAGTAATTGAACGCTAACCTTAGCCTTTGGTCAGTAAGAATTGAACTAGATGACAGAGTAAACTACATGGTCCTTTCTTTCCAAAAAAAAAAAATTACATAGTTCTAGTCTAGGCTTAACTGTCACATCTGTTCTTATATAAAATTTGTGTGAAATGAGCTCCAAGCTTAGACCAAGTGAACTGAACTTCAGACCTACGGAAAACGGCTTAGGGCTGATTCCAGAGCTAAGTCAAACGACAGTTCAAATCATATCGAGACAACTAAGTTACTGCTAATTGTTGATCCATTAACATCAAGAACTATACCATTGAAAAGAGGAAAGATTTACAGTGTAAATCAATCAAGCAGAGGAAATTACGGTAAGGAAAACAAGAGGATCACAGATTCACAGCAAGCGAGGCTGTCAAAAGAGACATTGCCAATATGGTTTCTGGATCCAAAGTCAAAGACATTGTTTCCTAAGTACTCCTGACAACAGTAAATAGCAAGACAAGATTGCCACCCAAGGTTCCATCCATCTAGGAATCCACCTTTTTACAAACGATAGATAATAAAAGAAGAAACGCAATGGTAAGACAGATACTCCAGGCAGCCACAGCTATTGATACGTTGATTATCGCAAACTCCTGAAGGTCTAGCTAACTGCAATGTCCTCCTCAAGCCAAGTAGCGCTGCCAAGAACACGGTACAAGTATGTCAGAATGTTAATTATAACTCTCAAAGAGAATCCACCCGACCTAGTTCCAGAGAACCGAACGATTCGAAAACTCATGGCATCCATGCACGTCGTAAGAGGCTCACCATGACGGTACGTGCGGCGATGGCGAGATTGGCCGCGGACGCGGCGCCGGCCGCAACCCACTCGGAGTAGTAGCTCCGCCTGCCGAACGCGAGGTATCCGAGGAAGAACGTGGTGACGAACATCCAGGTGAGGACGCCGAGCAGCCACACGGCCAGCGGTGTGAGCCGCGGCGCCGGCGCGGGCCTCCTCTCCAGGACGCGGGCCAGCATCGCCTGCATGACCAGCGTGACGACGGCGAACGAGACGGCGGTGGGGCGGTGGCGGAGGTAGTAGCAGGCGACGAGGGCCGGAACGCCGCCGGGGCTGCACCTGCACATGCACGGGCACGACGCCGGCGCCAGCCTCGGCGCGATCGCGACCATCATGGTGCCGACGCAGAGGAACAGCCAGTACATCCACACCTTGTTGAGCAGCCTCCGCTGAGAAACGGATCGAACACGAACAGGTTTGGTGAGCACGAGGAGGACAAGAAATTAGTCATAGTCGTATCGAGAAGACAAGAACACTGACAACTTCCTCTCCCTTCCTCGCGTCCGGCTTAGTGGCAGCAACGACAGCCTTCTCCGCTGGAGAAACAAGATCGTTATATTAGGAGAAATCATGGCATATGCAGAGGGAAAACAAGAACACGTTGACAGAAAACCCAGCAAAACTTTTATTCCCAACAAAATCAAAGACCAAGTAACAAGAGATCAATTGGACTGACATTTCAGGCATCAGAGAAGTGAACCAAGACAAGAAGAGCTAGGAAATAGTATACCGTACCATCCATCTCGCGCTCCGGCTCGGAACCAGTCGGTTGTGCTATGTTTCGTACTCCAAGAAGAGATGGATGAAGTGCGAGACTGCGAGGGGGAGGCCGTGGCTGAGAAGAGGGAAGAAGCGGTCCGGGCTTGGTCAATAGTCTGCGGCCATGGTTCCTTTTTTCGTCAGAGCATGGCATACGGAGAGTCGGAGACTGCAATAGTACAACTGGAGTTGGAGCGAGTTTCTGTGGAAATCATCCTTGAGCAAAGCCCTGATTTCACGGTGTCACGGCCATGCTTCCATAACCTGGTGCGTTCAGAATTTTGGACGCGAGCAGAAAACTCTGCAAAAGCGAAACAGAAAGAGTACCGCTGCCTCCTGACACTGTACTAGCTGCCTTATCCTTGCAGCTGGATCCCGATACGCTTGGAATTTGAATTCGGCAACTTTCCCCAGCGATTCATCGCCCAAACGTCGACTGCGAGTAATGCTTCACAAATTGTGAAATGAAATGGAAATTTACAGGAAGGGTCCCAATCTATAAGATCAGGCCTGGCGCACATTTAGTTTCCGATTTGGGCTATGGTGTCCAACTTTATGGGCCATCGTTTAGGATAAAAAAAACTATCAATAGGCCTAACAGGGCTGTCATCCTGGGCTACATGTTTAATCCTTGGCCCATCTACAACTAGCAACTAGTAAACTCTTTTTTTTTTGCGACTTACCACTAAACTCCTTTTTGTATTTATATTTTAGATAGATGAGAACTTTGCTGAGAAATCTATGCACGGTTTTCAAGTTATGAACAAAACTCGTCATGAAAACTGTTGCAAGTTTGCTGGTACTTCTTGAGGCCTTCGCTTCACATTGTATTTTTATTGCCAAAATACAGTACTAGTATTTTGACGAGTTTAATCCATCGTCTATAAACCAGCTAATCATAAGGCTGAGAAATCGTCCGTCCGGAGCACGAGCAATACCTCCACCTCCGCGGCTCACGACCACACATGGCACGCGTCACACACGACAGAGATGACTCAGGCTCACCAATGATGGAGCACACAAGTACAAATAAACAAACAATGCGCCGCCTGCTCCCATTTCGCTGCCGATTGGAACTGGAGCAAGGCAACAACGCTAGAAGACGAGCCACACCAGAGATCGGCGACGCCAACTTCCACTGGCATCGTCCTCGCGGCCCGGTGGTAACCCTGCTTGCTTACGAACCTTTAATTAATATATATATCGCGAGCGCAATTAATAAACAGCGACGGGCTCCCGTGATCGCCGGGCGAGAGATCTTGATGCCGCTCACGTGCCGCGGCCCCCGCGCGGCGGTCGCGCCGACCGACCCCGCGGTCAAGGCACTCGACTCGCTCCACCAAGGCGCAGAGACACGGCAGGCGGCACTGCGGCAGCGCAGGACAAACGGCGCGGCGGCAGCCGACAGCCACAGCCTAACGGCAGGTCAAAGCCTCGTCTCGTCTCGCGCCCACGTCAGAACGTCACCGTCGCGGCATCACACCACGAGAGGGAGCAGAGCATCACCAGTCCACCAGCAGCAGGTGCCGCGCCGACCCTGCCAGGCTAAGCGGCGAAGGCATGCACGGACGCCCTGCCCGCGCGGCCCGAGCACATGGACGTGCCCGCGGCCGCGCCGCGCGAGCGACAGCGTAACGGCAGCCGCGCGCTCCTGCTCCGGCTGTGCCGAGTGCCGATGCCGCTTGCGTTGCTCTGCTCGGAACAGGACGCCGGAGGCGTCGGCCACGGGACCCTTCGGCACGTGGCCCGCGCGGCGCTTTTGGCATCTTCGCCGACGCGGGGTTTGTGCGGCGGAAACTGCCCGTTGGTTGGCGCCACCACAGCCACTGCGCGGGTTGGCGCCATCTCCTGCCGCGCCCGTTCGCGGTCCTCCTGGGTTTCGGATCCGTGGTGCTGATGCTGGATGGAACGGAACCGAACGGGGTGGTTGGCTGCCGTGGACCGTGCTGGACTGCTGGCACGGCCACTTGCCGGGGCCGGACGGAAAGCGATAGTTGCACGGTGGATCAGGCCGGGAGGGCCCGGCGCGGCTCCATTCCTGCTGCTTCTGCTGGGCGAGCTGGCGATCAGGCCATGATTTGAGAACGAAAGGCGTTGGGCAAAGCCGTCCGCAGTAGGATATGTTTGTGTATGAGGAATATTGGATGATAGCTACTGTTGCCCTATAATCATCAAAGCCTATCAATTAGTAGCACTAGCACCTTCGGTCTCATATCCCGCTACACAAGCATTTTATAGTACGTACTACAGCTAGAAATGAGTGTTTAATTTAGCACACAACTTCAATAGTTGTATACTACTTGCGTCTTGTGCTTGGTGGGGCCTAAAAACGGGTTAAAGAAAACAGTGTAACCAGTGGATGATATGTATTAGGCATACTACACGATACCCTACATCTCCAAAAATGACTATTGCCATATAAAAACGGGTTAAAGAAAACAGGGTAACTTAGGTGGATGATATGTATTAGGCATATTGGGCCGATACCTATATCTCCAAAAATGACTATTGCCATATCAAAGGTTTGCTAGTACATTCAATCACATATTTCAGTATGGTGTAGGAGTTAGAGGTCGTTTGGTTTGCAGCCCTAAACCACCATGCCATATACGCGGCCAGGCACATCCATCGCACGCTTCAGTTTGGTTCATAAAATAACTATGCCAAGCACATATGCTTAGAGAAGGAAAGTCGCCATAAAAGTGTGGCACCATGAATCCTTGTCGCAACTGTGAAATAAGACCTAGAAAACATGGAGCCCCTTAGGGAGCTATTCCTGGAGTAGCATGAGGTCAGTGCACGAAAGCGCTATCAACCCTCGGGGGCTTGATCTCCCTCAAGTCCTTAGATGGGCAAGCCCCAAGGAACTCGGTTGTCTTCTAATTTCTTCGAGTAATAGCATAAGTAACGTGTCCACGTTGGGTTTTCCCTAAGCTCATTTAGACTTCTCTTAATATAAAAACACGCAAGGCTTTTGCATGATTGAGAAAAACTGTTGAACGCTACGGCTCCTCGCTCTAGGCGTTACTAGCGATGGCCGAAAATCTGAACATGCCCTTAGCGATATAGCGTCATTGCAAGCAATACTTTGTTTAGAGAAAAGCTACCATGTTAGATCATGCTCGATCAATGTCTTTCAAAGAGATTCATGGAGGTGATAAATTTGGTGGAAGAGCGATAGTTGATTTGAACCCGAGCAAGGCGGCGGCGACGAGATGAGTGCAACCTTCTACATAATTGACTGAAGACAGAACTAAACTAACCGAGTTCGAGACCGAAGTGATTGAGACAAAATTATCGGTCTCGAGTCCATGCTACCCGAACCATTTTTACAGTGAGTTCGGTCATATGCCTCGGATAACCGAACTACCGAATATTTGGATTTTGTTGACATAATGTGTATTATAAACTATTATTAGTGATATAATATTTATTCTAGTATATTTAATATATCAACCATCACTCTTATCGCTTTGTTGCTTTGAAATAGAAAATTCATTTCTCAAATTTGCTACAAATTATAATAGTTAGCAGTTGCTTTTGTCTAGTCCAGTTAGTTGGGTCATGACCGACACCGAACTTACTTTGTCCTGAGTTTTGAAACTAACCGATCGGTTTTCATTTTTAGACGACCGAACTTTCAAAAAGACCCGAAGACTGATCGGTTTGGTTCGGTCAGACCGAACTTTAGGCTAGGATGAGAGCATCCATATGCAGAGTGTATAGGTGAAGGTTGTGCGGCCGCAGCATGGAGGAAGCTATAGTGTAGCACGGCGGATTCTGCTGGCAACTGACCTGACGGCAGCATGATGGTGCAAAACTGTAATTTAATAAGGTAGGCAAACTACTTAAGACGGCAGTCTTAAGAAAAACCAGGCAGCTCAAACGTAGTTTCAGGGTTTCAGCAATCTTACAGTGCATCCATCGGGTGGGAAACCCGTCCAAATTTTTTGCATTTCGAAGACAACAGCTCTGATTGCAATACAATACAATACAGTATGTTTCCCGGCCCTCAAATCATGGAAATAGTTTGAATAGATTGGCACGAATTGACAGAAATTCCACAAGTTCATACTAGCACCACTAACACCAGCAACTAAATTCCAAATACCAAATGTCCATCACACATTCACCTACTCCTACTCCCCCAACCATTTGGCACTACATGCGCGTGCGACATGAAAAAATGAAACTTGCAAGAGCGCGTTACGAGGCGAAAAATTTCAATCACAGGAGCTTAAACCTGCAAGCGCGCTAATTGCGAGGTGAAGGGAAAAAAAAAAAAAGGTCATCGACCGTGTAGTGTAGTAGCTGTCCAAATCCGCCATACACCTCGGTTTCCAACCGTGCCCCTCTCCTTTCTACTAGCACTTAAACGCGAACCCTTCTTTCCCTTTTGCAAACCGTGTTTGTAAAACAAAAGCTAGAGCGAGCATCATCGGAACGAAATGCGCAACCTTTTTCTTTTGATTGATGAATGAAAAAAAAAAATCAGCGGCGGCTTCCATTGTTCAAGTTCGTGAACGTGAACCAGGAACACGGTCGGTCCAGTGGATCAGTTTATCCTTTATCGCAAAAATCAGGCACGGAAAAAAGCACGACGGAGGCTCGTGGGCGTTGTTCGTTCGTCTCTCTCCTCCCGACATCCCACCCCGGGCTCTTTTGATCTTTTCCTTTGCTCTGCCCACACCACCTGCGCTCACGTCAAACGGTTTCTCCCCTCCGGCCTCCGCTTTATCTTTTCCTCGGCCCCGCCTGCTTTTACAATTTCAGCCATCGCCTTCCACCTCCCTTTCACTCCAACTCAAGCGCAGCTCGGCACCGTACTACGTCCCCGACTGCCCCCTTCTTCTACTCCACTCCTCTCCGGCCGCACTCTCCATGTCCTCCTCGTGAAGCCAAAACCAACAGCATCTTTTTTTGGCAGCCCTTCCTTGGTCGCAGCGACGGAGGAGGAGAGGAGGTGTGGCGGCGGCATTGCGACGACGAGATATGGAGAAGGAGAGGAAGCAGGGGGTTCTTCGCCGCGCTCAAGGAGGAGGTCGTGCGGGGGCTGTCGCCGGCGAGGTCCAGAGGCAAGTCCCCGGCGCCGCCGCGCAGCGCGTCGCCGGCGAGGATGCTGATCCCGCGCCGGCGGAAGACGCCCGCGGCTCCGCCGCCGCCGCCACCGCCGGAGAAGGTGCTCCAGCAGTACCTCGGGGAGCAGCTCGTCGCGCGCTCCGGCAGCCTGCGTCCCGGAGGGGAGGCTCTGGCGCCGCTCATCGAGGGCCTGACGCCGAGCGCCTCGCCGCCGGTGACCCTGACGCCGAAGACTCAGGACGCCGTGAGGGGTTCGGGCACTGGGTCCGTGGCCACCTGACGCGCACGCCGTCCATGGCATCCGCCTCTGCCGCAGCTGGTAGTGGTGGAGGTGGTCCCGGCGGGTCAAGCGGCTCGTTCCGGCGGTCTGACCTGCGCCTGCTCCTCGGCGTCATGGGCGCGCCGCTCGCGCCCATCTCGTCCAAGCTGACCGTGCCGCTGCCCCCCTCCTCTCCGTCAAGGGAGCCCCCATTGTACGTCCCCACTTGTTGCCTGCCGTGCCTGGCATTTGATTTGGTTTCGTTTGGTGGTGTTGCTTGGCTTCTACGAGATGCGGTCTGTGCTTGTGCATCCGGTACCTGCAGTCCGTTTGGGGCCATGGCTGACCGGCCTGATCGAGGTAATGCAATGAAATGCAGGAGTCGTCGTCCGCGCAGTACATCCTGCATCAGTACACGGCGGCGTCCGGTGGCTACAGGCTGCTGCAGTCGGTGCGGAACGCGTACGCCATGGGCAAGGTGCGGATGGTGGCGTCCGAGTTCGAGACGGCCACGCGCGTCGTCAAGAACCGCGGACCCAGCGGCCGCGGCGCCGCCGCCGTGGAGCAGGGCGGCTTCGTGCTGTGGCAGATGGCCCCTGACATGTGGTACGTCGAGCTCGCCGTCGGCGGCAGCAAGGTCCATGCCGGCTCCAATGGCCGCCTCGTCTGGCGCCACACCCCTTGGCTCGGCGCACACGCCGCCAAGGGGCCCGTCCGTCCCCTCCGCCGCGTCCTCCAGGTCTCAGCACGCCTCCTTCCATCTCTCTCTGTCCGCTTATCCGAGCAAATCACCTTACGATCCGATGTCCTCCTGTTTTCTTTCCGGCTGGCAATGACAATGCAGGGCCTGGATCCGCTGACGACGGCAGGGCTGTTCGCGGAGGCGCGGTGCGTGGGCGAGAAGAAGGTGAACGGCGAGGACTGCTTCATCCTGAAGCTGAGCGCCGACCCACAGACGCTGAAGCTGCGCAGCGAAGGGCCGGCGGAGATCATCCGGCACGTTCTGTTCGGCTACTTCAGCCAGCGGACGGGTCTGATCGTGCACATCGAGGACTCGCACCTGACCCGCATCCAGCCGCACGCCGGCGGGGACGCCGTGTACTGGGAGACCACCATCAGCTCCGCCCTGGAGGACTACCGCGCCGTGGAAGGCATCATGATCGCGCACTCGGGCCGCTCCGCGGTGACACTGTTCCGGTTTGGCGAGGCAGCCATGAGCCACACCAAGACGCGGATGGAGGAGGCATGGAGCATCGAGGAGGTGGCGTTCAACGTCCCCGGCCTGTCCGTCGACTGCTTCATCCCGCCGGCCGACATCCGGTCCGGCTCCGTCGGTGAGGCCTGCGAGCTGCCGTCTCAGTCCCACGGCGAGCGCGCCAAGACCGGCGCCGTGCACCCCTCGCGCGTCGCCGCCGTGGAGCGCGCCCATGCCCACGGTGCCAGTAACGGCGCCGGTGCCGCCGGCCGCGGTGAGAAGATCATGTGGAGAGTGGAAGTGTGAGTGAGGAATGGCATTGCCTGGCATCAGTTAGCAGCAGCAGCGGCAGAGAGAATTGAATCGAGTCTAATCTGTCCATACCACTAGTAGAGTTTAATTTTCGCCAGACGGGTCATGAATCAATCAATCGAATCGTATCACTAACCTGTTGCATCTACAAGTCATCTAGAGCTGGTTTTGATTTCTGTAAATAGGAGCATAAACGATCCCAGTCCGTCGTCACTGATGTCTTGTCTTCGGCTGGATGAATCTGTTATCCTCTGAACGCAGAAGTTTTTAGCAACATGTTGCAGCCTTGATATTTTTCTTTCAAACAATATAAAAAAAAACCTCTTGCAGGCATGAGAGAGATGTACTACTCCCTACCGATCCCGTTCCGTTCATGGAAACACTGGCATTTCTTGGTAACGGCACTTGACAGCTGCTGCCTGATTCCTAGTACTAATGCTGAATCTGTGTTTGATGCCGACCTTCAAGCCTCTCCAAAACACTGTTTGGCCTCATCCTGCAGTGTTAGCTCCCGGATTAGCTTGCTAGCTGTACGAGGAATGGGCAGGTTTTGTTTCCGTGGACATCATCTTTGCTTGCAAGATAACCCAGGAGTACATACAAGCGCCCGGACCGGAACGGCAGGCAAGCATTGGATGCTTGGGAGTGAGCGGTGGTGATCGGCGATCAGCACCGCGCCTGTGCCCTGTACTAGTAGTTCCTGCATCTGGGCATCTGGCTGACGGTCTCCGTCATTCCTGCTGGGTCTCCAGCACCGGGCCTTGGCCTCCTCCCTCCGATCAGATTCAGGGACGGACCTCCTGGCTGGAGTGCTGGACTGTGGACTGGACCGACCAGTCAACACTGTTACTATTACTCGGAGCCAAACCAAGAGGAGGGCCCAGCTGCAGCCGGCCATGGCATGACGCATCCACCCACCACCGTGCCTGCCTGCCGGGCGGGCTTTATTTCCATCTTTGTTGACCAATGAGGACCTCCCGTTGCCATGCATCGCAGCCGTCTTTGGCGTGCGTGTCGTTTCGTGTCTGTCCGCGGCAATTCAGAACGGGTAGCGGTGCGCTCCGTCCATCTCCATTCTCAGTTTCGCGGTTTTCCATGGCTGGAGTTGGAGCTGGAGACGCATCGCAGCTACTCTTCCGGCTAGGTGAGTTGAGTGGCCGAGCGAAGACGATGGGAAGCGGCCACTGAGACGATGCCGTGGTGGCCGCTGCAACTACAGAAAAGTCAGCTGCTGCGGTGCTGGTGCTGCAGCCGCACTGCACTGCCGCTGCGACCCGCGGCCGGGCCGTCGCTTGGGGCAGGCAAATTATTGTGGCCTCGGTAGGCGCGCTCGCTTGCACTGTCCTGCCCCTGCCCCGCCCCCCGATTGGTGACTCGCATGATGATGCTGCCCTGTCTGTCTCACGACCTGGACTGGGCGGGTGAATTTGCCAGGTTTTCACCTCACTTTTGGCGTGCTACTGCTAGGCTACGCCCCCTGGTCGTCGTACTGTAGTAGTAGTCGCCTAGGCAATGAGTAAAGAGGGCGCCTGCCGCCTGCGCCTGCGATGCCGGGGGTAGGTATCGGGGTCGCTGGTTTGATCCGGACACTGGTGGAATTTGGCAATGTTTTTATGTTCCCCGAGCAAACAAATCTCGCAGTGTAGCTGGAGTACAGAGAAATATATTCTTTTTATTAAAAAATCGCCACGTCCACCAAAACAAAAACCATTGTATAGCAACTATTCAATATATCAGCTCAAACAATGCCGATGACCGGAGGGGCACATGAATTTGTTCGGCACGTGAACAAGTCGGTCGCAATGGCCGCTGAAGCACGTGCATGTGTTTAAGCAGTACTAGTTTGTTTTCCCAGCTTACGCTGGAGAAGTCAAATTTATTTCGAGCCACCGAAGCAAATGTGAGTCTCATCATCATGGGTCAAGTAGGAAGTAGGCAATGGCAATGGCAAAGCTCCTTTTCTGATGCCGGAGTTGACTTTGATGGTCGATGAGAAAGTAAAAGGTTTGACGAGGCCACATGGCTAGTTTCTGTTTATACTACCGGTGGTACCACGAATAATACTCAACGCAAAGTGCTCTTCCGAGCTGCAGTCCACTTGACTTTGTACCTAGTGGAGTGTTTGGTGGTAGTACTATGATTTAATTTTATGCACAACATCTTTACCCTAAATTGTACTACTTGTACACTCTTTGCATCAATGAGAACCCCTAATCATAAAACAGCATATTTTCTGTTCCCAGAAAAGATAAAGTAAAATTCTAAATAATTCTCCTTGCTTGGATGGACCAGCTCATTGATTGGTCTCCATTTCCAGGGCAAACGTAGCAGCACCAACTCTTGTCTCTTGTATTCAATTGCACACCCCCTTTCAGTCCCCTCGTGTGCTGCTTTGCCGCCAATTGATGCCCGGCTCGATCCTGCACGGCTAGTAGTAGTCTTGTAATTGTAGCGTAGTAGAAACAGAGTACACGATGGTGAAAAGATGCGCAACTGCCTGTATAATGACGGTCTGACGCATGCTAATCCTGTTTACTCGCAATCATACGGTCGTCTCCAACCTTTTCCTGTTTCATTCATCGGTCATCGCTATGGCTAAGTTCCTAATTTGAGGTCCTATTTTTAGCTCATATACTAGTGGTAGTAAAAGAAAGGCTAAAAAATGTGTAGCCTTTTTGTGATTGTTTTTTAGTCCTACTGCATGCCTGGTTTTGCTTTTAGGTTTATCCATGCGTGCATGTCTTGTGCTCTGTTCATCAGAGCTGCAGTGCGGCGTCTGGAAATGCAGGAGATATCTACATATTATACGTATACGATGCACTAGTACATTAGTTCTAATCTTTTGCAAAAAAAAAAAAAAAAAAAAGCAGGATATTGTTCCTCCTCTAGATCGACAATCGTGAGTGTGGCCATTTCACAATGTTTGGCTAAAAATTCCTAATTAACTGTGTTTGAATCCTTTAACCAATAGACCTAGCTAAATTCTGCTGGGTTGAAACAGTTTAACTTCGACTTTAGCTGGTTTTTTAGCTAGGCCGTTTAGATCCCTAGAAGCTAAATCTAGCCGGTGGATCCAAATTACATGCCCATGTGTCCACACCTTTCTTCTATAGTCACAGAGGTTATGCCCCATAGTCCTTTTTATTTTGGCCCTACCGGTTCTGAACAGACACATTAGGTTCTGAACGAATACATTAGTTGTTCTTGTTCTATCGTTCATGCCACTAGATCCGTTAGACAGAAATTCAACTATTTCTCGCTGCCTACCTTTCCAAAAAATTTAAGAAAAATCGTATGTGTACTTACTATTTAAGTTTGATCGCTATATAAGAATTACCAATATTTGATGACGGGGCTAATGATATTTATTTGGCATCGTCTCCACTCAAAAATATCATGAGGAAGATGCAATGCTGAGGAGGCGTCTTTAGGCTTGTGTTATTAGATCTGAACCGAAGAGGTTGCTTCACAGGCTGTCCAAATGTCTGTTCTGTTGGAAGCATAAGCATGCCATCATCCAGTGGAAAGAAAAAGGAGCAGAAGCTTCACTAGATCAGCGGAATCTTCATCTTTTATGATCTTTGCTGTTGCTACAGCTCTGATTTGATTAGGACAAAGCCGGATTCCAGGATGTCCAAAGCTGCTTTAGTACAATGCACACAAGTTTTAGTGCCTTGCTTTAGTCTTTCTAACAAAGCTTCTTTCAGGTAGGATGTCTTCTCAGCAGAGCAATATACAAAGCAATGGTACAAACAATACAGCCATTTCCAAAGCTACAATTTTCAGGACAAGTTGGTGTTCAAACACTATTGCTCTCTTTTTTCAAAGACTGCATACAGTACTGTATTGTTACCTGTTTGTTTGGGCCTGGGTCAGTCAGCTTTTCATGTCAAGTTCATAGAAGCAGTGAAGCACGGCTACATTTTCCAATGCTCTCCATCCAGTCTTCACTTCTCCAGGCTCTGGCAAAGCTTCAAATTTGACGGTTGCTGTGAAGCTGTCACCAAGTTTTCTGTGCAGCCGACGCACAGTGCTCAAGTTTTCTGTCATGTTTGTTGTCCCATCGCTCTGTAGACTAACACAAACTGTTGGTTCAGTGCGATCTCACTTTTTCGAAGGTCGTAGAGCTCATGGGCTTCGGCCCATATCGATTGTTGCGAGATCAATGTGAACTTCAACTGGCGGGGCGGGTCGAAATCCCGGAGGCCTGTCTGCGGCGCAAGTTTGGAACTGGGCTAAATTTGAGATGGGTTTTGGATCAGCCCAGTTCAGTCAGGGAGTTTTTTTTCGTTCCGTTTTTAGTATGTCTCACTTATGGCCTTATGGGGGTAAATATTCGTTTTGAGAAGTATTTTTAAAATTAACCAAATATATGTACAAAAATACTATGTTCATGACATGTAAAAGCAGTATTAAATTTATCATATAATATATTTTTGTACTAAATTTTTGTACAAATATTAAAATTTTCAACAATCATTTGAAAATATACAAAGCGTAATATAACGCATCTATTTCAATCTATTTTGAAGAAAATACGACCGCTTCTGTGTGTGTCATCCAGCAAAAAAAAAAAAAAAAAAAAAAAACATCCGTGTGAGTGACTAACCAACGAACTACTGAACTGTGCTAAACTCATGTGCAGTAAACGCATCGTGTGGACCAGCAGGACACACCCGCTTCCTAGTGTAGGCATATGGGAAAGAAAGTTCTAGGCCAAAGGCTATCCGATGATTAAGATAAGCAAAACCACCAATTATATGCTACTCCATCATTAGCAGAGCCACCAGATTATTATCCGATTATTCTGATCTGACCCCAACTGCTTACGATTTTGTGTCGGTGCAAACTACCCACGAGGAAGAATTCTTACTGCTAATAATAATTTGTAGACAACAACATTGAAATGAGGTCAGCGTTCAACCAAAAGTGTATAGAATCCATGGTGTGACAAAGAGATCAACCTGAAAACTAGTATAGAAAAATGCGTCGCGTTCGTTGCACGGGATGTATAATTTTCTGTGGTACTTGTGCCAATCATGGTGTCCATGCATCGTAACGGGATACCCAATTTATGCGGTACTCGTGTCGATAGCAAATGTATCAACATGTTTTTGGCGTGGAGGTCTCCTCATCTTGATTCTTAGTTTCTTCCTCAAATCCCATGAATTTATTCTCGGAAACTTATTGGTTTGATTTGACGAGGAGTTGTCGTGTCTTATATTAGGACTCTATTTCTATGAGTAGTCTGATATTTGAAGGGTAGGATCTATTGATTCGGATTCAATGTGAACTCCGGTGAAAAAAAAAGAATACAGGAATAGGCTTGAACCTTTTGCTTCCAATTTGTTTTTGTCGCGATGATTTTGTTTTGGTTTTCTTCCTCAAATTCAGTATATGGATGACATTTTCATCTGCGCATGTCCGTCTCCAACTCTGTTTCAACTTTTACTCCAACACATATTTGTGACACGTAGGAAATCTCTCGAGGCTGGGCTTCCAGATTGTAAAAGAGTAGGAAAGTGGGGCTGGGTCAGGAGAAAAAAGGCAGAGAAAAATAATAAAGGCCGTAAAAATTTTCTTGTTTCAGTGCACGTATTTTACCTAGAAAAACCGAATAAATTAAGCCTCTAAAAAAATCCGTGCTTGTGGCATGCAAGTGGCCTAGGAGCCTCCCTTGGGAGCCCACTCGACTTTCCCAAAGCCCAACACATGAAACCCAGCTAGCGGTGGAGGGCGACAACCTCGCGCATGGTGGAGTTTCGTCCATGACGACGACGCTCGCTGTGACGGACGAGGTGCCGCTATCGATCCGGGCGGTGGGGATCTGGCAGCTGCCGCCGTGGTCTCGCGGTAGGAGGTGGCCGTCATCACCCAGTGGCGCTCGGTGATCGAGCGAGGAGGCTTGCCCATTCGATCAGGCCTCATGGCGGTCGCGAGAGACGAGCTCAGGTGCTCGGGTGGCGCATCGGCGGCCCATGGAGCCACCTTGCATTCGCGCATCCCTTCCCGGCAGCTGCAGGCGTCCCCGCGGGCCACGAGCGATGAGCCTAGGCGTTCTAGCGGCCGTGAATCCGGTTGTGGATTATAGGAGCAGGTTCCGTTGATGCTTTGATTTATCGACCGGTAGACCTGCTTTGAGGAATTTTTATTGACCGGGTAGATGACTTCTACTCGGTTTTGTAGTGCTAGTCGAAATTGGAATTCTTATTGTATTCAATTTGGAACCTTTTCTACTTTCCTTCTCATAGTACTTTCCGTATGTAATCCGTTTGGGCAACCGTGATGGGCCGGGCGCTGAAATTTCCGTGGAAAGAAAAAGAAGAATGAGAAATTTTGGATGGGCGGCGGTCTTTTATTAGTAGGTATAGATGTGTTCAACAAAATTGATGTTTCAACCAACAGGGTAAGGTTTGTCAAAGAGATGAAATAATCGCTTATATAGCTAGATTAATATCAACTTACAAAGGAGAAATCTTAAAAATTACAACAAGGTTGATAACCAAGCCTTCATATTCCCATAAGTCTAGTCTCAATAAAAGTTTCAAAGGAGTTTTGTTCTCATTATAAGTTTCATCTAGATAAAATCCTTTAACATGGTTACCAACGCAAAAGCTGACTGGTCAATTCTGATAACTACCTAATCAAGCTCACGATGAACAGCTTGACACTAATCTAAATTATGCTAGAAAGAAAATATAATTTTAGAAATACTCGAGAAAATAAAAAAGTACCCATTTGCGTGCTTTGACATAGTTAAAAGATTACAAAGCCTACAAGATAAAACAATTACTATTTTGTTAAGATACAAACATTTTAATAAATACAGTAAATATGAGACTTTTAACATGAGTCAAAGATAAAAAGGCCAACGGGCCCAGCTCCTCCACGGTTCTCTCTGTCTCTGGGCCACCACCGCGTCCCTAAACGTTTTGCGTGTGTGGGTGTCCACTGCACCGACTGCCCCAACCAACGGCTCCAAGAGTGGTCGCCCTCGTCTCGTCCCCACAGGCACAGCACGAACACAACTCATCGGCCCATCCACCCACGTGAACGCGTGCCACCAACCGGGCGCCCCACCTTCCACATGGCCCCGCGGTCCCACCGCCAGTTGTGAAACGCAATTCCGCCGCGGCATCTCATCTCCCGCCGCTTCCGCTTCTCCTGCCTGGCCAGCCTCGCTTTCCTTCCCTGCCGGCTGCCGCTGCTATTTATCCCTCCCTCCCTGCCACTCCAACCGCCGAAGCAGAGCCACCCAGGGCAGCAGCGCACCAGCAGCAGAGCACACGCCGCCCGCCGCACACCATCACCACCACCACGACCAGCAGCAATGGCGCGCGCCGGCGCTCTCTGCCTGGCGCTACTCTGCCTCATGGCCGCACACTCAGCCGTGGCTCAGAAATCGACCACCACCCCGACCCCAGCCGCCGCGCCGGTCGCCACCACCCCGCCAGCAACCCCGACCAAGAAGACGCCCGCGCCCGCCGCCGCGCCACCCACGACCCCGGCCACCGTGGCCCCGGCCGCGTCTCCGCCATCCACCACCCCAGCCACCCCGGCTCCCGCCGCGACCCCACCCGCCACCCTCCCTCTCCCGCCGCGGCGCCCGCAAGTCCACTCCCAAGGCGTCCCCTCCCGCCCCGGCGCCCAAGGCCAAGGCCCCCGCGCCAGTAGCCGTGCTGCCGCCCGCCGCCTCGCCTCCCGCGCCCGCCCCGCTTCCCCACCCACCAAGCCCGCCGAGGTCCCAGCCCCCGCGCCGTCCAAGAAAGAAGAAGAAGTCTCCCTCTTCCTCCAAGAACAAGAAGAAGAAGTCCAAGGCCCCTGCTCCGGCCCCCGTCGTCGCCGCCGAGGCACCCACCAGCCACAAGAAATCCAAGGCTAAGGCACCTACCGCCAGCGAAGCCGACGCACCTGGCCCCGTCGGCGACGGCGCCGCCGCCGATACCGCGGTACGTTGCTCTCTGCTCTGCTTTCTTCCAATTTGCATACTCCATTGCGTGCCTGAATTTTCATCTTACGTACTAAGCTTTTACTAGTGCATTGATTGATGAGATTGGAGTAAAATTAACACTACGGTTAGAATTCAAATCTGATCTGACAGTGTTTTGTCATTCTACTATACTTCCATGCTCTAATTTCTATCCGAGATAAAGTGGATTGATTTGACAATTGATTGTTTATAAGGGCTTGTTTAGTTGGCAAATTTTTTCCATTGCTCTAATTCCTGTCATATCCGACCTGTGTAATTAGTTAATTTTTTTTACAGTGGATATGTCTTTTGGTGTATTTAATGTGATGTAATGGAGAAGAGTCTAAAAATTTGCAATTTTATGGCAAAAAATCTGTTTAGTAAGAGCAGCAGCACCTAACTTGTGACCACAATTAGTGAGAATTGTTAGATAGATCAATCTGCGCCGACATGTCGGGCAGGGACGCATGTGCTTCCAGCCGCGTCACGGACATTGTTAATGCCGACACACGAAGACTAGCTGTCACCATTTAGTATTCCATCACGTACTCTACATGTACGTTGCACAGTAGTATTAAAATTGCAATTTGCACAGTGCAGTGCGTATGTGTACGGTGCAGTCACTAAACAACCCTGTCATTCTAGAAGCCTCCTTTAACAGTCAGTACTAATCAACCACCATCACCATTACTAGGTAGAGTAATCGTAGGCCTCATGTGCACACAAATAAAGTCAGGCTACATATATAAATTGTACAGCACCGCAAGTGTAGATTATTTGTATGTATACCAGCTCTACTGTTAACTACTGTATACAGTACAGACAGTGCTACAGGATCACGTGACATGGCTACTCTACGTCGCTGACTGACGATTAATGGCTCGTTGGTGGTGAATCTGCAGGGCGCTGGAAGGACCGTGGCAGGAGGAATCATGGCGGTCGCGCTGGGCCTCGTGGCCCTGCTCGCCTAGACACGGGCGCACAGCACGCCGCGCGTGAGCGGGTGGTGGCGTCTGCACCGCACCGCACGACTGGCCAGCCGGGTCCGCCGGGACGACGACGAGGACAGAATTCTGACGTGGATGCATGCAGCCGGTGCGCCGTGCCTTTCGGACCTCGCTGGCTGTCCGCCCGGTGCGCCGCGCTCACGTCCATGGACGGACGCCACCCGTGTTGTCCGTTGTTTAACCGGGCCGGCCGGCCAGGACTCGTAGTCGTCGTGTGTGTAGTAGTGCAGTGCCACTCACGTTCTTGCTCGGTGACGATGTGGACGTACCACCGTCGCCTCGGATTCTTCCTTCTCTTTCTTCTTCTCTCTTCACTTTTTGTACTATTGCTACCCCATTGAGATGATGATTTATTTATATCTTTATTGCTATGCTACCCCAATGTATGATATGATTGTCCCCCACCGTGACCGTCCCCATCCATGCATGCATGAGCTACTTTACTAGTATACTTATCATATGTGGCTTTCTTCATGTCCCTGTCTGGAATGGCCTGGCGTCGAGCTGGCAAAAATGTGTTTGTTGGGATGTTTCTGTTGAATGTTGAGTGGCGTTGTTTTGCTTGTTTAATTTGGACGAAACACTACATGTCGCGATGCTCGCTCACTCGCGGCTATGGATCTGCGATCTTGCACCTTTGCGAAGGATAAGGACAAGCGGTGTCAAGTGTTGGTTTCGTGATAGCGAGCTGTTGTGTGTGCCTTGTGGCCAAATCCTGATCTGATCCAGCTGCTGCCTGGTTGTATATATATGTGCAGCGCAGTGGCACATCTACAGCGCATGTGACGACGCGGCGCAGCTAGTATACCCCATATAGTTTTTTTTCATTTACCATTTTCTGTAGACCAAGCAGTTACGAATCCTAGCTGTTGCAAACACTTGAATGACGCTGAAATGGGTGGGGTGTGTCGGTGCCGGAGTAACGAATTTGGAAGATATGTTGTTGGGAAAAACGAATAAACGGCGAATAGCTGGTGCAGGTGGCAACAGGCGTAGATTCCAAGCCTCTTCGTGCGCCGTACCAATCATACGACAAGGATGGCGTGCACGGATCACGGATCAGCGGGGTGGTCACCACTCGCCACGCCACGACACGACGCGTGTTAATATTTCTACAACTCTACGATGTCTACTACCACTCCTAGTGTCTACCAGTGGAGTGGTCGTGTGTGGTATGGGACAGTGGCCTTTCACCTACTACTACGCGCAGCCAACCGAACGCAGCTGTTCTAGCGTCGGCGTCGGCGTCTATCTACGGTGCGAGGAGGGGAGACGTGTGCTGGTGTGTAACGCATTTTACATC
This sequence comes from Hyparrhenia diplandra, assembly GCA_015847255.1. Classification (NCBI taxonomy): domain Eukaryota; kingdom Viridiplantae; phylum Streptophyta; class Magnoliopsida; order Poales; family Poaceae; genus Hyparrhenia; species Hyparrhenia diplandra. The sequence goes on from JADLZK010001935.1 coordinate 155,598, forward strand.
CCTCGTCGATCGGCCGTGGAATGGAAAATCGATCGGAAAACCTAGGGCGTTGGTTGCCATTGTTGACACCGATTCATGATGTCCGCAGCTGTAAATTTTTGGATCGGATCCGGCTCCATTTTACTTTTACAGTTAGATTAGACCCGCATATCACTGGAGGACCCACATGGCTGTGGCCGTGCGACCGTAATGTTGATGATTACTGACCTGAGCATCTTTTAGGAAGCTTATTTGCAATTGCAAGGCATTTAACGCCATCACCACTGCTGGATCTTTCCTTTAATTCTTACCGCGCTAGTTTGCAAGGACGTCTGAATGTCTGGCACGGTGAATCCCGCTCGTGACAGTACCACGAACGCCGGGATCCCCTTGCCCTGGCCCCCTTCGCTGCGCCGGAGCCGGACGCTGCTAGTCTGGGGCAGCATCTAGCAGCAAGCATGCAGTCCGGTCCAGCCCAGGCCAGCCGGGACACGACCAGGACCAGCTGGCTGATAGTACTTCACCTTCCTGAGCGCACGTCGTCGTCCCTCACGCACGCATTCCTTCTCAAATCATTGATGACCCGGCCAACAGTGTCGGTACGGTACCTGATTAACAAATCTTTGGAGGAGCGATTATTGTACATCCCCGGCCCGCGACGAAAAGTGGGATTTGCAGCCCCAGCAAGTTGCAACGTCCCTTCGGTGTTTGGTGCTCACGTTCTGGAACCGGGCACGGGAATATTTTGTTGGGATGAGATGGAGACGTAGTAGATCCAGTCATCACCATCTACCTACCTACCTGCATGAACCAAACACATCTTGCTATTGCTTATTACTACTATCAGTCGCGGTTTAATCACAAGTTTCAGTATGGGATATGCATGTGATAGTGAGAATTGACACAATCATACAAAGCAAGACCCCATTTTTTTTTCTGATGATGATGAAAGCTTGTCTCAAAGTTGCTTTCTGAAAATTCCCACGGCAAAAGAAGGCACCTGAAAGTTGTTGGAACTAAACAGTAGATCTCATGATTCAGAGGGTGTAGATGCCCAACAACATCATGGAGATTGAGCGCAGCACCACCGCCACGCCTGAATCATCTGAGACGCAACAAAGATGCCTCTTGACAGCCTACACTGTTACTAGGCACTCACCAGTATACGTGGTCACCAGCAGGGGAGCAAACGGGCAGGACAAGCCAGCACGCAAGGGACAGGCGGCACTGCAGGAGGATATGGAACCCAGGAGCACCTTTCGGTAGCAATTGCGCAATTTGGCACACCTTGCAAAAGAAAACCGAAGCATGGGCGACGCTACAAAACTTGTCAGAAAGCATCTGAACACTTCCATGCTTCAAATGCGTATGAACTGGGTAAATAAATCAGTTGCCTTCCGTTGAGATGCACACAAAGTTGATCGGTATTGATCGCGCACTATTGCAAAAAGTAAAGGAACACATGATCCGGTACATCAGCATTAACTGTGCCACTGTAATCTGTCTCACTGTAATCTGTATTATAAACTACGGAGTACGTACCTGTCACAAAAGTTGAAGTCCTCATTCAATATACTGCCTGCAAAACCACGTGAATGTAAGTGAAAAGTTCGGGCAACGGCCGGTAAATATATCAACTTTCTCTTACTCATGTGAAGGTCAATTTTAAGTTACATAAGTAAGCCTATGATTAAAGAGATTGCAGCAGGTGCTAGACACAAACAAAGAAGCAACGCAAAAATATTTTAGAACACTATGGGCAATTTGGCACACCTTGCAAAGCAAACCGAAGCACGGGTGACGTTACAAAACTTGTCAGCTGAAGAAATCAGTTAAGAGGTGTATGTTTCATTCAGAAAGCGTCTGAACACTTCCATGCTTCAAATGCCATGTACCGGCCAAATAAATCAGCTGTCTTCGGTTGAGATGCACGCAAAGTTGATCGGTATTGATCGCGCACTATTGCAAAAGTAAGGAATACATGATCCGGTACATCAGCATTAACTGTGCCACTGTAATCTCATGTATTATAAACTAAGTACGTACCTGTCACAAAAGTTGACGTCCTCATTCAATATACTGTCTGCAAACCAAGTGAATGTAAGTGAAAAGTTCGGGCTACGGCCGGTAAATAAATCAACTCTCTTACTCATGTTAATGTCAATTTGAAGTTACATTACATAAGTAAGCCCATGATTAAAGAGATTGCAACAGGTGCTGGACACAAACAAAGAAGCAACAAACATATTCACAATAGAACGGTATGGGAAATGAATGACTGTTCACCTACTGACTTGAAATAGTATGAGAATGGTTAATCAACTGCTCAAGCTAAAAAAAGATACACGCAACACCCAAGATCTCATGACTGCTAATGGCGTGGTCCCACTCACATTTCACTAAGCAGACTGCTACCAGCTGGCAATAAGGAAATCAACTACCATCCCAAAAGGGCTCCTCGGCAACAAAGATAAAATCTTTGAGAAACTATTTTAAAAAAATAAATGCAAGGATAACACCAAGAAAAGCGAAACAGCGGACTACCAAGGAGAATAAAATCAGAATAAAATAATGCTGAACCTCTTACCTTGACTTAGCACAGGTTCATGACTTCTTGCGCCGACAAATGCACATTAGACACATTGCATTGCCACTTATCTTTAGAAACAACATATTCAGGCCAGGTTTACACGGAGCTCTCATGGAAAAGCATCAGCCTTCACATGCAACAAATATGAAGAAAAATACCACAAGTTGTCAATAAAATAATCATGCAGACCTAATAAAGTTAATTCAAACAATCCCACAAATGAAAATACAGATCTACAACAAAGTAAGTCAACTCAAAGGTTGTGCAGTCCCCAATCAATACAACAACTAAAAATGTGCAGAACTTTCAAAATAGAAAAACAGATGTTGTAAGCATGCCACTGTATGGTTCAAACATTATCTCCAATAAAAACGGTCAACCTTGGAGCAGACAAGGCATTTGCCATTCTATATTTCATAAAAGGGAATAACTCCAGAGTCCAGACCATGATTTACGATAGTGTAAGTTGTAACAAGGTAACTAATTGGCATTGCTGATACTATACTGACTGATGCCATGGTTTGCACTTGCGGTCAGAACTTATAAAATGCATGATCACTTAAAAATAAATAACAATAGTAACACAGTCAGGGAAAGAAGCATGCTAGATAAAACATATAACCAACACAACATGTTCAAAAGTCTGGAACTGTGGCTGAGCTTATTATTATTATGAGACTGCCCTATATGCAATGTCCTGCAAGGCTGCAAGGTATGATGATGCACAGACACAACCACAGCTACAGCTTATGCTTACAGGACTGCCATATATGCAATGTCCATATCAAATGAAACCCATTGTCCAGCAATGGAAAAGATACCCTGCATTTGTTCACATCAATATCAGCATGTATACCAGAGTAGCCGGCCGTTTCAGCTCTACTGTATTTGCATCTGAGATTCTGGGCGCCCTAGATAAAACTGAAACCTTGAGACTGCAATGTAATATTGGTCAAGCTGAAACCTCCTTCGCCATGCGGAAGCAAAACACCAAATACCACCGCCAGTCACGCACAAGCAACAATAGCAGCAAGGGTAATAGAACAGCCGATCTTAATGTAAAAGAGATAGCGTCAGGCTAGCAAAAGTTTAAGTGTAACATACACATTCATCGACAAAACAAGCCCCCAAAACCCAACGCCAACCTAGCAGCTGATAGGCTGCTTTTGTTCAGGATCTGTCTCTCTCGCTTTGACGACACAGATCAAAACCTTATGTTTGCTGCTGCACCGAATCAGTTCCTTGGGTTGTGGCTCCCGAGTATGCCCCCCTCTTGGTGAGGAACACGACCCGTTTGACCTCCGCGGTTACCATTGCACTCATCACATCCGCGTCTCGCATATCCACGGCCTCCACCGCTGAAACAGCCACGGCCTACCCTCCTTGCCAATGCCAGTGAAATATATTCAATGGTTTGATATCCACAGCTTGCTAGGTACACCACCTATTCATCAAAAGCACATGCGTACTGTAATCAACACAATACTTCTGCAAGAAGCAGCAACAATAACACACGTACAAAGCGTTCGCTGGCCAACCATTGCGTTTTACTGTATGTGCAGAACCACAGATTGACAGCAAACTATTTTACCGTTATCGTACAGTGTACAATCTGAGAGTTCAACAGCCTGTGGATCAAACAATAGTCGAACACCCCTAACTGGAACCACCCAGTTTGGCCTTCAAATATAACATTTTGGTGTATATACTCAGAGTACAAATCTAGTCTTTTTAACTTTATATACTCACACGAGCATGAAAACCAACACATTTAAATTAAAGGGAAAATATAGGTATGAAGTTTATAGCATCAAGTTTTCAATAGCACTCAAGTCTCCAAGATAAAAAGAGTGAAATGCCAGCAAAATTCAAATATAGCACCAGTACCAACAGAAAACATGAACTTACTTCCACCTCTTATTCCGCTATTTGGCTCCCCTCTCCTCAACATATATCTGTCGCCCATTTATTCAATTGAGACGCCTAAAAATGGGACAAAAGAATTCAGTATATACAATCCGTTGAAACGGATTAAAAAGACACAAAACAATGAAGAAAGAAAAAACATATATCTTTTATCAAAGGAAAAAAAGAACACATAAGAAACTGAAGGAACTAACGCCGCACACAATAATTTGAAATGCATTGATGCTAAAAGTCACCTTTAACGCATTGTGTACACCGCTGAGTTCCTCAAATTCCACGAAAGCATAACAGCCACCAGTCTCCTGCCAATTTGAGCGCAAAACAAATCAATCAATCAATAGCCTAATACTTATAGTATCGGAAGTGGAGAATCAAAAAGACAATTAACAGCAAACCTTTCGGCTTCTGATAGCAACAACCGTCAGGAATAAGCCGACCAAACTTTTGAACTCATTTTCAAGATCAATCTCAGTTACAGATTGCGGCATGTTAACAACATAAACAGATTTGCTCTCTGGTTATATGAACAGAAAAGCATGAATCAGTAAACAATACACAAGAGTCAAATCACCGAGAATTATGATATTTAATAGAGGATGGGACAACCCTCAGTCCCGAACCATACACATCAGACCTCAGTTTCTCGGCTCCGTTGATGAAGCCATAACTGAATGCTGGGTCTGGTTTGATTCTGTCGTAGGGTGAGAAGGCTTACTCACAGGTACTTGCTGGGCTACCGGGAATGCAGGAGGAGCCTTTGCGGTTTTTAGCTGCATGAATCAGTAAAGTGTAGTTTTAAATGCCGAAAGGGAAGAGGTCAAATAAATCAAATGATAAAGCAACTAAGAAGTGACATACGATGGAAGCATAAGTCTTCTTTACTGGTTCACCAACAGGCTCCTCCACATGAGATGGAACAGGTGGAGCTTGCACCGCTCCTCAGGAGCGACTGTCATTTCATTTGAGAAAGAAGGCGGTTCTTCAGGAAGGGGCTCCTCTCCCCAGTTGTCAGATGACACTACTTGCTGTTGTGGCTCAGAATAAGTATAGTTGTCGACCACATCATGTCCTTCAGGTGCTATTTGTTGAGCATCTTCCTCGTGAATGTACTCAGGAGCTGCAGGCAGCACCAATTGTCAGGAACATTGCCTATTAAGTAGTGTATGAGACAGTAAACATATTATAGAAAATAAGTACTGCCGTAGAGCCTATCCATATGTGAATAGTGAATACTAATGGTCTCCACCAAAATAGCATGCCAAAGCGCCTTTGGCAGTTTAAAAACAGAGATAGATAAGTTTCATATGAAGATGTATGAAGCTACCTCATGACACCTAATGCAAGATAGAATAGTCTGAATAAAGCAAGAATTGAAATTAAATACTTCACATATAAATCTCAAGCCAATGAACAGGGATTTAAAAAGTCTAAAATAGGTGCAGCTTCTAAGTTCTTATTGAGGATGCTTCATCAGGCAAATATTTGAAGTTCCATACCAGTCTCAACAACTGTTTTTGGGTGCCAAATTGCTCTCGTAGTCTTCCTGACCAATCACTGGCGCATGCTGCACATGTTCTTGGTCAACAAACTGAAAGTAATCGTTGAGGACAAAGTAACCCTTTCTCTTGAGGGCCAAGGAAGAACATCTGATAAATTTACTTTGATGGCTGTACTCGGTCTGCACGAGACCGGAGACCATAACTAGCACCCCATCGCCCCACGAGTTCACAAAGTTGGCAGTCTTGATCTCGATTTGGGTGAAGTTGAAGGACATGATGAGCGAGTGTATATCCTGCGAAAGTAGCGTGTATTTACAAAAGTAAGACAACAAATATCAGCACATAACAAAATGCTCATTGGTAAAACCTCCAACATATCAGGTTCAAAATGTAAAATGTCATTACAAAACAAGGTGGGCTCATTTTTTATGTAGATTCTACAACACCAGTTCCCTGCAAATTTAGCAGAGAACTGTATGAATTTAATGGCTTCTTTCAATTATTTTTCAGAATCAGAACACATATAATCTATACAAATACAAATCCACCCAAATGTACATGCCGCAAAGGACAACTAAAAATTTAGTCTTTACCTACCTATCATGATTACAAAAAGGTTTTGGTTCTTATGAACCATTTTACAAAGTGTGTTTTGCCAATAGTTCTGACAGTCTATATTTTTCTAGTTTAGATATTCCAGGATAAATCTTAGGAAGGTTGCTAAGGAATAATTTGGCCTCCACCATCCTTCCATGTCTAAAGTAGCCCTGCAGTATTGAATTGTAAGTTCTCTCATTTGGCTTGCAACCTTGGGTAACCAGATAGCGTACTAAATCAATAGCTTCTTCAAACATTAAGTTGGCAACATAGCTCTTGACGAAAATATTGTATGTCACAATATCTGGTTTCACGCCTGAACATTTCATCTCAGAGAACAACCTTTGAGGCTTCTTTCATCTGTCCTTTTCTTCCATATGCATATATCACAGTGTTATAAGAGTATCGATCAGGGCGCATGCCACTTGACTTGATATCAGTGAGGATTGCTTCGCACTTTTCACAATTACCTAAACGAGAATACATATGCATCAAGCTGTTATAGGTTGCAGCACTGTGGTTTATAGAATTCTCCTTCATGAGTGAAAGGACCTCCCTCCACCTTCTTAACCATCTTAAATTTCCCATATATGGATACCATGGCGTTAAGAACATTAATGTCCAGGGAGCAACGCCTCCTCCTCAGTTCCTGAAACGCCTTTTCTGTCTCAGATAAATTATTAACTTTGTTATTGACCAAGACCAATGTTTTTACTAGCCAATTGTGTGGTTCAATCCTCCCTGCATATATATATCTTCTGATAAAGCTTTCAGTTTGTCCAACTTCTTAGCATTAGCATATGCATGAAGCAATGAGGAATAACTGAGCTCATCTGGCTTCCAATCCCGATCCTCCATCTCAGCAAACAACTTTTCTGCTTGTTCCCAGCGACCACCCCCGAGCCAATGCAGATAGAACAGCATTATAGGTCGAAATGTCTGGATATATACCAGCTTCTATCATCCTCTTGTATATCTCCATTGCTTGATCGAACAAACCACATCGACTATACGAACTAATCAGTGAAACATAAGTGTCCCTCTCAGGGATATAGCCAGCTTTCTTCATCTCCTTGAACACCCCTGAAACCTCAGAGTCTAGACCATTCTGCCCAAACACAGCCAAGAGCGTGTTCCAGGTGACAACATCTGGCACATACCCAGCAGACCTAAGGTCATCAAAGACAGCCATCATCTCTGTGAACTTTCCCCTCACCCCGTGCATCTTGATCAATGCATTGTAGGTGCACAAGTTCGGGCTACATCCGTTCCTCACCATTTCACTGTATGTAGCAAGTGCTGCATCCATTTTGCCAGTTCTGTCAAGGCCAGAGATCAATGTCGTGTATGTAACCACATCTGGCTTCATCCCCTCAACCCCATCTCATGTTTTAGTTCCAGAGCCTCTTCCAACAACCCATCCTTGACATAAGCCGAGATGAGTGAGTTGTAAGTCACCACGCTGGGTGTACACCCCGCATTCTCCATCTGCTTTAGCACCCCGATTGCCTCCTCATGCTTCCGCGCCTTACCATATACATCCAGCAGCGAATTGAATGTGACCTTGTCAGGTTCGAATCCAGCAGCCTTCATTTCATCGAACACCTGCGCTGCCTCCCTGTAAAGCCCCTTCGACGGCAACAACTAATGAGCGTGTTGTATGTATACCGGTCCAGCTCAACGCCGTCCTCCTTCATAGAGTCCACGAGAGCCACCACCTCTTTCCACGGGACAGCCATCTTGGCGTAGACATGGAGCACGACGTTGTAGGTGACCAGCGCGGGCTGCACGCCGCCATCCACCATGCGCCGGAACACGGCGACCGCGTCCCGGAACCTCCCGGCACGGGAGAACGCGGACACGAGCGCGGTGTACGCGCTGGCGTCGGCGCGCCGGCGCGGCCTCAAGCAGAGCTGAGGCCACGGCGAGGCAACCGGCGCGCGCAAACACGCGGATGGCAGCGGGGAGCACGCGCGGGTGGTGGAGAGCGCGGTCACCGTGGAGGTCCCGCGCGGCGCGGACCGCAGCGAGGGCGGCGCCGGGATGGCCCCTCGGGAGGCGAGCGCGTTGATGACGGCGGGGATGTCGGTCTCCGGGAGCGCCGAGAGGACGTCGAGCGGGGAGGCGTGTTCCGCCGCCGGGTCGGCGAGCAGGGCGAGGGCGCGCGCGGCGGGCGGGGAGGGAGAGGGACGGCGGCAGGTGCCACGGCTGGTCGCCGCGGAAGGTGTCGAGCGGGCGGCCGAGGCGCGGCTTGCGGGAGGAGGAAGCTGGGGGTGGGGGCGGGAGGTGGAGAGGAGGGAGGTCGGGGGAGAAGAGGCGAGGAGGGGAGGAGGACGGTGTGTGAGGCTGGTGCTGGTTGATGATGGGGTACGGGATTGTAGGACGCGGCGGTGGCGCCGGCGCGCGGAGGGGCAGCGGGAGGGCGAGCGTTTCGGCCATGGCGGTAAGGATGTAAACCGGCGGGGTTTAGGGGTTATCTGCGGGCTGCGGCCGGTGGGTTTGGTAGTGCCACCGCCGCGGGCGCTCGTGCACCCGTGGTTGCGGGGACGAGAGGATATGGCTGTTGGCACGGTTGGCAGCGCGGTGGAAGCACCGGCGCGGGTGTCCTGGTGATATGCGGGGTGCTGGGCGCCGGTTGGAGGCCAAATT
>JADLZK010001936.1:0-357779 GCA_015847255.1 Hyparrhenia diplandra
AAGATCTTTCAACCTACCAAGCTCCCTATCACATCCATCTCTCTCGAGTCGCAAAGTACAACGGAGAACATATATCAAATGTTGGGAGGTATGATGATATTGAATTTTTGTTGCTAATGAAAGTTTCAAAGCAGATTTCAACAAAGCATTAAATTAGGCAGTTATGATGTTTTCCTAGGTGTGGAATGGCTAAGCTCTCTAGGCACAATTGTTTGGAATTTTAATAAGCTGATCGTGAAGTTCGGCGTCACGGACAACCCATCATATGGCACGGTTTATCTAAGGAAAAGGATCCTCCGCTAGGTATTCATGTCGTCTCTTCGATCCCGAATCGGGAACCTCTATTGCACAAATTTCAGGAAATCTTCAAAGAGCCTTTGGTCTTCCGCCTAAGAGATGCTATGATCATCGTATTCATTTGAAAGATCCGACTCGGTTTACGGTTGTCCGACCTTACCGTTATCCTCAAAAACAAAAAAATGAGCTTGAACGACACGGTGCAATGAAATGCTCTGTCAAGGTATCATCGGTACAACACTTCCTTTGTTTTCATCTCCCGTTATCCTTGTCAAGAAAGAGGACAAGACTTGGCGATTCTCAAGGTCGACTATCGGGCGCTCATTGATAACACTATGAAAGATAAATTTCCAATAATTGTCATTGCCGAATTATTGATTTGTAAGGAGCCAAATTCTTCAAAGCAAGCTCGATCTTTGTCCAGGGATATCACCGGTACACATGCATCCACCAAATATTGAAAAACAGCCTTGAGAACACATCATGGGCACTTTGAATTCTTGGTCATGCCGTTTGGTTTATGCAATGCACCTTCAACCTTTCAAGCATTGATGAATGACATTTTGGGACCATTCCTACAAAAATTTGTTTTGGTTTTCTTCGATGACATCTTAATCTTCAGCTAATCCTAGACTGAACACTTAGTACATGTGGAAGAGGTATTCAAGGTATTGGCATCACACAACATCTTCTTAAAAAATCTAAATGCCTCTTTGGTCAATCACAACTTGGTTATCTAGGACACATTATCTACGATGCAGGAGTGGCGGTTGATCCCGAGAAGATAGAGGCGATCATTTGCATGGCGATACCTACAACTCTCGAGAGAACTCAAAGGATTCTTGGGACTTGCGAGGGTTACTACGTAAAATTCATCATGGATTATGGTACGATTGCTCTACCGCTTACGGATCTTCTTAAAAGGATTCATTCTTTTGGATGCCTCTAGCAACATCACCTTCGAACATCTAAAGAGAACATTGTCCTCGCGCCCAGTTCTTCAACTTCTAGACTTCAACAAACTATTTGTGGTAGAATGTGATGCCTCTCGATACAGAGTATGGTATTTGTGTTGCATCAAGGTAATGGACCAATAGCTTATTTCAGCAAGCGGATGCCCGACAAATACAAGAAGTTGGCAGCTTATAAACGAGAACTCATAGGGTTGGTGACAAAGAAGTCAAACATTGGAGACCTTATCTGCGGGGCGCCCCTTCCTCATAAGGTCAGATCATTACAACCTAAAATACATCTTAGATCAACGTTTATCTACTATTCCGCAACACCAATGGGTTAGCAAATTACCGGGTTATGACTTCACCGTGGAATACAAATCGGGTAAATCCAATGTGGTGGGCGATGCATTATCTCGACAAAACATTGAAGAATCCTCACCGATGGCTATCTCGGAAATTCAATTTGGATTATTTGGTCAATTACGTGAGGAAATTGCGTTTCGTGATGAAGTAATAAGTCTTATTGATTCCATAATCAATGGTAAGGATTCAGCATGGGAGGTCCGTAATGGTTTGATTACGTTCAACAAAAGGTATGGCTTTCACCATCGCCCAAACATCTTCAAACCATTCTACACGCCATCCATGATTCGGCTCATGAAGGAATAGAAAAAACACTACATAGATTCCGTCAAACCTTCTTTATTAAACATGATCGGCGCATTGTCGAGAGTTTGTGAATGATTGCTTGGTATGTCAACAACAACAAAACAGAAGATTTATATCCGGTGGACTCCTTCAACCCTTACCAATTCGAACAGATCTGGGAGGATATTTCCATGGCCTTCATTGAAGCACTTCCAAAGGTGGGCACAAATTCTATGATATTAACAAATGGTTGATCATCTATTCAAGTATGCCCACTTTATACCTCTCTCCCACCCATACTGAGCAACCCGGTGGCTCAAAAATTCTTCTCGAAATTGTGAGATTACATGGTCTACGGAGATCGATTGTTAGTGATAGAGATGTGGTTTTCACAAGTCGGTTTTGGCAAGAGCTCTTCGGACTATCAAATATTATTCTTACGATTACATCAGCTTATCACCCTTAAGTAGATGGACAAAAGTGCAGGAGGTAGTAAACAAAATAATCATAATGTATCTGCGTTGCTTGACTGGTGACAAACCAAAAGATTGGGTAAGATGGCTACCATGGGCAGAATATTGCTATAACACTTCATACCATTCATCCACCAAAACAACACCATTCAACCTGGTCTATGGGCGCGACCCACCTACAATCAGAGGCTACCATCCGGGTGAGACAACACTATCTTCTGTGGATGTTATGTTATCTCAGCGTGATGCCTTCCTCGATCAGACAAAGGTTCATCTACAATTGGCACAAGATTACTACCGTAAATACTTTGATGCTAAACATACGGAAAGACAATTCAAAGTGGGTGATTATGTCTGGCTCAAATTATTATCACGATCTGTGGTAACCATATCACCATTATACAAAGGCAAGCTCTCTCCCAAATATTTCGGTCCCTTTAGCATTAACAAAATTATTACTCCAGTTACATATGAGTTGAACCTACACCGCTAGAACTTCGCATACACAATGCTTTTCATGTCGGTATGCTAAAGCCACATCGAGGAGAGATACGTTCGACATACTAGAATTACCGCGCATACGAAGGTACACACAGTCCCCCGAACCCGAGGTTATGCTTAAATCCAAAGTCAGGCAAGGTCAGCTTTAGGTCCTTATCAAATAGAATAACAGAACAGCTGCAGATGCTTCATGGGAAGATGCGGAATTATTCAACAAAATCTATCCGGATTTCCAGCTCGAGGGCAAGCTGAATCTCCGTGTGGGGAGAGATGTCACACTCGACCAACGATTCGCCCGGGATAAGCGTAGTGGCTGAATATTTAATTATTATATAGCATTTATTAGTAAATTTATTTAGTTAAATTAAAGTGAGCTTGAAAAGACTAATGGTCTTGCCCGTTAGCAACTATAAACCCCTCATAAAAATATGGGGGCAACTGTTTTGGTTCAATCAATTAAGAACAATTTAGGGTTAACACCCTCTGCTCCCTACCGCCCAGCCGCCGCCGCCCCCCAGCACGCCGGGCGGCGCTCAACGCCGCCTGCGCCGTCGTCGTCTTCGATTTACGCCACGTCACACTCACCGTCTTCCCCTCTCGTTGACCGGGAATCGGTTTGTGACACAAAGTTGTAGCCCAGTCAAAAAAAGGAGTGTCACAAAACTGAATAATCATTACTCTGACTCACATGGTCACATGATACTTAGGGACTAATACAATGATCATTTCAATTCATCGTAGATCGAAACTTCATGAGATGTGTGGACGTAACGTGTGCTGCTCAACTCACGCGCCTCCTGTTCATGGAGACATCAAGCTAGTTGCTCAGGCGAATGGCGCGTGGAGGACCAGGCACCATCCTTAGAGCCTATAGCAAATCGATTGTTGTAGATGTCGTTCACGATGGGATATTATCATGGCGGGAGATGGGAGATACACAGCAACCATTGGTGCCTGGAGCAGCTCCTGGATTTGGAAGATTCAAGCTCGGGAATCATTCAGTCCTAGAGGAGCGTGGTGGTTTCTATATCAAATCCGGCGTGCATGTGCTGAGCAACGCTAAGGACATGCACGTGCTCTTCAACGTCTCCGGCGCCTCGTCATAGGCCCGCGGCGTCGAGGCGCTTCATCTCCACCAGCGCCGCCACAGCCATCGCACACTCCATGACCAGCCGTCGCGCCCATCCGCTGCAGCTGCGACGGCTCACCGCGGGCTGTGGAGATGGACCGGAGTGCCGACACGATTAATGTGCCGTAGATGAGCACCCACGCCAGGATGCACAAAACCTCGAAGGACACCATGGACGCGCCCGGGACGATGAGCGACATCACCTGCATGTCCATCACGCCGCCTCGCCGTATGTCGACGTTCTAACCACCGATGGAGAAGTGTAGTATTTCGCCTCGTCTCTCAAAGATTGATCCGGTGACAGATAGATTAGATGAGGACAAAGATGATTTGAGTACAGATAGATTAAATCGAGTCATGGCAAGGGTGGATATGTGGGCATCAGTGTTCGTGTTGGTTTTGGTGGATCTATGGGGCATATGTGTTCACGTCTGGTTTCTACCGTAGCCTCGCGGGAAAAGAGAGGACAGAAGCTATAGAAGAGACCGAGACAAATACGGGAGGGGAGGGTGGACAGAAAAAAGGTGAAAAAAAAAAGGTGATACTAGAATTTTTCTCTTTATTAATAGACTAGGAAATATGCCCCTGTGTTGCTACGGGTTATTTCAAACTAAATTTATTATTTGAAGAAAACATTATTTTTTTTAATTGTTGTACTCCACGATGGAATAGAATAATCAATGAAAGCTAAAAAGAGTTGAACACATATTCTTTTTTTCTCAGTTATTTTTTTTTGTCTAAAAATAAGAAAAGAGTTGAACGCATATTCTTTTTTTTTTTTTTCTGAGGCTTTTTTGCCTAAAAATAAGAACTATCAGAGGCCCTTAGTATTTATAAAACTAACTTGATATCTTTCTAAAATATTTAAGAAACTCTAGGTCTCTTAATTATTAATTATTTAACATAACGTTCTCTCTTTGCTTTTCTTTTTCTTTTTACTTGGCAGTCAACACTGGACTCTCTTTACAAAAAAGAATTATATGCATGAGAGTTAAGTGCAATGTTTGAATCTATTGTTGATTAAAAAAATAATATTTGTTAAAATAGGTAAATTTTTTTTTATTCATTTATAAGCTTTTTCTTTTGCTAAAAGTAATACTACTGTATACTAACCTGGATTCATATCTTTCGTATCTTGTTGTTGTTCATCTGCCAAATGTTAAGTCAAAAGGATATATAGGTTTGTTGTCCATTTTTTTTTTTTGTGATAAGGAAAAATTCCATTAATACTAAAGCAAGTTACATCCTCTCGTTACAAAAAGTAAACCAAACTATTCTACCTTCATTGATGGGAGACAAGAAACATTGAAAAAGCCATAAATTCGTCCATGCTATCTCGTGCATGTACATATTGATACTCGTGTGTCCATGACGACGTTGGTACCTCCCTGTGAACCTTGGAGCTTTAAAAGTTGCACGGTTGTTGTCAGGCGATGATTTTGGAGTCCGTGGCAGAATCATCTAAAACCCCAACTAAGCAACAAATCTAATCACCCTTCCTTCCCTAATCCCTCGGGCTAAAAATCGGTAATCACACAAAATCGGTAATCACAGCTTGGACGGATCACAAACTGATTGATGGATGGAGTTCGCTCTTACCAACAATCGATCAATGGTGGTGCCGACCGCCGGCCGACGGTTGAATGAATGAATGAATGAAAATTGAAAAAGACTCAAGAATTATCCATCCATCCGTCAGTCAGGCCATGCTCAGGCGAGGGCACCCGACCGTTCCATGGACGTGATGGAGGGAGGCTAGGGCTGGACGACCTATTACCGAACATGCCTCCGCCGCCATAGGCGCTTCCCTGCCGTTGTCCGTCGCTAGGAGCTAGCACATCGCCTGGACGCCGCCCGCGAGTGCTCCCATTCGTGATGGCCGCGAGACACGCGCGGCGCGCCCATACGGCGCCGCCCTAGCCGCACTAAGGACCGCCGCCATCGGACCTCCACGCCGCCCGGCGCCCAGCGCTTCGCCGCCGGCCCTGCCCGCGGAGTAGCTCCCCACGCGGAGCTGCACGCCATGCCCTGCACGGCTATGCGCGCTGCCGGAGACGCGCGCCGCCGAAACCATCGCCGGCGTTCCCTTCCTCTCCTTCCCCTTCCTTCTCTTCCTTCCCTTCTCTCTTCCCCTCTGCTGCGCTCGCGTGCGGCGCTGGACGGACGGGGACGATGAGCGAGTACCACTCGGGAGGCTAGCGTCCCGTAAAAAAGAATAGCGCTATTTTTAGACGGACTCTTAACGACCGACCGAAGGCAGAAAACGGTGGGCAGAAAAAAGAGGTTAGGTATAGATATAGATATAGATTATTTTGGGCGAGAACAAAACTGTTCCAACCGAACAAGGCCTTACTGGGTTGGATGGTTGAAGATAGTGATCGAACCGGTGCCGATCCAGCAGTCCATTGTTATCCTGCTGAACCAGCCCACCAATGTTGACAAGTGACAACCGCGACCTCCTTTATTCTCTTTTCCTCTGCTACATAAAAAGATCTCAAGACAGCCAATACATTTTATTATTTTCCTTATATCCTCCGGAGTCCACCGATACTGACAAACCATTGTACTGATTTCATCACAAGCTCTTTTGTTTGATCAAAACAACTCATAGCACAGCTGCACAAGTGTGATCGAACGGCTTGTGCAATTGCTTTGATCAAATTTTCTTTACCAACAAATTTTCCTTCCACCCTTAAATCTTTTTCCATACTCTTTCCTTCACATAAGCGAATGTTTTAGACTTTAATAACTTGATCTTCCCAAATAAATCGGCAATCTCGGACGTTGAAACGGTGTATTCGAAAGTTATAGGTCTCAATACGGTCTACAACCTTGTAGTTTAAAAGTTCAATTGAAGTCATTTAGGGCCTCAAATATGTGATCTAACTATATAGATTATAAACTTCAAAATTTGGGATTCATAAACAATCTTGAATATTCACATAGTTAGTACCAATATTGTGGTAGATAACCTGAGCTACATGTTTGCTATTGATAAGTTTTTATTTTGATATCTTTAGAGTCCCAAATATTGGTTTAAAATTCACGTATTTTGATATTTAATTTTTAAAATATTTAAACAATCTCTGATAGAGAGGCATGCCGCACTCAATTTACAGTGCTTAACAAAAAATTAAAACTTTGTACCAAAAGGTTTTTTTTAATTTGAGTTCCTTGACAATATAATATTCAATATAGATTACGGTATAGTGATATTAAAAGGTTGATTATTATATATAGTCACATATGAGTAGTGTCATATGTGACTATATAGATTACTTTTTTTTTAATTTGCGCCCCGAGTAGTGTCACGTCAACCGTCACGCACGCCTCTGTCGTCCGCCGCCGACACTGGCGCGTCGCCGCGCTGTTGCGCCGTTTGTCGATAGCAGCGGGAATCCGGGCGAGGCGTGCTGGAATATGTGGACAGGAGAGCTCGAGGGGTACGATCCCTCCTGCCTCTGGGGGCGTGCCGTCGAGCTCGAGCTCAACTCCCGATGGCTGCGCCTGCCGGGGCTTGTCGACGGCGTGCCGTGGCTGGCGACGGGTCCCGTAGCGCAGCTACGGCACTCGAGTACTCCCTGGCTTAGAAGTCATAGGCCTGTTATCCGATCTTTGCGAGATATCGTGGCATGGCCATGATGGCAGATTCGTAGATGGCTAGATCCGCCGCCCCCAGCTCGAGCTCGCACGAGTCGGGGAGGTCTCGGGGCTTGGGAAGACGGGCCTGTAGTCCAAGCTCGTATGGTAGCGTGAGCTCGAGCTGCGGCTGAGGCGGAGAAACCCGCCGAAGCTTGACCTCGTAGCGGGGCGGAGCTTTAGAGCTCGCCGAGGGAAAGCTGAGTTTCTCTCGCAGGCCTTTGCCACAGCCCAGCTCGATCGTGGGCGCGTCGGCCCTCAGTTATATTTGACTGTTGAACTAGTTCTTGGGTTGGGGGATCCTTAATTTAGGCCCCCGACAACGGTCTACAACCTTGTAGTTTAAAAAGTCCAATTGAAGTCATTTAGGGCCTCAAATATGTGATCTAAGTATATAGATTATAAACTTCAAAATTTGGGATTCATAAACAATCTTGAATATTCACATAGTTAGTACCAATATTGTGGTAGATAACCTGAGCTACATGTTTGCTATTGATAAGTTTTTTTATTTTGATATCTTTAGAGTCCCAAATATTGGTTTAAAATTCACGTATTTTGATATTTAATTTTTAAATTTTTTTAAACAATCTCTGATAGAGAGGCATACCGTACTCAATTTACAGTGCTTAACAAAAATTTAAAATTTTGTACCAAAAAGGTTTTTTTTAATTTGAGTTCCTTGACAATATAATATTCAATATAGATTATTATATATAGTCACATATGACTACGTGGGCTTGTGGTGGAGAGGAGCAAAGTGCTAAACGACAAGCTGCAGGTTCAATTTCCCAAAGTCACCGTTGTTATGGTTTTGGGGTTTTCTCGAGAGACCATTATTAACCGTAAATAGCAATAGCGGAGGCGAGCGCACCATCGCCTCCAATTAACCCTTTGTATAGATATATACTAGTAAGCATATCCGTGCGCTGTAACAGATGGAAGGCGATGCTTAATTATGTGGAACATATGACGTGGAGAGATGTGCGCTACAAGCTTTGAGTGCATATTTTCACTTGCACATAACCAGTTGGGATGAGGATGACAACGGCACTTGTTTGGTTGTGATGAAGACAAATAGCTTGACTGAGGTTTGAGGAATGTCATGACGAAAATCCGATGAAGCCATATCTCCATTATGCATGGAGCTTTCCAAATTTATAGGGCAGCTCGAGTGTTAGCTGCAAAATGAGGCAGTTGGGATGTGAGCTAGTTCAATTATAGGATAGATTCCCGCTTCTCTTTTTATTCATCATTCTCACTTCATTAGAATCAAACATATTTAACTTTAGCTAAATATGTGACAAACATTAAAAATATATTTTGTAATTATTATCATTAGATAGATTGTTAAATCTCTTCTTATTTAGAAATTTAATGAAAATTGAGAAAATTTGACTGATACTAATAACACGGAAACATTTAAAATAGGATGGAGGAAGTACTTTTAGTTTGTGTTGGTCACACGCAAACGAGAGTAAAGCAGAGCAGAGCGCAGGGGAACTCTGGTTCAATTTTTTTTTTATTTCTCATGGTTTGAGCTCCAAACAAGATTCATTTTTTAATCTCACTTTCTTGTTTCGATCACGTCACGTATTGTATTCAGCCAACGTGGATGTCATTTTCTTACACACAAAATCAAAATGGACGAAAACAATAAGTCAATATACCATGAAAATTATACATCTTCGGAAGAATAATAATAGTACAACGATTCAAGAACATTTGCTAGCTTTAAGTACTTACACAACAACAATACATAGACACGACTGCAAAATCTGCAATATATCATATATCAGAAAGGGTACTTGACACCGGTGCGCTGGTTTATTTAGGTTTAGCAGAGCAAATAGACACGTGTAGGTAACTGGGAGCAAGATATGCATGTGTAGGTAGTGTGCGTCGGCTAGAAAAAGCCCCGGCCGCAGCTTGCACAAGCTGAGCCGCGACACGTGCAGCTGCAGCCGCCTCTGGTGGAAATCGACCAGGCACGAGCGGGAGCAGCAGGGCAACACCGGCCACCCACATGAAGAAGCCCGCGGCAGCGAGGGCCTGGATTGCCTCGGTGGCGTCGTTGGGACCGGCGGCGACGGCGTGGAAGATAGCCGAGGCCCCAAGCACCATGAGTACGGCGGCGGCGTCTCGGAGAAGCTGACGACGGAGTGGGGCGAGGAGACGGCGACGGGGGAGAGCTGCCGCGTTGAGGACGAGCAGGACGACGCTGCAAAAGATGGTGAAAGTTGCCATTGTTATAGCAAAAAATGTGGAGGACCAGAACCTTGGCTTGCACCCGTGCAAGGGGTATTTTGGTTTGGCTATGGTGTGATGAATGTATGTAAAGCGTACTTTATAGGCCAGGTCTTCAAGATGTCACAATTGGTGAAAGTAGTCACAAGGAGTCTGGTCACCCGTGGAACCAAAGTACTGTGTCTGATCACCGTGGAAACGATAGTGTCTGGTCACCGTAAAACATTACACCGGGTGTTTTCCTGAATAAATCGGTGTCTACGAGATGATTAGTCAGAGATGTCACAATCGGTTGTGAAAGTAGTCACCATGAGTCTGATCACCCGTGGAACCAAAGTACTGTGTCTGATCACCGTAAAACATTACTATATTAGACACCGGGTGTTTCCCTGAATAAATCGGTTGTGAAAGTAGAGTCTTAAAGTAGATGTCACAATCGGTTGTGAAAGTAGAGTCTGATCACCCGCGGAACCAAAGTATTGTGTCTGATCACCGTGGAACCGATGGTGTATGGTCACCGTAAAAAACACTACCGTAGTAGTCACCGGGTGTTGGGTCCTTTCGAGATGTCACAATCGGTGTTTACCGTGGAACCAAAGTTAACTGTGTCTGATCACCGTGGAACCGATGGTGTATGGTTGCCGTAGAACATTACGGTAGTAGTCACCGGCCTTTCGAGATGTCACAAACGGTGAAAATAGTCACCGGACCGGTGGAACCAAAAGTTAACCGGGTATTTAGTCACCGATGGTAGTCACCACGTGTATTTTTCTTTTAATTTAGATGCTGTAAAATGAAGCTTTCTAACTGTGTCTAGATGCTGAGAAAAGGTATAAACCACTATAGCACTTTTATTTGTATTTGATAATTATTATTAATTATATACTAATTCATGTGCTCCATACATGCCTCCATAGATTCGATAGGACAGGGAATGGTGTCTAGTCACCAGTGGAACCAGTATAAATAGTAGTCACTAGTGTATGCTCAGCGGTGAAAGGTTAACATTACCGCGAAACATGGCTCACTAGGTTGAATTGGTCAAATGCTCCCATCGGCCCCTCCGTAGAATCTAAAGAATCATTAAATTAGCAACAGCCAAACATGTTACAATATTCTTTAAGAAGCACACTTCACTCCATGTACTACCTCCATTCCCCCACCCCCCCGCCACCCCCACCCCCAACCCCAAAATAAACTCCCTCTATGCCAAAAAGCCTTACATTTAGAAAAGCGACATGGTATACAAAACAACTTTGACCTCTTTTT
This sequence comes from Hyparrhenia diplandra, assembly GCA_015847255.1. Lineage (NCBI taxonomy): Eukaryota > Viridiplantae > Streptophyta > Magnoliopsida > Poales > Poaceae > Hyparrhenia > Hyparrhenia diplandra. The sequence continues at coordinate 11,160 of JADLZK010001936.1, forward strand.
ATAATAAAATATTTATCAAAGAGTGATATAAATATATACTCTTATGAAAGTATTTTTCAAGACAAATCTATTCAAATAGTTTTCACATTTGCAAACTCAACATCTTAAAAATTATTGATGATTTATATTCCCAATGTTTAACCAAAACGTATTTTTCAAAACAAATCTATTCATATAGTTTTCACATTTGCAAACTCAACATCTTAAAAATTATTGATGATTATATCTCCAAAGTTTAACCAAAACTTTGTCCTAAACGCAGTTTTTTTTTTTTGGTACAGAGTATAATATATAAAGGTGAGATTTTTAAACCTATTATCGCTGAGAAAGTAATGCCTAGCAAGCTCACACATACGTATATAGAAAATCCAGCAGGGGAAGAGTATTGCACACAGCAGAAGCAAAAAAAACTTCTGGTAAGAAGTAAGAATGAGGCGCATCATGCTACATGGACATCGGTCACCAGCGGAACCAAGCAGTGGCGAATCATATGGAATATTGTGCTGTTATTTAACTCTTATTCGATCTGATTATCCAAAAATTGATGCTAATTATTTTACCAACAATCAGATGGAATTTGGGCAATCAGATCAAAAATATATACACGGTACCCTATCGGGAAATATAACTTTTACCATTATAGCGGTTGGCAACTCTTCAAATATCACTCTTTAATCAGATCAAAAATTTGGTTCCACGGATTGCGCTATTTTTTTAGCATCGTTTCGTGCAATCCTATACATTTTACCACTTTCGTGATCGTGGCATGCCGGCGTAACTGTCCAACTCACATCCAGTGACTGCGGCGTGTGAAATGACCATCCCTGCCCCTGCTCCTGCCCTCTCCTAACTCCTGCATTCCACTGACATGTGGGCCCCACTCATCAATTTCGTCTTCCGCCTTCAGCCGGCCGAGCTCTCTCCCACGTCGTTGCCGCTCTCTAGGGGATGAAGCTGGGCTTGACACATTTCCAACCTTCAACACTCACTTTCCTTTGTCCACGATGATCCACAAGAGAAGAGGGGCTGGAGCACACGCTCGTGGCCGACGCGGGCGAGGGCGGCTGGAGCACGGGCTCGTGGGCGATTCGAGGCGGAGCAACACGTCCCGGGAGGTCAACGGCGCCCGGTGGTGGCCTCGGCGTCGACCAGCACGAGGGAGCGGTCGGTCGCGTCCTCATCCTCGGCCGGTGCCGGCGGCGCCGCCGACCGCCTCGGTGCGGGTGCCTCGGCGGAGCCTCGGGAGGCCGGGCGCGGCGCGACCGCGGGGCCCTTTCGGCTTTCCCAAGGAGACTTGTGTCTTCCGACCGCGATAGCCGGCGGTGGCAATCGATGCTTGGCGAGCATGATCATCATCGACGGACTTAGTAGAGGTACGCGACGGCGGGCGGCCATCGTGGGCGTCCATGCTGAACCGCAGCATCACGACGACGCGGCGTTCGAGCTGTAGCTGCCCGAGCGTGGCGATGGAGAGGCCGTAGAGGTGGACATGGGCAGGAAGCAGAGGAGCACGTTCCACCCATCCCCCGCGTACATCCTGGTCCGACGCGCCAGCATGGCATGCGCCGTGATGAAGTTGTCGTGCGTCAGGGCGACGCCCTTTGCTCTCCGAAGAGTACAGCAACGCGCGCCATGTCGCTTCGGCATGCCAGGTTCAGAGGGGAAGAAGGGGACGGACCGGATGGCGCGTGGGGGCGACTCACCGCCCGGTCTCGAGAAGGGTACAACAACACGACCATGTTGCTCGGCATGGCGGGTTCAAGCGAGGGGAAGAAGGGGACGAGGGACCGGATAGGGAAAGGCACGTCGGGCGCATGGGGAGGGGGGCGGGGGGGCGACTCGCCGACAACGACGCTAGAAAGATGGGGAACAGGCAGGGGCATTCATGTCTTTTCACACCCGAATCCTACATGGACAGCTGCGTTAGCGTGCCACGTAGACGAAAGTGGTAAAAATGTATATGATTACACGACGAGAGTGCTAAAAAAATATTGTCATCCGTTAAAGTGATATTTGAAGAGTTGCTAACCGCTATAATGGTAAAAGGTTATATTGACATCTAAAGTAAAATTGGTGAATCCATAACGACATTACAAAGAGAACGGCTCCAGCAGCTTCTGGAAAGCAGCGAGTCCAGATCGATCTAACATGCGACCTCTCCATTTTCATGGATACAGATGTTATAATGCATAATAGTAGAATATTTCTATTACATTATTTCTGTTACATTATAAAAAAAGATGCATATGCATATATTTATAGAACCATTCAATTTGAAGGAATTAGCAAGAAACTCAATTCGATCTGATTGTAGTATAAGCAAAAAAAAAAATGTCGTGCTGTTATTTAACTCCCATCTCACAGTATAAGCAGAGACGAAGCTGATGACAACACACGCTCTCCGAGTTTTTCAGCCTCCGCGCAACTCAGAAAAACACTTGCGCTAGGATAGTTAAGCTCGGCACTACTTTATGGCAAGCTGCAAAAGTTAATTTCACTACCAAATCAAGCAAATAAAAAACAGAATAAATTCCATTAGTGACCTCAGATTTGCCCAGAGTTATCATGCAAGTGCAGCGGCACCAAGTAGGTTCTTCCTGACAAGCAGGAACTTGGAGACGACAGCAGCCTCAAACCAGTCGGCCAATTTCATCACTGGCCAATAGGATTTCTAATCAAATATTCCATTATGATCAGAGAGAAATGAATTTATCTTAGAGCGAGTACAAACGAGCAAAGACATGTGACTATGAGTGACTGAGGCTCATATACGAATCAACTTTATCTGTCATGACGGGTTTAAACTGAATGGTTGTATCATCACTGCAGAAGTGCAGATCAATCACATGATTCGTATCTGCGCCTGGGAGATGAAAATGCTCCTTGTATGTAACAGTACTTATATGCTGGGTGACGCTCAGGACAATTGTTATTGTTAGTGCTGAAAGCGACGTGCAATTGTTATTGTTAATGAAATGTTGTTCTTCACAAGATCTTCAAATGAAGATCAATTGTTAGTTCTGAAACTGATGTTCTTCGTAGGTCAATCGTTCTTCGGAGGAAGATCATTGCATAGTCCTGAAAGTGATATTCTTCACAGGTCAATCGTCGCATAGTACTTTTTGCATGCATTGGTCACATGCACACGAGAGTAAAGCAGAGCAGAGCGCAGGGGAACCCTGGTTCAATTTTTTTATTCATCATGGTTTAATCTCCAAACGGATTTATTTTTTTTCTCACACTTTCTTGCTTCGATTCGATCACTTCAGCCTATTCAGTTTATTCAGCCAACGTGCATGTCATATATTCCTACGACTTACACAACAAAAATCAAAATAGACGGAAACAATAGGTCAATATACCATGACAATTATACATCTTCTGAACAACAATTATACGTACAACGATTATTCCATTTGCTAGCTTTAAGTACACCTTTTTATACTCAACCAGGCTCTATGGGGTCTTAATTTATCATATATTATGTGTGACTCAAGCTCAGCTAAATCGCGAGCGCCATACTGAATACAAACTTAGGGAGGATATCTGTCCCTAACATAAGATAAGACCGATCCAAGCAACAATATATAGACACGACTTCAATATATTGGAAAGGGTAGGTAACGGTTTAAATAGGTTTAGCAGAGCAAGGGAATTAGGAGCAACTCCTGATATGCATGTGTAGGTTGTTGTAGTGTGCGTCGGCTAGAACAAGGCCGCGGCCGCTGCTAGCACGAGCTGAGCCGCGAGATGTGCAGGTGCAGCCGCTGCCGCTCGAATGCCACCAGGCGTGAGCACGAGCAGCAGCAGCGCAACGCCGACGACCCAGATGAGGAAGCCCGCGGCGGCAGTGAGGGCACGGCTAGCCTCGGTGGCGTCGTTGTCGCTGGGACCGACGACGGCACCGAAGATAGCTGAGGCCCCTAGGACCATGAATATCGCAGCTGCGTCGAGGTGGAGCCGGCCGCGACGGAGTTGGGGGAGAAGGCGGTGGTGGCGGAGTGCTGCCACGTTGAGGACGAGCAGCAGGACGCGGCAGAAAACGGCAAAATCTGCCATTTTGGTATTAAGTGTATAGGAGAGGCCTTTCGGTTTGTCTTTGTGATGAAAATGTTGTGTTTTTGGTTTGGCTGGGTGATGAAAATGCTCCGTGTATGCAACAGTACTTATAGGCTGGGTGACGCTCAGGGCAATTGTTATTGTTGTGTTGAAAGTGAGGTGCAGTTGTTCATCACAAAAAGATGTCAAATGAAAGTCTGTCGATTTTACAGTTGTATAATGTTGATTTTGCATTTGTTCAAATGAAGGTCATGTGTTAGGTCTGAAAGCAACGTGCGCAGTTGTATAATATTGATTTTGCATTTGTTCAAATGAAGGTCATGTTTTAGGTCTGAAAGCAACGTGCAGTAGTTATTAAAATGACGATCAATTGTTTTAGGTCTGAAAGTGACGTGCAGTTGAGTTTTATCACAAAGATGTTGATCAACTGTTGTAGCGCTGAAAGTGACGTGCAGTTGTTGTTCATCACAAAGATGTTGTTCAATGAAGATCAATTTTTGTAGTGCTGAAAGTGACGTGCAATTGCTATCGTTAGTAAAGTCGTTATTCTTCACATGATGCTCTTCAAATGAAGATAAATTGTTATTGTAGATCTGAAACTGATGTTCCTCATAGATCTAGTTCAATCGTTTTGCTCAGATTAGGAAGACTCCAAACCAAGCTTACGGATCAAATCACAACGCAGTCATTGGATCGTCTGGTCTCCGGGTACCAATCTGTCACAAACCGTTTCGGTCAACGCGTCGGGGAAGACGGATAGCGTGGCGTGACGTAGATGAACCAGCAGCTGAGGCAGGCGGCGGTGTGCGTGGTGCTGGCGGCGGTTTGGGAGTAGAATAGGTAGGGTTAAACCCTAATTTTTTCTTGATTGATCGTCTCACAATAGTTGCCTCCATATTTATATGAGGAGGTTACAATTACTAACAGGCCAAGCTCATTAGTCTTTTTCGAGCTCACTTTAATTTAACTAAATAAATTTACTAATAAAAGTTATATAATAATTAATTATTCATTCACTCCGCTTATCCCGGCGAATCTCTGACCGAGTGTGATAGCATTTTTTCTAAACCTAAAACAATATACTTGCCTATCAATTTAGGTTGTCTCAGTCATATATAATTAAAATATTTTCATTATGTTTATACAATTAAAATATTCAAAGCTCTCAAACCAAAAAACTTGATTGATCTTTATATAGTGTGATGGTCAAATACAAGCAAGCGTCAGATAACATATCATGGCAATTTACCATTATATTATTTAATTGTGCAATGGTATGTTCTGAAGTGTGCCTCTCATATGATTCTTTGAAATGATATACTTGTAGATCCGAGGGGGAAAATCGCCATTAAGCTCACCCAAAATGGACTATGCTCAGCTGCTGATTGACGAAATGCCTTCAAGTAATGCATGCACCGGACATTTAGTGCTTTTAGGAGTTGTAGTTCAAGGGAACATGATACAAGCTTGATCAGATTGTTAAGATAAATCTTTTTCTGTACAGGTACATGCTCCTTGTCTTACATGTAGCCGCTATGTTCCCATTTCTGATATGAGCTCATCAACATGAACTTTTATTCTATATATAAACAATGTGATCAATGTATAAGAACCTTTTTTGTGTATATAATACCTATTAAGAATCTGAACCGCTAGATATTGCAAGAATCTAGAATAAACGACTACAAGGAAAATAAATACTGGATCAGCATGGGCGCGGTAACACCGCGCCATTTTCTAGTAATAGCGATTAATGGCAACGTGTCGAGAGGGCCAGACCTTTGGAACCTAGGGTCTAAAACATGTTGAGGAAAGTGTCACGTCACGCACGTACGACGCACTTGTCACGTATCATCGCACTTTTTCTCACCATCCAAAAGGTGCTTCGCATTCTTGTCCCTCCATGTTGGTTGGTTTTCAGAGTTCAGTCAACAGCTGCCACACGTGGCGCAAGATGAGCACCCTATATTCTACTCCTCTGTCCACGTCATCGTCCAAATGTTATCATGTCGGCTAACACTCGTTCACGCACGGGCGGAATTGCAGCGGCACTGGGATATGGGTTACGTAAAGCATGCGGTGAGTAGCACGAATTTAAAAGTAGAGAGCTTCGCTCACCATCGTCGCAGGCAGTAACGTAACCATGTGTGGTTGGATACATGCTATATAAGTATTTTTTATAAGAAAGAAGGTGGCCAGCAAGTTTAGGACAATTTTGTGTGCGTTTTATTTTAAATACAATATATGGATCGTTCTTGGCAACTTCTTTGATAGACTTTGGAGTGTGTACAGTACCCTAAGTATGAGGCCCTTTTCGCTGTGACTGAAAATTATTTACAGTGAAATAACGGAAATAGGGTATGAAATTTGGTGGGAAACTAAGATTTCAAATATGGTGGAAAATTTCAAAAGGTTAAATATGCTTTAGAGGTGGTTCAGTTTGAACAAAACCGGCCTTACAAATATATTTTTTTTGGGGGGCAGTTCGTTTTCATCCGCTGAAAAAAATTTTTTTTTTTGAAAAATCTGGAGGCCGGAGCCCCTACAGTAATTTATTGAAATTAGAGACGTTCAGATTACAGGTACAGAAAAAGTAACGGAAGAAAAGCAAACCAGCCTAAGATACAAAAAAGGAAACAAAGAAAATAAAGAATACAAGAAGGTCTATCTGAATCTTTGAATCCATGAAGATAGCCGAGGTTCCAAGCTGGGTTTAACTCTGAATTTCAGAAAATCAAGCTCCTTCAACAAAGCATTCTTGCACACTTCCTCATTCCAGTTGAGGCCTTTAAAAACTCTGTCATTTCGAGCTGACCAAATAATCCAGCAAACTAGAATAATCGCTTCCATAAAGAACTGACAGTTGAGTTGGGACTTAAGGATAGGGACAATGTCTGGGAACTTGCAATTAAGTGGCAGATCAATGGCAATGAGATTCCAGCACATTCTGGCAAACTGACAATTAAGAAAAGATGATTCACAGTTTCCTCAGTTAACTCACTGCAAAGAGGGCAATAATAGGAATCAAGATGCATATGCTTCCTTCTGAGGATGTTTTTAGTACTGAGTCTGTCAACGATGATCAACCAAAAGAAAACTCTGTGCTTAGGCTGACATTTACATATCCATAACCATTTAAAATTGAAATCCACATGCCGAGTGTGATCAACCAATTTCATATACATTTTCTTTGAACTGTAGTTAATAGAGCCCCAACTGTATGACCACACATCAAAATCATCACTGAGGTTAAGACCCTCAAGAAGCAACTGGAAATCACCAAACTGGTCAAAGGCAATCTCAGAGAGAGGCAAGTGAAATAGCTGGATGCAATCAGGCATTTGCATGGCATTCTTTAAGGAGATGTTCTTATTCTTAGCAAACGAGAACAACTCAGGGAAGACTTCAAATAGACAGCTATCAGACCAAGAATCATGCCACAGCAAAATACTACTACCATCATGACAATGCACTTTAGAGTGGGCCTTGTAGATAGGAAGTAATTTCAGAGTGTCCCTCCACCAAAAGGATCCTTTCTTGACATTTCCTGGTAATTTACCATTACTGTAATGCTTTTCCCAAACCAACTCTACCCATGGAGTGTCAACCCTGTTAAAAAATTTATGCAAGTTTTTTTTGCTGTTAAAAAAAAAATAATTTAAAGGATGGTTCGTTTAAAACAACCATATTTGGAAACATGATTTAGGGACAGTTTTCATAAAGCGATAGAGCAACCCGACCCTTCAAATCTATTTCCATGGTCATCTTTCCTTAAGTGTGACTATTCCTGAAAAATGTATTTGAGACAATGATTTCATAACTCAACCATCCTTAGAAATGCTAATGGGCCAGCCAAAATAAACTAAACAGGGCAGAGAAACGGTCTAGAAGGGTCGGTCGGCCTGCCGAAAAACGCGTTTCGCTATCCCTTCCTGTACGCGTCCACACACGCACGCACTGCCAGCTCACACACCCGGTCGTCGGAAATCCGATGCCAACAGGGCGGCAGGACCAGTAGCGTATGGCGAAAAGATAGTTTGGTTTAATGAACATCATTTCAGCGTTGGCTATGGAGCGGTATCGTCCACATCAGGTCCACATGTGCATATAGCGAACAAAATCGGCTGCAGCGGTCACCTGGAAATCTGACTGGAAGGCTGTCTCCCCGTCATATATAGTACTCCCTCCGTCCCATTTGAGTTTGTCCGCAATTCCGTCTTGCCATCTTATTCGATGTTTCGTCTTATTCAAATTTTTTGCACAAATATAATTTATTTTGCTACGACTTATTTTATCAATGAAGATATTTGAATATTAATTAATTTATTTTATGATTTAGATAAATATTTTGAATAAGACGGATGGTCAAACATAAAGTTCAAAAAGTCGAAACGACGAACTCCATGGGACAGAGCAGTACCGCGGTACAGGTTCGCCGGTACCAGGTCGCGGGTCCTGCACTTTCTCCTCTGCGCGCGCGTGAGTGGCCGAGAGAGAAGGGAAAAGGCGAAGAGGCAGAATTAGCAGTGGGGCCCACGATTTAAAGTTACCAAAAAATGTTATAACTCGAAAATTAAAAACCAAATTAAATTCCGATTACACCATTGAATTCGTTTCAATTAATTCTTTAAAACTAGATCTCACTTGGATATATTTGATAAAATTACAAGTGGACCCCAATGATGATAGTCAAGTATAGAGTATAGAGATATAAAGAAGCGATGAGTGCGGGAGAGAGTCTTTGTAAAGAAAGAGAATCTTAATGGCCTAGAATGTAAAGAGAAAAAGAAATAGAAACATGAGTGCGGGTAGCAACACGGGTCTCTGATGAGACATCACTTTCAGTCCCGAACTTCAGCGCACAGCACAGCCTTGGATTGACTTCATCACACACAGCCACCTTGACTGTAAACATCACTTTCAGCGTTTCTTTGGAACCAAGGCTTAACCCGTCCTATAAGTAGCGTTACATAAAACATTTTCATCACACAGCCAACCCAAATCAAAAAGCACTCGCACAGCAGCTGCAAGCTTCAAACTCTGGGATTGGGATCTGCTCGGTCGCTCCACATTTGCGATAACAATGGCAGCTTTCGCCATCTTCTGCCGCGTCCTCCTGCTCGTCCTCAATGTGGCAGCAGCAATCCCCCTCCATCGTCGCCTTCTACCCCCACTCCGTCGCCACCGGCTCCACCATTACGACGCCACTGCTTGGGGCCTCGTCGCTCTTTCATGCCGTACGTGATCGCCTCCGGTCCCAACGACGACATCCACGCCCTCACTGCTGCCGCGGGCTTCCTCATTTGGGTGGCCGGCGTTGTGCAGCTGCAAAAGATGGTGAAAGATTCCATTCTTATCGCTAACTAGAAAAACACACAGACAGAAATCACAACACATCAAAGGGAGCCTAAAGATGCCAAAAAAAGTAGGGAAAAAAGAAAAAATAAACTGGAATAATGCGCCAATGGTATGGATTGCATTGTATCCGTATGATACACACAATGAAGCAACAATCTGTTCAAACAGTTGGAATATTTATCTCAGTACTGTTCATCTCATGAATTGCCCAAAAATCAGAGACAAGGAAAAAAAAATCAATGGTAAATATCAGGATATGCTCAAACACATTGATCAACAGAGTGAAACTAGAGACAAACTATTTTTTTTCTTGCTTCGCCCTTCTTTTTCGCATGCATGTTCCACCTCGTGCGCATGGATAGAATCAATGAATTATGTTCTGAGTTTCTGACAAATTAAGCTGAAATTACACAAAGGGGGTGTTTGGAGTTGTCATTCTTCATTGACATCCGGATATTGCCAATCCCTCTCTTTGACGTTTGCTAGGGTAGGACACTCTGAAGGCTGTTGTAGTTGGCCAGTTCTTACGTTTGGATGAATCAGCGACCCAACTTCTAAGCATGCGATTCATGTGCTTGCGCAGCTTATGATTCCGTCCTCAATAGAAATTTCCTGAAGGACCATTGCGTTTTCAGCGAAAAATTTGGCTAGCTGGAGTTCGAAGCAGTTTGGCCCTTCCATCCGAAATTGCAAGATCACTCTTCTTAAGGAACTCTTCAAGCAGTCCAACGAATGGTCGCTCAAGCCAGGGATATCTGAGACCATATAGCTCTCATCCTCATCTGCATTCAACAAAATCTTTGGGCTTTTACGGTGGTGCCTAAAGTGATCGATGGACTTGTCAAACTCTGCCCAAGCTCTTCCTGTTCGGTTTGATGCCTTGGTGGTCAACTTGAGATAGAGATGGCGAACCACCGGGCAACAACGGAGCAAGTTTGCTGTAAACAGCGCCAATGTCTCGCCTGCAGGCTCACGCGGCACTTGTACCTCGAGGCGCTCCAGAACATGAAACGATCTATTGCTAAGGACGAGTTCATCCTGTTGATGCTTCTCGGCCAGGACGACATGATCCGTCGTCAAGTCCATCTTCAGCTTCAAGACCTTTGCCGTGTTGAAACTCTGAACGAACTCCCAGAAAAACACCGGGGTTCGTGCGTTTCGCCAAGATTCCGCATCGAAGTGCAAATCCAGCCCAACGACGCTGGGCGATGCTGCGGACAGCTTCAGGAACACTCGTTTCATCATGAGGACAACACTCCCCTTGTACCAGAAGTATTGCAGCCTCGGCACGTCCAGCTCTACGCTCCCTTTCCCAGGCCATGGCCAGCTGCAATCTTTTAGCGCGAGGGCGGTCACCGCCAGGCAAACCAGCCGGCCACCAGTCGTCGCAGTCATAGAGCCATCTCCTCTTTCACCGAAGGAGTAGCGCTCGAGGTGCAGCGTGGCGAGCTGCGGGGCGGCGTCGATGACGCGCTGGAGGTCGGCGACGGACACGCCGCACCTCCGCAGCCGGAGTTCGGCCAGCCGTGGGAACACGGCGGCGGGCGGCGGCGCCACCAGGCTGCCGACGTTGCCGGCGTGCAGCGCGCGGAGGGTCTCGGACGGTAGGGAGCCGAAGCTGAGTGAGGCCGAGCGCCAGTTCTCGTGGCGGTCGTCGTCGACGGGGTAGTTGTGGCGCGGCGCGATCACGACGGCGAGCTCCTCGGCGGCCCTCGCCGCCGGGCTGGCGAGCAGGACGGCGACCATGTCGTGCCCGAGCCCGCCGTGCGCGCGGTAGGCCGTGACGAAGTGCTTCTCGTAGCAGCCCTTGTCCACGTGCAGGGTGAGCCTCCTGACAGGCTCGCTGGCGGCGGCGGCGGCGGAGAGCGCCGCCTCCATCCCGCGGGTGAAGGCCTCGGCCTTACCGGAGACGTCGTCGAGGCCGTATGGGCACTGGCGGTCGTACGAGCGGGAGTCGAGGTTGACGGCGCCAGAGGCGAGCCAGAGCGAGCGCCACCGCCGCGCGAGCACGGTGGTGGACGCTGCCTCCTTGGCCGGCGTGAAGTAGAGGATGTGGTGGAGCAGGTGGTCGGGTAAGTCTGCTCTGATTTTTTTATGGTGATACATGTAGTCCAATCTGGAGTTTTCAATTTTGATGTATGTATCTATAGCAAACTGTTGGAATAGTCTTCCGCCATGTAACACTGGATTGAAAATATTTGGTCCTGCATGAAATTTGTAGCAGTAGTTGTTGGGGGTCAACTTTGTTTAGCATAAACTTCTAACCCAAACTTTGAAGAATGATTGTGTAATAGAGCTTCATACGAAGGTCATCGCAAAGAGAAGAAAGAGACAAACAAGATTAATCGTGTAACAAAATTAGTTACCACAAAGAGGATGGGAAGGCCTTCGTGACACAGAGCTTCGCAAAAGAGACCTGGAAGAGAGGCTTCGTCGAAAAACCTTCGTAACCAAAGTTTTCAAGAAGTACAATAAAAGTTCAAGACAAAGTATGCGAAGACATCAAAAGCGGCCCCGAAAGTCTAGATACATAGTCTTGTAACCATAAAAGTTTTGTCATTTGTCTAGAATTACGAAGCGGGGGGGGCCTATAAATACCCCTGGCATCTCTTGTAATGGACATGTTGTACCAGTCACTTCGTGACTAAGTATTCATCAATAAACGTGTTTAGAGTTTTTACCCAACATCTTGGCGCCCACCGTGGGGCTGCTGTTGGGGGTTGATCAACTTTGTTTAGCATAAACTTCTAACCCAAACTTTGAAGAATGATTGTGTAACAGAGCTTCATACGAAGGTCATCGCAAGGGAAGAAAGAGACAAACAAGATTAATCGTGTAACAAAATTAGTTACCACAAAGAGGATGGGAAGGCCTTCGTGACCAGAGCCATAAAAGAGACACGGAAGAGAGGCTTCGTCGAAAAACCTTCGTAACCAAAGTTTTCAAGAAGTACAATAAAAGTTCAAGACAAAGTATGCGAAGACATAAAAAGCGGCTTCGCCGAAAAAGTCTAGATACATAGTCTTGTAACCATAAAAGTTTTGTCATTTGTCTAGAATTACGAAGCGGGGGGCCTATAAATACCCCCGACATCTCTTGTAATGGACATGTTGTACCCGGTCACTTCGTGCCTAAGTATTCATCAATAAACGTGTTTGGAGTTTTTTACCCAACATCTTAGCGCCCACCGTGGGGCTGCTGTTGGGGTTGATCAACTTTGTTTAGCATAAACTTCTAACCCAAACTTTGAAGAATGATTGTGTAACAGAGCTTCATACGAAGGTCATCGCAAGGGAAGAAAGAGACAAGCAAGATTAATCGTGTAACAAAATTAGTTACCACAAAGAGGATGGGAAGGCCTTCGTGACACATAGCGCAAAAAGAGACTGGAAGAGAGGCTTCGTCGAAAAACCTTCGTAACCAAAGTTTTCAAGAAGTACAATAAAAGTTCAAGACAAAGTATGCGAAGACATCAAAAACGGCTTCGCCGAAAGTCTAGATACATAGTCTTGTAACCATAAAAGTTTTGTCATTTGTCTAGAATTACGAAGCCAGGGGGGCCCTATAAATACCCCCTGACATCTCTTGTAATGGACATGTTGTATCGATCACTTCGTGACTAAGTATTCATCAATAAACGTGTTTGGAGTTTTTTACCCAACAGTAGTATATATTCTCGCATGGTCACACACAACCTGCTGTTTGAATCTTCTTTTTTAATATTAATAAAAATCAAGAGTCAGCTTTGTATTAATAAATGTGTCATATATCTTTATTTAATTTTTGTATAATAAAGAAGTATATGATATACTAACCTGGGTTCCCACCATTATCCTTTTTCTTTGCACTAGCCTTTATCACATCTTCCATGCTTACATCTACTTTTGGGATATCTACATGCCAACCTAGTTCTGCCTTTGGAAAGAATATAGGATATGAAAGTGGATCATAGCGTCCATGGTATAGTCGTATGCCCTGTATTTCATTGTTTTTGCCATGCAGTATTATGTTTTTGTCAAATGTATGTCATCTTTCATTTCCTTCTATCCATACTGCAGCAACCTCTGAAGTGATTGGTGCATTGTATACTCTCTGGTCCAATCTTTGGTCAAGGTTTAAGATAACTCTATAGTCGTCGATGTTCTGGCCCTGTCCCAAACTCCTAAAATGTTCTTGTCTTGCTCGTATATTTCCTTGCGGCAACGACGATAACGATGCTCTAGGCGTGGATCATCATCATAGAAGTACAGCTCTAGGTGCGTGGCATTTGCTGGACCATTACCAACTGAGGGTATATTGTGGTATATTTGACCATGTGCTCGGAAGGTGTAGATTCCACTGTTTCGGATGTCTATTGTGTCTGTACTGACAATATAGAGTTGTGAATGAGAAGTGCCCATTGAAGAACCTTATATTGTTTCAAAAACGCACCAAAAGTGGTACGAAATAATAGTTTGCATATAATAAGAATGCGGCGTCGATAGGCACACTATATGCAAGACTGCAACCCATTGAGTTCTTTTTCTTCCTTGGTCCGTCTCCAATATGCAAGGATGTTCGAGAGTTAATTTGGTAGTAGCTCCCAGTAGTAGCTCGGCACAGCCGTAGTACCGCCGCCGCCCCTTCAACCCCCGCCGCCGACCCCCTGCCTCCTTCTCCGGCGAGTTCGCCGGCGACGAGGCAGGGGGATCGATCTCCTCCTGGTCCTCCTTCCTTCCTCCCTCCTTGTTCAGCTACTCCAGTAAAATAAAGGCCCTAGATGGCCATGTTGTTTTCTTCTAGCTGCGTCTGTCTGTGGGCGCTTGCCTTCCTCGTCGTGGTAGCCATGGAGGTCGACGAGCTGGTACCTTCTCCGAGGACCTTCCAAATCGAGCAATTTCGTCAACCTTCAGTGGAGATTCGCAATGAAACTGTGGCAGGGGGCGCCATCGCCCGTGGATTTGTGCTACACCGCCAACCGCCGCTCCGCCGCGTGCCAGGCTCCTCCACGGACGAGCGCCGGTCCGCGCGGGTGAGGCGGCTATGCTGTAGGCCGTCGGTTGGCCGGGCGCCTGCCTCGCTATCGCGGGCTCCGCGCGAGCCGTACGTCGCTCCGATGTGGCGCGGACGCCGGCCCTTGCGTCAGTCTCCGGCTGCAGAAGCCATCGCATCGCGAGTCCACCTCCTGCTCGACGCAAAGCTGCTCCGACCCACTCGACCCCGCCGTCGACGCCAAGAAGCAGACCATCTGCGCCACCATTGCCGTTGAGTCGTCGTCCAAGCGCGAGCCCATCCTGGACCTGGAGGCCACAGCGGCACCCACCAATAGCTTCTCCGACGAAGGGTCCGGCGCCGCCGATGCTCTGGGTAGTCCAGCGGACTCGCCTGGGCTACTCTGTCAGCGGTCTTCTCGACCGGCATGGCGGCACCACGATCCACCGAGGCCGACCGTCTCTGCTACGACACCTGCCTCCTGCACGGGATCTGCGTCGAAGCGCGGCCGCCGGAGCTCGTCTCGCGGCCTGCGCCGTTCCATCTCGCCCGCATGGGGCCCACTACTGGCGTGGCTGGGCCTACCGCAGTGACGTGCTCCCCATGCATCTCATGTTCCTCCCCTGTGCGCCACGGAGCCCACTTACGTGTCCACTCCACCTGGGACGCGTGGTGCATCGCCGGTGCCAAGAGACGTCGTGCAAAGAGTGTCTTCGTGGCGCATTCTGCTCCACTCTCTTCCTGTGCTCGCCAACGAAGGCACTGTGGTGGTCAATTTCCTGCAGCCTATGGTCCTGCAACTTTGGACTCTAACTTCACAGCTTTCTCTCAGGCACTGGGTTGTTGAATCTGTCTTCCCCTGGGTTCACGGCTCGAGTTTCTTCTACGTCCGGCGACATCTACACTACTCTTCGGATGCCGGCATGTTTTTTTTTTTTATTCGATGCCTCCCACTTAAAGCCTTCGGCTTTTTGCGGCCACCATCCGGTGCGCAGCGTCTTTTGGCGCCCTGCGCGTATACCCTCACCGCCAGACATTCGCCGCCCTACTTGGTGCCTTAGTTGTTGTTGTTTTCTTTCTAGGTTGCAGGTTTCGAATGTTCCACAGTCCTCTTTTGAGGGGCTATGCCCTTTAGGTACGCTTTAATATAATATGTTGTTGCTTGTCAAAAAAAAAAAACATCCAAGGATGTTCATACATCAAAGTACGAAGCAAGCATCTGTAACTGAAAGGTTGTAGCATTGTGTTGCATTATGACCCTTGAGTTTACATTTTCCATACTGAACTTCACGCTTGGATGCCTTCTTTTTACTTGGGCCTACACCACCTATAAGTCATGCAATTTTTTAACCAATTTAGTAAAACAAAAGAAAATGTCATATTATTTCATTAACGCTTGGATGTCTTCTTTTTACCAAACATGCCCTTAAATTAAAAGAATTACTTTTAGCTTGCATTGGTCACATGCGCACGAGAGCAGAGGGCAGAGGCACTCTGGTTCAAAAAAAAATTTCTCCCTTTTCATGGTTCGATCACAGTGTGTTCAGTTTATTCAGCCAACGTACACGTTAAATTCTTATTACTTCAGTTCGATTTCGAGTAAGTCTGGAGCTGCTTGAATAACTAGATGGACGTGAATTGTGATTGGTGGTGAATTGACCGGTCAAATTGCACGAGAAGTGCAGCGGAATAATCTCGCTCTACTAACTGAGTACTAGTTGTTGGCTATAGGGAGCACGCAGTTGACATACGTATTTTGTTTTTTTTTTTTTTTTTTTTCTTCTTCTCTCTACATGGACTTCAAAACGGGTTTGACGGAGGGATAACTAAATTGCAACTAGAACATCCCGCGCCCTCGGGCGCCCTACCATGACTTCTCTTCGAGGCATTGAATTTCAGCAACTTTAACAAAGAATTATATTCATTCATCAATCAACAACAAAAATAATGGCTAATTTCGTAAAAAGCATAAATGGTTCTTAGTGTTGAGTTGACATGTACAACATTACAAAAGGGCATAGAACAGTAAAACATAAGAGACCACAAAAGTACATTAAAGTACATTCTCATAAGACCAAAACTATATTAGAATCACAAAAAAAAGACCAGAGGTATAATGGCATGAAAAGCACAGTGCTTTATAAGCAAACACAGGTACATAGTCATTCTCGGTTTCTAACTATCATTGCGTAGGGTCAGAACCTAAGATTAGCTGGTTGGTTAGGTAGCAGCATTATCTGTGCACACATCTCTGCATTTCTATTCATTAGGCAGATCTTGTTGGCTGTACCAGCAAGTTCGTTCCTTTGTACCCACTGCATTATGCACCCATTGTCAAATAAACAATAACAATAATAAATCAATGCAAGAGGAACTACTTACATTTTAGTTAAAGTTGATATCTTCAGTGTCTAAACCTCTAATTGTCTATCCTGACACCTTGACAAATATAGGCAAACAGAGCATCTTCAGGAAGGAGAGGGTTAAGCAGTCCCAAAACTTTTCAATCAAAAAGACTACCTGAAGTTATTTGACATTCCAGAGCTGCATTTGAAGCACAAAAAAATTCCTTGGTAGAGAAATTCCTGTTTCACCTCAACTGAATCTGTTCCTGTAAAATTATTGACATGGGCAAACACTATAAATAGTCTGCAAGTAACGTAATTTAGTAGAACATGAAGGAAACTCACATGATCAGAGGCACCATTTATTTCCTGATATGCTTCAGGGTGTGTTTTGAGCATTGGTCTCAATCTCAATCATGCCATGGCAAACCTTCCAGGTTTAGGCAATGTTGTGTGTTGGTGCAGCTTTAGCCTCTTGCCACATTTGGTTTGATTGGGCTCACCGATATGTGGGCCACCATCTATAGGGTAATTGAATTGACATACATCTTATCTAGAGAAGAGAAACATACAAGCCTAGGATCAGGCTAGGCTAGCATTGGATCAGCACCACATGCATCTGCTACCTCTGCTTCTTCTGCACATAACGATAAGTACTGAGTAAGAGTGCCTAAAAACATTTCAGTACAAAACAATATGGTGGAAGGATGAAGATTAACAAAAGTATCAACTTTACTAACACAAGTATCCAGATTAATTTTACGATAAAATTGCAAAGAATAACTCTGTAGAAAGATGGAAGTTGCACTTCAAAGCAGCCCCTCTAGCCACATCAAGAACTTCAGGCTTCTCAATTCTATTATTCTAGAACTCTCAAAGTGCAAGAACAATTGAGCATGAGTATGGATTCTTGGTGTGACACCTCCTGATAGCTTCAACATGAATGTTCTACAGTTGAAAATTCCAGTATGGTAGGAAAAAAAATTCTACAGCAGGTATCAAGCATTAATCTCGGTTATTGAAAGGAGAAACCATACAAGGATTCAATCAGGTATCAAGCATTATTTCAACACACACTGTACAAAGGAACAAGAGCGACAATCCAAATCAATTTAATTTTAAGTACTACAGATAAATACTGAAATATCAAAGTCTCTTTGGATCTGCCACCAACACTTGGCAAGGATATGACTATATGAGGTTACCTAAACGACAACATCTCACTGCTAGAAAGATCATCAAGCCTAGGATTTACAAACTCAAGCGCAGACGGGTACATCTGGAAAGATACAAATCCCGTGATATGAGGTTACCTAAACAATTAGGTTCGTCCATGAAACAACATGAAACGAAACAAATCGACAGATCAACCACCAACTACATATGACTACTATTTCAGGATTAGAACTACAGGTTAAATTGTTTCGTGTATGAGAAGTATTTGTGTAGGTTATGAAACGAAACCAATGCATATGCGAAGTAGTTGTGTAGTTATGAAATCTTGACAACTTTTGCACCAGTATTTGTGAGCAAATAAAACCTGTGAATGCCAGAAAGCAAATATGCCAAAGAAACAAAATATGGTTGCATAGCTCAGAAGGGGCTTTACCTGAATTTGATGGAAGTTGACGCATCAAGTGATACATACTTAAACTGGTGTCGGCACTCCTGGAATATACACAACAATTAGTTTCTTTAAGAAATAAAGTATATCATGAATGAAACATCCCTTCTTCGTTTGCTGCAGAAGCACAATGCAGTACCAACCATTTCACGAGTTACACACGATATATATGGGTGGAAACAGCGAAGGATTTGATAAATTTTGAAACAAAATTCAAAGTTGGCCGCATACACTTGTTTGCAAGTAAATCAGATCTAACTACAAATCCTCAGAACCAAGTGTATCATCATTGTTAGATAGAGCATAACAAAACAACGGGTATAAGATACATGAAAAGTGATTGCAGAATTGCATAGCTGAATTACTGTCATAACTAAAACATGGGCAAAGCTGTATGACAAACAAGAGAGCAATGAGTCACTCACTTGCTCCCACTAATACCTGAATCAACTAAGAAACGAATAAGAAATCAGGGATTTTGTTTATGAATTCATGAGTCACCAAACCAAACCAGTTCACAGTACCTGACGAGTGGGATGAACCCGCTGCACCTCACTGTTGCCTACAGAGTCCAGCACTCCAGCATGCGTCAGAGTAAGGCCGTTGCTAGATGGCTGAGATCCGCCAGCCACCCTAGCTGGACGCCGCCTACTCTCAATCTCTGCTCCCACATGATGAGGAACTCGCAGATCTGGTGGAAGCAAGAAGGCTCCAGGATCGTTGGGGAGCTAGCAGATGTTGACGCGCTCGAGCTAGAGGTCGGAGTCGCCACCGTAGCGGCGAGTGGCATCGATGTCGTGCTCCGCCACACCAGCTCCAGCGGCGGCGGGGAGGAGCGCATGGGCCTCCGCCGGCCGCGGGCTCGAGCTCTGCCGCGCGCGCCTATGAGGGGCCGTGCGCGCCGTGCGCGCCTGTGAGGGCCGCGGGCGTGAGCTCCACCAGCCGCTTGAGCAAGGGAATGGAGGGAGGCAGCGGTGGAGAGCAGGGAGAGAGAAAGAGCGGCGGTGCAAAGCAGGGAAGGAGGGAGGCGGGGAGGGAAGTTAGGGTTGGGAGGGGATAGAATGGAGTGCGGTGCAGGTCGAGGGACGCAGCGCGGGTGGGGAGCGAGCACCGCGCAGGGCGGGCGGCGATGTGTCAAACAGGGAAGAGGCCACCGATGCCTGGAATACTGTGGTGCGAGAAAATACGGGTGACTTTTAAAAGGGTTTTTTGATCCCTGTCATCGTATTTTTTCCACTTTAAAAATCTGTCATTACAATTCATCTAATTTGAAACTTGCCATTATAATTTTTTCTCTATCTGATTCTTGCCATTGTATACGTCTTTAGGGTGTCTGGGCCCATTGGCAGGCAGTATAGAGGTACACATTTTTTTTAGAGACAAAAACACCCCTGCTGCTGTCTCTTCCTCAAGTCACTGACATGTGGTGCTTACACGTACGTCAGCTTCTCCAACCTCCGGCCATCTTCCTCCTTCAATTGTTTGCTGCACGCAAGGATGAGGCTCGCACGGCTGCTGCGTGTTAGGACGCTCGCACACACATGCACTACTGCTCCACGCTCGTCGCTCGCACACATGCACGACTGCTGCTGCTGCTGCGCCGCTCGCATGTGCACGCGGCTGCTGTGCGCCCGCTCGCATGTGCACGGCTGCTGTGCGCCCACTCGTCTGTGTGCGACCGTGGTGGCAGCGCGGCTGCGCGTACTCGCGCTCGCATGGCGGAAGGGGCACGCCAGCGCAAGGCCGTGGCGGCATCGGATGTTCGCCAGCTCGCGCGTCCACGGGGCCGCGAGTCCGCGACGGCGGCGGCAGCTCGCTTGCACGCGGCCATCTCGTCGATGCGGGAGGTTGGGCACACGAGTGGCTACAGCAGGCTGCCTGGTTAGCGAGCAGGAGCGGCCGCAGGCCTTTGCTGGCGTCGGGACGGTTGCTCGTTTGGTCGTGCGATGCGTCGTCTCACCAGCTTGCGCGACCATGGGGCCATGGCGGCGGCGATGGTGTCTTCTCGCTAGCTTGCGCACCCGCGAGGCCGTTGTGGCTCGCCTACGCACGGTCATGGCGTCGATGCGGGAAGCTGTGGCTTCAGTGCGGGAGATGGTGGGAGGTTGGAGGAGAAACTGATGTGTGGGGCCCGCACACCAGTGACTTGAGGAAGAGACAAGAGCAGGGGTGTTTTTTGTCTGTACGAAAAATACATACACGTATACGACCTGACAAGGGGCAGGCACCCAAAAGATGTATAAAATGGCAAGAATCGGATAGAGGAAGAATTGTAATGGCAAGTTTCAAATTAGGCGAATTGTAATGGTAGATTTCCAAAGTGAAAAAATTGCAATGGCAAGGATCCAAAAACCCTTTTAATAACCCCGATGACAGCCGGATGAAAAGCTTCACACGGGTTGGTCCATCAGATAAGTGTAACACCCAGGTGTTAATTACCGCCTAAGCAATGGATTTGGATAAAGATAAGAGTTATTAAGTTGCCGCTTTGACCCAAGTGGAGTTTCATTTTTACGAGCAAGATATGAAGTTTGACCTTTAAACCAAATTGGAGAATTGGAGGAGTACAACAAATGTTATTTTTGGGTCAAGTCATTATTCGGCTCCTAAGTGCCTCAAATATAGCACTCAAGTTGGAAAGAAAAGTTGATTTCGGGACTTAGAATATTCTAAGTCCGGAAAACCATGAATATGGATCGACATCTCGCGTTCTCGAGATTTTGTTAAAGCAACTTGAGTTGGACCAAAAATACGGATTTGAGTCTATATTTTGAGGAGCGACATATCAAAATTTGGGATCATTCGGATGTTGTTTGACAAGGTCTCGACATGTTTTCTCGATCGTCATTAACATGTCGACATTGTCATGTTGACATATGATTATATTCTAATCCGTGCAGCTTACGGCCAAGGTGTCTTAACAAGAAATATAGAGTATTATTCAGAGAACAAATGTCGATTTCTTGGCTCATCTCCAAATTCGGCCCGTAGCAAGCCCAACCGGCGTCCAAACCGACCTCCGTTGACACGTGCGGTGCTTTCGATGAAATGCCGCAATGGCCAACGCGTGTCTCGGGGCCTGGCGACTTCAAAGCGCCCGACGCCATTGCCACGTTCCCCACCTCCGTGTCGCGCTGCTGCCTCGCTATCCGGTTGGAGGGGACCGAGGGTTGAGTTCCCACTCCTTCTTCTCGCTCTCCCTCGCCATCTTCCCCTCTTTCTCGCTCTCCATCGGCGCCGCGGCCCCGCAAGCGCGCCGGCATGGCCATGGCGCCG
This sequence comes from Hyparrhenia diplandra, assembly GCA_015847255.1. Taxonomy (NCBI): domain Eukaryota; kingdom Viridiplantae; phylum Streptophyta; class Magnoliopsida; order Poales; family Poaceae; genus Hyparrhenia; species Hyparrhenia diplandra. Next base: position 32,793 of record JADLZK010001936.1, read on the forward strand.
AGGGCTGCAGGAGGTAGCGGTACCTCCGCCCCCGATCTCCTTCACGCCGTCTCTCGGTCGGCCGTGGTCGACCCGTCCTCGCCCGTGCCTCCCTCGCCCGGCGTCGCGGCCGAGCGCTGCCGGACGCTCGTGCACTGCGCCATGGCGTGCGCCGCAGCCGGCGCCCGGCCACCCACCTCCGCCGTGCCGCGAGGGGTTCCGTGGGTGTGCGCGTGCGGCGTGGCCGCGGCGCCCCTCCGTCGCCACCGGCCGCCGCCGAGCCGGCCCAGCAATCCGCCAGCGTCGCCGTCGTTCCCTGTTCGTGCGATGTACGAGAAGAGGAACGAAGAAAGTAGAAGATGGAGGACCCGATTCAAATAGAAGCTTTTCGAGGATTCGATGTAAATTTCTTCACTTATATAAATAGTGTTTTATATTTATTACAGTTTCATAAAAGTGCAGGGTCTTTTATGAAAAAGTGCCAAGGCAGGCCTAAACAGGCACGGTTGGGCCTTAGTGGGCTACTTTGAGCCCAAGTGCTCTTTTTTCTTTTATTATATGTTTTATCAATTTCCTTTATGATGAATAGTGCCCGATTTTGTGAATTTTATATAAATTCAAGTATGGCTTTAAAAATTCTAAAACTTTTTGTGTAGCCTTCCTATTATGTTGTTAGGTTATGAAAATTGTGAAACTTTGGTTTTGAATAGTTCTTGCATGTTTTAAAATTACAATCTTTAATTAAAAATGCATCTTCCATGAATTTTAGAAAATAAAATATTTATTCAAAAATCATAAAAATTTATTTGGTGCTATTTTATGCTATGATCTATTTGTATAAAAAGTTTGGAGTCATTTTAAAATGTTTAAATTATTTTCTATATTATGCTTTATTTTATTTATTAGAAAAAGCTAGTGTTTAGTGTATAATTAGTTAGGTTTTGTGTGTGATTTGGGATTGCTTTGTGAGTCGGGGATCATACTACTTCAAATGGTCCTTGAGAACTTCTTAGGCAATGGTGATGATATCTTATAGAGTAGTTCAACGAGTTGGTTTGTTGGGTTGCAACTTTATCGTGAAGGAAAGTTGTACTCAAATTGTTTGTCGTTTCATGCATTCATCAAACATAATGTTTACCATTCCATCATGCTAAAGCATGCATCATCATCTACGTGTAGAGTATACGAGAGTGAGTCGGATCGTGTTGATGAAGCTTTGGAGAAGGTGCATCCACCCGATGTGTTGATGTCAAGTGTGACGTGGGTGGTCCAACTGAATCTAACTTTTCCCCGCAACACAGGCAAGCCCCGGTTACATTAAACCCTTCCTTGATGTTTTAAAAGTTTTATATCACTTATGTCTATGCTATGTTGTATTAAGTAATTAGGAGTTGAGTGATAACCTAATTCTTTGCATTCCCATCCTTGTTTATTTCAATACCATCCTTGATAACCTTTGTTTATGTCAAAAATGCTTAGTGATGCTTAGCCCTGCTTAATTAGTTAAGTTTTTCATCAAAATGTTTTATTTGAGGAGATGGTACCGTTTTTCGGAAAAGAAAGAGTTGTAGTGATGAATTTGAGATCGGACGGGGACGTAGGTTGAAAGCCGGCGGGATTCCTAGCTGTGCTTGTCCCGTGTTGGTCGTTTAAGGACCGTCCGTTGTTTGGCCCTGAGTGAAATCGGGACTTTTTGAGCGCATATTACGCTCGAGACATTTTGGTCAATGGCACGTCCGCTGGTAGTCACCCCGGTCGAGGCGAAACTAGTACTACCACATACTGCGGTAGCGGATCTCGGTGGAGCCAAATCGGGAATGGCAACCACGCCTTTGGGAGTGGAGATATGGCGGGAGTAGCGTGTACCCCCCCGCTTGAAATTTGGTGCGGCGGTGGGTCATTGTACTCGGGTGGCGCGGGGCCTCGTTCCGTTTTGGACAAATCGAGAAAAGGTTGATATATACAAGCTTAGGTGCTACATATTTCGTGTGGTTAGAACTCCCGGTTTGGGATTATAATCGATTCATGAATCGCCGTTGCTTCTCGGAGAAGGAGACCCGATTCACGACCTTCATCGTAGTAATTGATGGAACATGGTTTTGAAGAAAGAAAGTTGGCTTATGAAAGAAATATGTGCTCTAGTGTAATATCACCTAGAGTAGGTGAGAAACTAAATTGGGATTAAAATATTAAAAGTAAGGATTTACTATTAGTAAGCTTTTTCGCAAAAGAGTCGTTGAATCTTGCTAAAAGCCTTACCTTGAATCCTATTGGACCACATTCACGAGTCTTCTCCTATTTTCTTTAGTCGGGTAAGTCTTGTTGAGTACTCCCGTACTCGGGGTTTGTTAACCCTTGTTGCGATGTTGACTCGTCTTTGTTAACCAAGGTTATGTCGGTGGGGCACGACATGATCCGATTGTCTTCTAGTCTACTCGGCTTCCGCAAATTAATTAAGTTAAGTTTACTCAAATGTAACTTACTCATATTTTGTAAAATTAATGTTATTATTCTTCCGCACTCGATCTATATTTTTATAAAAAATGTTATAATGTTGTAGCTACTCCTTTGTTGATCTGGTATGAGTGGTGTAATCGGGGTTTCCGATGACACTCGACGAGCTTCTTAAGTTATTGGGTGCATCACGCGCTTGGCCGTCGAGGTCTTTGAGACAATGGCAAGTGCAGGGTGGGCCCGATAATTAGGAGGTTGTTACAATAAGGCGGGGCGTAGGAGGCAATGGTGGCACGATAAAGGCGGGGGCCAGTGCAAGGCAAGACGACAAATGACGTCGCTAGCGGTAGGACGGCGGCGGCCGGCGGAGGGCCATGGAGGCGGGCAGAGGCCGAGGCGGACTTCGACCGCGATGGTGATGACCACGGGCGACCGCCTCGTGCGGCTTTGCGGCATGGAGGGAGTGTGATTGGTCGTGGTGAGGGGAGGTTGCGTGATTAGAGGTGGGATCTCGTGAGGTGAAGCGGCGGGCCATGTCCAGTCAACCTCGTGTTTGAGGGAGCCAGCGAGCACCGGGTGAAACATGAGAGCTAGGGGAGCGAAAACCACCAGTGGGCGATTTACTTTGGATCTTTTTAGTAGTTGAGTTAGGGCTATCCAGGTTACCCCAAAAGTCTTTTATTTATGGGATATAAAACAGGAGGGTTATATATAGACGAGCGAGAGAGATCTTTGACATCCATAGAGGTATAATTAAGGGAAGCCCACTTAGCTCAAAGGTTAGAGCATCGCATTTATAATGCGAGGTCATCGGTTCAAATCCGATAGTTGGCTTTTTTTTCTATCGATGTTCCATGAACAATAATTTCTCTTTTTCTTCAATTAAATGGGAAATCCAGGGTCTATTATGCCATTTTACCCTTGCATTTTTGCAAGATACAAAGGCATAAAAACAAATAATATATATACAACAATCCAGATGTTGATGAAATTCTATTTTTTTGTGACTTTAGTAAATTTTCTTGTGTTTATCCTTTAGTTTTGTTACGTTCAAACGACGGGGAGAAGTTTTGGCTTTTAATATTAGGTATATACCTAGGGAGGATCCACGCGCGTGTTACCGTGGGTATGAAGAAAGAATATAAATAGGTTCGAATGTGGGTATGCAAAAACATAATATTATATAATATGTGTCACTAAGAATTAGTGGATTGTGTGGTATGGTGGCGTCGATAATAAAATGTTTATGTGTCTTGCTAACATGAACATTATCACTGTGTTTATGTGTCTTGATGACATGAATATTTTAACCGCATGTCTTTGGTAGATTTTAATTGTTTGTAATAGTGCATTATTTAGTTGGACAACTTGCTTGTTTGATATATGGGTAGTGGCGGGCTTTGCTCAGTGGAACAACCACCGAGCAAAAATTACTTCAAAACCTTACATAGGCTAAATCTGTATCCAAATCCAGCCCATTCAAGTTTATTTCTTTTTTTCTTTTCATGTATTTTAATTCGGCCCATTCTCCTTTGTTCTCCGGCCGAAAGCTAGCCGAAGGCCACCTGGGCCGATGGCCTGTTAATCGAGTGCAAAATATCAATGTATTGTGTATTGGCGTATTCACTCGTATAGGCCCCGGTTTGTGTTTAGCAGAGCAACAGTGCATCGGCTAGAACAAGGCCCCGATCGCTGCCTGCACGGTGAGGGGCCACGCCACGTCCCTTAGTTCACGGACGGTGAGGGGGCCTGCACTGTGAGGAGACGAGAAGTCCGTGCGTCGCCCGTGGCAACCCGAACGCGAGATCGAAGAGACTTGCGGCGTTCGGAGCTCGCAAGCATGAGTCGCTTGGACTTCTCTCCTTTGTGCTCCTTGCTCGAGTGGGCCAGGGGTGGCCATAGAGCCCTCATCGGGTCGGCCTTGAAACCCGGGCCCTGAATCGCGGCGAGCTCGTTGCTGCGTCGTTTAAGTCGAGAAAAGTTACCGTTGTAACTTTTCGCAGAGGTCCAACCATTGCTTCATCTAATGAATCAAAGTGTCTACCAGCACTTTAAAACCTTACTCTAGTTTTTCAGGTAAATAATTTGTTTTCAATCAATTAAAATTAAATCTAAAAGTGTGTAATGTTTTTAATGATTTAACTCTATTGAGTATAATTATTATTAAATGTTTATATTTTTAGAAAAAATATTGAGATATCTAGAATTTTTTTATTTCAATCAACTATTTTTTGATGTTTTAAAACAAAACATTTGGACATGGGCATGCAAAGTGTGTTCATAGTTTTCGTTATAAATTGGGTGTTTTCCTGTCCGATTTTAAAAATACTAGGGTCAGTTTTGAAATGGTATTTTTTTAGACTGAATTATTGCAAGACTTGATTCATTAGATGAAGAAATGTTGAAATCAAACGATAATTTGATTCATTAGATGAAGAAATGTTAAAATCAATTTTTTAGCCTGAGTGTTTGGACTGAATTATTGTAGTGGCACATTGATTCAATACATGGAAAAATGTTGAAATCAAATTATGAACCAGAAGAACAGAATTCTTAGAATATTTATTATATGCAAAGGCTAGGAGAAGCACTAGATGCTTTAGAAGGTTTGAAAGCGCAAGTTCATCATTTAATTGATTTTCACTTGTTAGAAGAGTGATTTGGCAAGATTAGTATAATTTTTGTATTTTTAGTTATTATTATCTGAGGCTACTAGATGCACACTAGATTGAGAACAAGTGATTCTTTTCTCTAAACTTCTGCATGCTATGTCTATGTTTATGTGCACCGTAATAATTAATTAATTAACCAAAGTCCGGCTGGCTCGTGAATTGTGGCCCACGACCTCACAAGTAGCGTATGGCGAAAAAGACAGTTTGTTTTAATAAACCTCACTTTCAGGGTTGGCTATGGACCTATAGTTTCATTCCGAGCGATAAAAACAATCAGCGTTGGTAATGAACATCACTTTCAGCGTCACTTTCAGCGTCTTCAAACACCACTTTCAGCATCGGCACATCGTGCACTTCGCACAAGACTTGGCTTGACTTAATCACACGGCCGCCTTGGTTGTAAAACACTAGTACCCAATTAGTTTTGAGTGACGGGCAAAATCTATTTTTAGGTGGCGGGCAGACTTGCCCGTCACCAAGCAAAGGTCACGAAAAATCACGAGAACAACCGTGGCGGGATCTTTGCCCGCCACGGTTAATAGACTAACCGTGGCGGGCAAATTAGGATGCCCGCCACGGTCTTGTTAAAAAAAAAAAAAAAATAAACAGCCCACCGGAAGCCCATTTCGAGCCGAGCAGGCGAAACCCTAGCCCAACCCGATGCGCCGCCCGGCGGGCCGCCGGCTTCGCCCGTTCTTTGCCCCGGGCCTCCACGATCTTTGGATCCGCCGCTGCCTGGCGGATCCGCCGCCGGGTGGTCGAATCCGCCCGCTACTGGCGGATCCGCCGGGTGGCGGATCCGATCCCTCTCACCTCGAGCCGCCGTAGCCACGGCGCCGCCATCCGTCGCGGACGCGCGTCGGCGAGGAGGAAGCCGGCGCCGATCGCCGCCGTGTGAGAGCCCGCCGCCACGTCGGCGAGGAAGTAGGCGCGGATCCGCCTTGTGACAGACCCTCCGCCGTCGGATCCACGCCGAGGGAAGCGTTTTGCGCCGGAAGCCCGCCACCATCGCCGCCCGGTGCTCCTCCCGCCGAGATGCGCGCCGCCAAAGGACGCGCTCGGCGCTCGGTGCCGCCGCCACGGGGAGGGGGAGCGGAGCGGAGCAGATCGGAGAAGCGCCGCCATGGGCGTCGGGCGCGGCGGCGAGGAGGCCAGTTCGCTCGCGTTGAAGAGAGAGTGTGAGGGAGAGAGGAGCGGGCGCGCGCAGAGAGAGTGTGAGGAGGAGAGTGCAGAACCGAGTCCACCTAGGGTTTGCTCACTTATATACCTTGGAGCGGATGTGGGCTGAGATGGGCTCGTTTGGGCCTTCTATTTTAGGTGACGGGCATGTTATAAACGCCCGCCACGGATAATTTATTTTGGCGTGGCGGGCAACTTAACACGCCCGCCACGGAAAATAACGGGCAACTTAACACGCCCGCCACGGAAAATAATTTATTTTCCGTGGCGGGCGGCGTAAGTTGCCCGCCACGCAAAATAAATTATCCGTGGCGGGTAAAAACGCCCGCCACGTAAAAAAAAGCTGGGCGTGGCGGGGTATTTTCCGTGACGGGCAAAAAAAGTGCCCGCCCGCGGAAAAGATTTTGCAAGTGCTCGCAAAAAATCGTTTCGTTATTAGTGAAAATCACTTGCCTTTGGAACCAAGGCTTCAACCCCGGCCTATAAGTAGCTTTACATACCAACATTTTCATCACACCCAAACCAAAAGCACTCGCACAACAGCAGCAAGCTTCAATTTCTGGGATCTGCTCGGCTGCTCCACATTTGCGATACCAATGGCAGCTTTCGCCATCTTTTGCCGCGTCCTCCTGCTCGTCCTCAACGCGGCAGCAGCAATCCCCCTCCATCGTCACCTTCTCCCCCCACTACGTCGCCACCGGCTCCACTGTTGCGACGCCGCGATAGTCAGCATGGTGCTTGGGGCCTCGTCGCTCTTTCACGCCCTCACCGCCGGTCCCAACGACGACAACATCCACGCCATCGCTGCGGCGGGGTTCCTCATTTGGGTGGCCGGCGTTGCGCAGCTGCTGCTCGCGCTCACCCCGGGTCGCATCCGAGGGGCGGTGGCTGCACCTGCACGTGTCGCAGCTCAGCTCGTGCAAGCAGCGGCCGGTGGAGACTTGTTCTAGCCGACATAAACCGCTAGCCTTGTTCTTGCCTTGCTCTGCTAAACCGCCTAATAATAAACCGCTACCGGTGTCGATCAAGTACTCTTTGGGATCCTTTTTTTTTTACATCATATTAGTTATGTCCACATATTGTTTACATCATATTCGTTGTGTCCACATATTGTTATTGGGTCCAGTTCGATTTTCGATTTTGTTTCAAATAATCTTGACTGTGTCATATGCATACTACCGGCAAGAAGCAGCAGCGTTACTGAATTGGAGATTCAGTACTTAAAGCTCCTGATCTAAACATGCCGCCGAAATGAACAGGTGCACGTACGGGGATCGCTGACAGCATTACTGCTGTAAGACTAGGCAATACTGAATCTCAATTCAGTTTCTGATCCAAGGCTGCACATGACACATGTCATTCCAGCATTGCCTTCGCTCTGGTAGGTTTGGTTTGGTGTTTAAGCAGGAGCTAAACGATTACGGGCATGTATTTTTAGTTATTATTATCTGAGGCCACGAGATGCACACAAGATTTGAGACTGTGATTCTGTCTATGTTTATGTGCACCATAGTAATTAATTAACCAAAGTTGGGCTTGCTATGTCAACTTCTGAATAGTGAGCCACAACCAGAAGTGGCGTATGGCGAAAAGACAGTTTGGTTTAATAAACCTCAATTTCAGCGTTGGCGGACCTATAGTTTCGTTCCGGGCGATAATAAGCAATCAACGTTGCTCCTCAAAACATCACTTTCAGGTCGATAATAAGCAATCAACGTTGGCTATTTACCGATAGATTCCTTCGATCCTGGAAGCTGGCACACGTCAAAGCCTTTGCTTGACACGCAGCAGCTGTACAAATAACACTTTCAGCGTTGGCTACAGAACCACCCAACCAAGGATATCACTTTCAGCGTTGGCTATGGAAACTTGCATTGGAACCAACCAAGGATTAAGCGTTGGCTACAGAACCACCCAACCAAGGATATCACTTTCAGCGTTGACTGTGGAAACTTGCATTTGAACCAAGCAAGGATTAACCCGGCCTATAAGAGTAGCGTTACATACCGTCAAGGCGTCAACATTCACACAGCAGCAAGCTTCAAGCTCCGGGATCCGCTCGGTGTGGTTGCTCCACATTTGCGATAACAATGGCAGCTTTGGCCATCTTGTGCCGCGTCCTCCTGCTCGTCCTCAACGTGGCAGCAGCAATCCCTCTCCATCGTCGCCTTCTCCCCCACTCCGTCGCCGCCGGCTGCACCGTCACGACGCCGCGATACTCAGCATGGTGCTCGGGGCCTCGTCCCTCTTTCACGCCGTGATTGCCGCCGGTCCCAACGACGACATCAACGCCCTCGCTGCCGCGGTGGGCTTCCTCATTTGGGTGGCCGGTGTTGCGCAACTGCTGCTCGCGCTCACACCGGGTCGCTTCCCAGGGGCGGCGGCTGGACCTGCACGTGTCGCAGCTCAGCTCGTGCAAGCAGCGGACGGGGGGGCCTTGTTCTAGCCGACGTACACAGTTCTCCCGTTACGAAAGACGTGTCCAGTTGCTCTGCTAAACCGCCTAAAAATGAAACCGCTACCGGTGTCGATCCAGTACTCTGTGGGATCCGTTCTTTTACATCATATTAGTCGTGTTGTTATTGTGCAGGTACTTAAAGCTATTCAGAAGAAGATGTAATTGTCGTGCTATAATGTCGACCTTTTTTCTTTGAGTCCATTTCGATTTTGTTTCAAATAATCTTTTGATTGTGTCCCATGAAAAATTACGGGCTATAGAATTTAGCGGCAGCTTGACCAAAACGCTATAGCGACGCTATTGAACGTCATATGCATGCTTCCGGCAAGGAGCAGCAGTGTTACTGAATTGGAGATTCAGTACCTAAAGTTCCTGATCTAAACAGAAATGAACAGGTGGACGGGGATAGCTGACAGCGTTACTGCTGTAAGACTAGCCCTTTCGGCAAAACTGAATCTCAATTCAGGGTGTGTTTAGATCCCAAAATTTGGGCGCAAAATTCCTGTAGCTGTCACATCGCACTGCTTGTAAGACGTTTCGTTTGTTAGTGGTAAATATTATCCTACCATGGCGAAACGGGTCGTGTTAGCTACCGACCACCCAAGTTGGGGGGGGCGCCGACCGGCCCCGCTTGGGCGGCCCAGCCGCCGCCCCAAGGCGATGGCCCTGCTCATCTTCCTCGGCGTGTGCGACCACGAGGGCGCACGGCGCCGCTCCTCCACGACGACGCCGCCCGCCGTCCACGGCCCCGCCGCGCGGGGCGCGCTAGGGCTCATTTGAGCTCCGGCGAGCCCTAGCGCGCCCGGCGGCCCCCTTCTTCCCCTTCCCCTCCCGCCACGCGCCGCCGCCTTCTCCTCCAACTCCGGCAACCTCCCGGCGCCGCGCCATGGTCGAGCTTGACGCCCCCGCCGCCTACCCTACCCATACCCACCGGATGGGTCGCGGCCCGGCCCGGCTCGCGGCGCCCCGCCGAAAGCGACTCGCCGGCGAACCGCCGCCACAGCCGTGTCGACGGCCGCGGCCGGCGGGCCGGCCGGATTCTAGAGCCGGGGAGGAATGGAGGGGAGGGAAGCTCGGCCGGAATCACGACCTCGCGGAACCCTAAATCCATGGCCCTCGCCAGGAACCCTAAAGCTACGGACCTCGCCGGAACCCTAAAAGGCACGGTGGGGGGCGCGGGGAGGAGGAGGAAGAGGGAGGACCACGGCGGAGGAGCACGGCTGCGCGGGTGGCGTCGCCGCCGCTTCGACTCTTGTCGGGAGAAGGAGGAAGGAGACAACGGGAGGAGGAGGGAGGGCGGGGCGGGCCAAACGGGCTTCCATGGGCCAAAAGGCCAAAGGGCCGAGTGAAGGGGTGGTCGGCGGATGCTTAAGCGCCCGCTGGCGTAACAGGCTCAAAGAATCGTCTCGCAATGTACATATAAACCGTGCAATTAGTTTTTTTAATTACCTGAATTTTATAGTGGCGGCAAGCGTTTTTGGCAATAATGAATGTTTCGATGTGATGGGATACCAAAAGTTCCCAAAATTCCCATCACATCGAAACATTCAATGCACTCAAAAACACTTGCGGCCACTATAAAATTTAGGTAAATAACAAAACTAATTGTACGCTTTAGATGTACATTGCGAGACTATTCTTTGAGCCTAGTTACATATGGTAGGATAATATTTACCACTAACAAACGAACGCGTGCTACGATTAATGCGATGTGACACGCTACGGGAATTTTGCCCCAAAACTTTGGATCTAAGGGCCTACTTGGTTGGCATCCAATTTTTACCAAACCAAAATCATGGCATGCCAAAATTATGGTCATCATTTGGTTCATTGCCAAAGAATTGGCATCACTAATTTTTATGCCAAAGTTTTGGCAAATGTCTAGAATGTTCTTAAACTAATTATAAAGAGAAATTTGGCAAGCCTTTATTTTGGCAATCAACCAAATGCACACCTATGTTTTTGCCATAACTTTGGCAAAGTCTTGTTTGGCAAGCCCAAGTTTTTTAGCTTTTACTGTGATTTGGGTTTGGCGAAAATTTGTTGTCAACAAAGCGGCCCCTAAACACGCCCGGCATCGGCAGAGCACTAGAGCAGTCGCCAGTGGGTGGCATGGTCGCATGGGCTGGCGATATGGGGTGGACCGTGCTAGGTACTTGGGCTTTATTGGACTGAAGCCCAAGTGCCCAACAATCTATCATGAGGCAGCTAATGAAATAGCCCAGCTCAAGGTGTTTGTTTCCCATCGCGCAGGCGCAGCGCTGTTCTCTCGTCAACTTCTATTTTTATTAATTCCATTTTGACCATAATATTTTGTTCAATGATGCAAAAAAATTTATATCAAATACGAGTGCATTTTGAATTTAACCAAAAAACCAATAACTTTGTATTTTAAAAACAGAACATTCTAGGAAATATATAGGAGAATCGTCATATCAAACGTTTTCTAAATCTCAACTCGAAAGTTCATTTCTCTCAAGGAATCAGAGCCATTTTTTTTTTTTTTTTTTTTTTTTGACAAAGACTCAGAGCCGAAGTTGTTTCCAACGAGCCAAATTTGAGAAATAAAACGGTAAAAGCTGTCATTGATATATGGCATTGCAGGTGTTGAGGAGCACAACCCTGAGCTTCTGACTTAGCAGCTGTGCGCGCAAGAAATTCGCAGGAAACTGTAGAAGCGGTGGACTGTGATGCGGTTTGGACTAGCGGATGGAGTCTGGAGGCGAAGAGGGATGCGTGGAGACGCGCTCCGGACCGCAACGCGGCTGGAACCGACAAGGAGACCTTGGAGTTGGACGCGGCCCGAGTCACAAAAGTTCCGGTACATAGGTACTAGGGCGTGGTACATGGAACGTGGAGCGTTAATTTAAAGTTCCCGGTTCATAGGGGTATACTTCTTCGGAGCGATGGTTCGAAAACCTGGGCGTGAACCAACTTTTTTTTTAATGCGATAGCTTGGTACAATCCTCGTTCTTAAGTACTATACAATTATAATAATCATGTAATTCGTTGTATACATATGTTGTCTGAATATAAAATTAACTTAAGAATCAACTGATGTGGTCAAACTCCTAAACTTAACTACGACAACAAAAGGCAAGCCTGAAACACGCTTGAAACATCACTGCGCCGCCGCCGCTCACCTCACGTACCCAATCGTCGTCCCTTGACCTGCGGGGAACACGCCCCAAGCATCGTTCCATCTCATGTACCACGTCGTTCCGCCCCCGATTCGGAACGAAAGTTCCCAAAGACGTGGAACACAGCGGTGTACCACGTTCCCTGTGACTGGGGGGACGCGGTCACCAGCAAGTCTGGCGGCGCGGCACTCTCTCTCTTCCTTTTCCCCCTTACCAAGTCTATCTTCCTTCCTCTGTTCCTCATCCCATCCGATCTCTAATGCTAACAGGGGGATAAACCAAAACGCTACCAAATTGGGCTTTATTTTGTTTATAAATGGATCCACATACAAATTTGTATTTTGTCACGAATTAGAGGACAGCTTCATGAGTTCAATTAAAGAAGTACTTTTAGCTTGCATTGGTCACATGCGCACCAGAGCAGAGGGCAGAGGGACTCTGGTTCAAGTTTTTTTTTCTTGGTTCCATCACCTCAGCGTATTCAGTTTACTCGCCCAACGTGCACATCAATTTCTTACTTCAGTTCGATTTCGAGTAATTCTGGAGCTGCTTGAATAACTGAATGGACGTGAATATTGATTGGTGGTGAATTGACCGGTCAAATTAAAGCGGTTCGTTGTGACGGATGCTTAAGAGAATTGCAGCGGAATAATCTCGCTCTGCTAAAGAGTACTAGTAGTTGTTAGCTATAGGGAGCACGCAGTTGACATACGTATTTTGTTTCTTTTTCTTTTTCTTTTTCTTCTCTCTACATGGACTTCAAAACGGGTTTGACGGAGGGATAAATAAATTGGATTGATAGCTGGATGAAAAGCTTCGCACGGGTTGGTCCATCAGATGAGAATCCTCTGTTCCCATGATTATTCTCATTTGGCACAGGACAGTTGCAGACTCATCAGCATGCAGATGGCACAATCAAAAGAATGTTCGAAACATAATTGGAATGGACAAAAAAGAAACATTATAACATGGCAATTACGTCTTCTTCTGCAGAAGATTAATAGTACAACGAGTCTGACGATTTCCTAGCTTTAAGTACTTACTCTACACAACAACAATATATAATATGGATATGGACACGACAGAGGAAATGGACACGTGTAGTGTAGGTAACTGGCCGGGAGGAATGCCTGATATGCATGTGTAGAGGGGCAGTAGAGGTAGCTGTGGTGTGCCTCGGCCATCCGCTAGAACAAGACCCTGGTCGCTGCTTGCACGAGCTGAGCCGCGACACGCGCAGGTGCAGCCGCCGCCCCTGGAAAGCGGTCAGCCGTGAGAGCGAGTAGCAGCTGCGCAACGCCGGCCACCCACATGAAGAAGCCGCGGGTGAGGGTCGCGGGCGGGCAGAGCCGAAACGGGAGAAGAAAAATTGCCGTCCCGTCCGGCATCGACGTCTCCGCCACCGACCGGCACGAGACGATAAGAAAGTGACGCGAACGACGCGATCCTATATCCAGCGCATCCAAGTGGCCGGCTGGGGACGCGGGGTGGACCGGCACATGTATGCACGCTCACGACTCTACTATTCCATCGATATTCCATCGATCGGTGCTCATGTTGGCAGGCAACTGCACTGCTCCACACTAGTTGCGGCGTACGTACGTGTATTTACCAGGATCGTCATTTGGCGTAGCGATCGAACTCGTATGTAAGAGTACATGGTGATTTGGTCACGGAGGGGTTACCATCACCAATCAGACATGAAGCAGGATGAGGTTGGAATAGTAGTAGTAGTACTCGTACCATCCCTGACTGCTTCCCAGTAAAAAAAGCAGACGGCTGCTTGAATTCTACTAGTACCAAATTGACTTCTGCACATGCATGTGCTGACGGGACCGGCATTGTGTGAATCCGGCCTACGCGGGATATTGTCGTCTTTCGTAGATGGAACCAATAGATCGCTGGGACTGGGATGGGACAATGTGCGCCGTATACCACGAATACTAGTCCGTATACTACTAACATCAATATGTGCGGTGACAAATTCAGTGCGCAAATCTTGCTGCCCTGTTTGACAGAATGGTATTTTTATTGACTTCTACTCCCTCTATATCAAAATACATGACGCCCAAGCCTTCACCAAAAATCTCAAAATAGGCGTCGTTTTAGCGGCTAGCTCAGCTCCTGCCTATGCCAAGTACAGCAGCCATCTCATCCATCACCTCCTGTCCTCCACTACCGAATAAAAAGAAGTAAAAAAAACAGCATCTTCCGTCTCCATCTCGTGTGCAAATGCTTTGAATTGATAGTTAATGCATGTTAAATGTGTCAGCCCGGCAGGAGCAATCGTTCACTCGTAGGGGGTGTTCTAGTCTTTGAGCATATGCGTTGGGCTCGCTCCAGTCTCAGAACGTCAAGTATTACGAGATGGAGGGGAGTAATTGTTTTACCGGTGTAATTTCTATTGTACAAGGAGAAGTAACATAGTAATTGTCTGGTTTTTATTTTTATTGTTTTCTTTCTTTCGTTTTTCCTCCTCTATCTACGCGTGGACTTGAAACGGAATTGGCGGCTATAGAAGGGGATTCATCATTGCAATATAAATATAAAGGTTAGGTGGAAAAGCTTCACATGGATGACAAGCAGTCAAAATTATATTACTCCTTCAGAATTCAGATAAGAATCCTCTAGTTATTCTCATGTTGGCACAAAGACTGTTGCTGACTAAGCATGCATATGCAGTTATGCACACGTCGGTCGGCAGACATACATGTTGGACCGGTCAGCGTACAAACTAGGACATGTCAGCTGACTTGACGTACAAGGCAATTTTTTTAAAAACAAAATTAAATAAAAAGGGACGAAGAAAATAGGTCATTATAATATAAATCAGTGTATAAGGGCAAAATGATAAATAGTCCGTTCCGACTAAATGAAGCGGATAAAATGGTGATTTAAATGAGACAAATTAGACGCATGAATAAATGAAAACAATATACAACCATATAGCGTTAAAAGGTTTGTATAAGGGCAAAACGGCACATGACAATTACATCGTCTGAAGATTAATAGTACAGGAGGAAAGACAGGAATCCCAGAAACACTATATATACTGGGGTGGTGTAGGCGTGTAGCAGAGAAAGCAGGGACAAGAGGGGAAATATATCGAAAAGGCACACCGGTTTAGTTTAACTGAGCGTCGGCTAGAACAAGACCCCGACCGCTGCTTCCACGACCTGAGCTGCGAAACGTGCACGTGCAGCCACCCCGGGAAAGCGACCGGGCATGAACGCGAGCAGCAGCAGCCC
This sequence comes from Hyparrhenia diplandra, assembly GCA_015847255.1. Lineage (NCBI taxonomy): Eukaryota > Viridiplantae > Streptophyta > Magnoliopsida > Poales > Poaceae > Hyparrhenia > Hyparrhenia diplandra. Next base: position 47,923 of record JADLZK010001936.1, read on the forward strand.
AACGCCAGCCAACCAAATGAGGAAGCCCGCGGCAGCAAGGACGTGGCTGGCGTTGGTGTCGTCGTCGGGATCGGTGACGACGGCGTGGAAGATAGCCGAGGCCCCTAGCACCATGAGTATGGTGGCGTCGTCACGGAGGAGCCGACGGCGACGGAGTGGGGGCGAAGGCGGCGGTGGGTGAGTGCTGCCGCGTTGATGACGAAGAGGAGGACGCGGCAGAAGACAGTGAAATTTGCCATTGGAATTGCAAATGTAGAGGGGCAGATCCCAAGATCAGCTTCAGGCTCGCAGCTGTGCGAATGCTTTTGGTTAGGTTTGGCTGTGTGGTGAAAATGTTGGCTGTATGAAACGCTACTTATAGGCCTGGTCAGACCCCGATGTGCTCAGCAATCCGAAAGTGATGTTTTTCGAGATCAAGGAGAAATATAGCCCGTTTTTCGTAATCCGATAGTGACAAGGTGCGGCACGGCATACTTATAGGTCGCATCAGCCCCCGATGTGCTACAATCCGAAAGTGATGTTTTTCGGGAGATATAGCCCGTTTTTTCATAATCCGATAGTGACAAGGTGCGGCATATGCTGAATCACGCAGAAGGAAATGAAGGGGACATAGCAACCCTGAAAGTGACATTTCTTAATCAACTAGAGTACTACATTGGCTGCAGATGTCATGTGGCACGGATTTGTCACTTGACCATCATGCGTTAGTGGGATTCATGCGTCACCGGACCAGCATTCAGAACATTTAACAAATTCAGCCATGAATCAGACTAACCAACACAATTGTTTAGCTCCTGATTGGAAAATCACCAAATTTTTTTTCACGAGCAGGCATATAGCCTGTATTTCATTAAGAGGGCGGGAATGGTCGTAAGACCTACACATAGAAGTTCAAGACATGCCGGCGAGAAGCCGTCACAGCCAACAAGGACCCTAGCTACTGGTAAATAAACAGTTCGTTATTACAAAAAAACACTACTTTGCGACCAAGAGCCAAGAGCCGTAGTCAAGGTGTTGTAGCCTGCCAAGGACCAAAGTTCGCCCTCTGCGATCACCGCACGCCGGATTCCGGGAAGCGTAGAGGCTTGGCTGTCGAATACCCTTCTGTTCCGCTCCTTCCACAGTACCCACGAAATCAGCATCAACAGCGTATCGAAGGTGGCCCGCCCATTCCTGTCCAAACGCCGTCGCTGTCGAAGCCACCAGACACCTAAGCCTTCATCCTCACTCGGCGGGAAAATCACCAAATCAAATCGGAACAGGGCTAAGGCAATGTTGAGATGCCTCATTTGTAAGCCTTTGATCAAAAACTGAACTGGAGATTCCAATCGAATTGTTTCACAAATTCAGGGAACAAGGAACAAACATATTTTTTCCAACCGGGATACCCATTTACATTACCATGTCAGCCCCGATGTGCAGGAATCCCCAGGCACCGATGTGCGCTGAATGTGATGTTATGTTCGTTATAGCTATAGTCAAATGTGCGGAAAATGCTGAATTACTCGGAAGAAAACTGAGGACATAGCATTACTGAAAGTGATATTTCTTAATCAACCACACATAGAATACTAGTCTCTCCGCTGCAGATGTCATGTGGCAGTGGCACGTGTTTGTCACCGGACTGTCATGCATTAGTGGGGGTTACAAAGGATTCATGCGTCACCGGACCGGCATTCAGAAACATTTGAGAAATTCAGCCTTGAATCAGACTACCAACCACATTTGATAATTCAGCCATGAATCAAACTAAACCAACATTCCAGAACCCCGCATCTCTGGCGCTCTGCATCAGAGGAATTACAGAGACAGCATAAGCATAATCGCCCCAGAGCACAAACATAATGGCTTAGCTCCTGGTTAGGAAAACACCAAACCAAACCTATACCAGATCAAATCGGAACCGACCCAAGTTGACATAACACGTCATGTGCAGACAGTAGCCTTCGATCAGCAGCTGAATTGGAGATTCAGAATTGTTTGATAAATTCAGAGAACATGGAACAAACGTATGCTGTTATATAATACTATATTATTTACACGCTTAACATCTACCTTAACGCCCTTCACATCAAGGTGTATGTTGATCTTGAATTCTTGATTCTGAGCCAATTTAGTAAAGATATCTGTTATCGGGTGAAGCTCAAAGCGGACGAACTGTAGGTATGGATCTGAACACCAAGACATACTTGTTAGCTTAGCTTCCAATAAAAATTGCTTGCTGAGGTCCTTCTAAGCTGTTTTACCTCGTTAAACTTTTACAGTCAATTGAAAAGTTGAGTGGACATAATAATATGATAATTTCTATGTATTCCTCGGAGGCGAGGAATGATATAGAAATAGACATTACAGTCAGATATAATAACTAGTGCCAATCAATTAAATGATGAACTCTTCTAACAAGTGCCAATCAATTAAATGATGAACTTGCGCTTTCAAAACCTCTAAGCATCTCAATGCACTCACAATACAGACTATATCATATAGCCTATAAAAACTCTCATTGTTTTTCTTTTGCTCTCTCTAGCAGAGACAGTCTCTCTCCTATGGCTATAGCAGCTGCCGGCACCTATTTTTTGCACACGCTATCACCCAAGCCTAGCTGGCCTGACAGAGCTACCAATGAAGCCACTGCATTAGGCAGTATTGTCGCTGCATGGACGTTGACAAGCAGAACGCCAGAGCCGATTGTCCATTACATGCATGCGTAAGATCACACGTCTGCAGGATGGATGAAGTACTTTTAGCTTTGCAACTGGTCACATGCACACGAGAGTAAAGCAGAGCAGAGTGCAGGGGAACTCTGGTTCGATTTTTTTACTCCTATGGTTTGAGCTCCAAACAAGATTCTTTTTTTTTTTAATCTCAATTTCTTGGTTGGATCACTTTCCTATTTAGTACACAACAAAACCAAAATGGACGAGAACAATATAGGTCAGTATAGTATATACCATGACAATTGTACATTTTCTGAAGAATAATAATAGTATATACCATGACAATTGTGCCGTCTGTGTCGTCGCTGGGACCGGCGACGGCATGGAAGATAGCTGAGGCCCCTAGCACCTTGAGTATGGTGACGTCGTCGTGGAGGAGCCGACTGCGACGGAGTGGTGGGAGAAGGCGGCGGTGGGGAGTGCTGCCGCGTTGAGGGGCCTGTTTGGGACCGCTTATCGGTGCGTTTGAGCCAAATGAGCAGAAAAAGCCCACCAAACGCTTTGCGGTGAGGTCGCGTTGCCGAATCGCTGGCTGCAGAAAAAGCAAGCGCTACACTGCTTATGAAAACGCGACGGGGGAGTCGCTTCTCCAAAACGCGACTCAGATTTCCACCGGTGCCCCTTCGCTCCCCGTCTGGACGTGCATGGCCTCACCTCACCGGTCCGCCGTCATCCTCTAGCCCTTCCTCCTCCCCTCCGGCGAGTGCTAGGGCGGCCGCCTCGCCTCCCGCTGCGGCCGTTCCTCCTCCCCGCTGGCGAGGCCGGGCGGCCACCGGGTCCTCCGCCCCACCTCCTCATCTAGATCGTGTGCCGCTCTTCCCTCGGCGCTCGCCGCGGCGTCACCAGCGAGGGGAGGGCCGTGCGCCGGCGACCTGGTTGCGGCTCCCGGCCGCCCAAAATCCGCCAAGTCCCGCTCCACCTTCCTCGGCGTGCGCCGCCACCTCCTCTTGCTCGGCGTGGCCTCGGCACGCCCGAGGGCGCCACGGCGCCCGGCGGTGGCGGGCGAGGGGGTGACGAATGGTGGCGCCGCCCTCCGCCTTCAAGCCAGCGCAGCACCATGCCGGACCGAGCGGGCGACGGGCGGTGGCGCCTCCCTGCCCAGGGCGGCGCCCTCCCTTGGAGGAGCTCCGTCATCTGATCCGTCTGGAATGAGAGGATAAGGGCGGTGCTTGTTCCTCCCCCTTAGTCAAAGGGTGTTTGGTCATTTTATACATCGAACAAATAATCTATTGAAATAATCGAGATAGCCAAACACCATACTTATTTAGACCGTAGATTCTCCCCACCATGGCTTTTCAAATAAACTCGCTTAGCTTATAAGCGAGTTCCAAAAAGCTGAACCAAACAGGGCCGAGGACGAGCAGCAGGACGCGGCAGAAGACGGCGGAAGCTGCCATTGGCATTGCAGACTTGAGCCTTGCAGGGCTTGCAGCTGACGTGCGAGTGCTTTTGGTTTGGTTTGGGTGTTATGAAAATTTTAGGCGGCTTGTAACGCTACTTATAGGCCTGGGCCCTCGTGTAGGCGTACTACTGCAAGGCAGATGTGGATTTCTCTATAACTAAAGACTTGTTTTGATTGGAGGAATTAATATTTACGTCTGCAGTTCTGCACGAAGTCCGCAGGAAACTGTAAAAGTTTGTAAAAGCGGAGTTATCACGCCCAACAGGAATTGCACAAGTTTGTAAAAGCAGAGGTTAAGAGCAAAAGTTTGGAAAAGTGGACTTGGCGTCGTCAACCCACTCCACCACACAGCCACAGCCACAACACTACCGCCCACGATTTGCCTCATTGCCTCGTCATAACTCTCTGCATCTCCGTGCCGTGTGCTCCCTCCTACACTGGAATCATCTGTGCGCGCAGGCCTTTTCTTGGCAAGCATGCTAATCCTCTCTAATCCGGCTCCAGGGCTAATCTACACGTCTGCTGACGTGGTGTGCCTGTAGACGGTGCCAATCCATGCATAACCAAAACCGGATATTTTTGCTTTAAAAAAATTCAGCAGCATAGAAACTGTCAGGAAAATTCATGCAACTATTTAGATACTTTATTACCTAGAAGAATAATTGATAGTCAAAATTAATTAAATCACATGATAATCAAAATTAATAGCCACTGATTCCTTGTAACACAGCGACAATGAAGAGACACATCAGGAACCTCCTCAAGCGGCAACACAACAAGTGGAGGGAGGGGGAGCAACCCTGTGTTGCGCGCCATCACCTGTACGTTCATTCACGCTCGCCGTCACTGCACATATATAGCACCAGTGCAATCTGCAACTAATATGTTACTCAAGCCTAAGACGCACAAAGCACAATCACAACATTTGAAAAGGAGACCAACTTAGATGCTGAGGCAGTGACAATGTTTCGGGTGCTCGACAAAAACAAAGACACGTGCTGGTAATAATCTTACTAGCTAGGCACCATCAGTGGCTGGTGGGTTGCAACTGTATAACATAGATGTGAGTTACACTACCACAAAACGGAAATTCCTTGAGGGTTCAGTATTTCCTTGAGTGCCAAGATTCAACCGTCAAGCAATTTTCATTTCCTTGGCGGTTGTAGAAAAACCTCCAAGGAAATTCATTTTCTTGGCTGTTCCACTAGGCCGCCAAGGAAATATGCATCTTTTCTTGACTGCTGTTGTCAACCGCCAAAGGAAAATACCATTTCCTTGAGTGTTGTGTTAAACCGCCAAGGAAAACGTTTTTTTAAATCACTTTATTTTATGAATTTTTCAAATGATCTCGATAGAGAAATGACCTATATCAAAGTTGTAGTACTTGAAAAGATCTAAAACTTTTCTGTTCAAACTTTTTCATTTCATTTTCGTTTAGAGTGTCAAACATGCATTACAAAATTCACTACACACTCGATACAAAAAAAATTGTGATAGCTACGTAGTCACAAATGATTGAGAGGTGCAGTGGTGAGGAAACAATTATGTGAAGTCTGATGTTGTGAGTTCGAAACTCAGAAGACGCAAAGTTCTAGAGTGTTTTTGAATTTTTTTGACATATTTCCTTGACGGTTGACATGTTTCCTTGGCGGTTACTTAGCCCCAAGAAAATGAATTTCCTTGACTGCTACCTCATTTTCTTGGCGGTTGCCGGTCAAGGAAAACTTTCTTGAGAGCTAGCCGTCAAGGAAATTGTATTTTCCTTGCCATCTAGCCTTGGCGGTTCATGCTTGACGGTTGGCCGCCAATAACTATTTCTTGGCGGTTTTTCTATATTTCTTGACTGTTTTTGGCCGCCAAGACAATTCTGTTTTGTGGTAGTGTTATACAGTTGCAGCCCCCCTGCCCGCCCTCGCCCGGCGTGCTCTGCGTCGGCGACAAAGGGCTGGCGGGCCGGACTTCCTCCACTTCCTTCTCCCTTTCCTTCTCCTTGTACAACCTCTCTAGCCAAATAAGGCCTCCATGGCCATGCTTTTTACTTCTATCTATGCAAGGGCACTAATCCTCATGGTGGTCGTCATGGTGACCGGCAGACCGGATGCAGCCACCACCGCGCCTGCACGCGTCCGTAGGGAGCCGTGTTGGGTGTCAAGCTGGGGTCGGGCTGTTCCAGCCATTGCCGCGACATCTTCTTCGCCGAGCGGTTGCTCCGCCGGAAGATCCACTCCCCGGTCCCTTTCCTGGCGTTCCTCGCCGCGTCGCCGACGCTGGCCACGGCGTGGCGCCCGTGGCCGCCACGCGACAACGCGACGACGACGGCGGCGGGCCTGGGCACGTCGAAGAAGTTCGAGGGCTCGTCGGAGTTCGTGAAGCTCGAGTACCACATGAGTCCTGTCCTGGCGTCGGCCATCACGGTCCACCCGATCTGGTACGGCCCCAGGCCGGTGTCACAGAAGCGCAAGATACGCGCGTTCCTACGTCCCTCGGTCTCCGCGTGTTCGCGCACGCTGCGGCTGTACACGAACCAGACCTCGGCCAACGTCTCCGCCACCGTCTCCTTGGGCGCGGAGAAGTGCGACACGCGGATGTCCCACGACACGTGGCTGTCACGGATGGACATCCAGTCCGTGGTTCGCGACGCCGTCACGGCGCGCACCCGCTCCTCGATGCGCTGCTCCTGGCCGTGATCCGGTTCTGCGCCGCCCCGGTCCAGATCCGTCGGGTGCTCGCCGCGCCGCCTGCATCGCCTCTGCGGTGGGTGTCAGCGCGGAGGCCAGGAACGAGGAGGTCGTGCGACTCCACCTACCACTCTACCGATGCTGAGGACGCTTTGCTGGTGGACTCGAGAGCAGCGGCCACCGGGTGCGTCGCGGCCTTGGGCGGCGCCCCGCCTCAGGGCGTGCCACAGCTCTTGGCAGACGCCAACTTCAAGATGGGGGTTGACCACGACGATGGCAGCGGCACCATCCTTGATCAAGCCGGTCCCAGTCCCGGCGACCAAGGTGGAGGTGCAGGCGCCGCCGGCATCGACGCTTTCGGGCGAAGCTCCTCAATTTCCTCCCGTCCCGGCTCCCATCCACATGTGCGGGTCCCACTACCTGCAGCTCGAGCCCCACCACTGCAACGTGGTGCCCATGCAGTGCACATCTTTCCACATATACGGGACCCACCGCCTGCGTCTCGGCCACCACCAGTGCAACGTGCTCATCATGCAGAGGGCATTCACAGTCTTCGATCCACCACGTCCGCATGGCTGCCAAGCCTGGACGGTGGCTATGGGCTTGTAGCCTTTTGCAACCATCCCCTCGAATTGGACAGCTTCCTCTCTAGTGCTAGTTCCATGCATCTGCCTTCCCCTTGGTTCTTGGCTCAAGTTTCTTCTACATCCGGCAACATCTACAATATCTTTCGGAGGCCGGCATGTTTTTATTCGATGCCAACCCATCTCAAGCCTTCCCTTTGTGCGAGGCGGTCCATCCGGTGCACGCATCTTGGCGCCCTGCGTATACCCCCCACACCAGCAGATTTGTCTACCTACGTGCCTTAGGCGATGTAGTCTAGTTTACTGCTTGCGGGACCTCAATGTTCCACGGTCCTCGTTTGAGGATTGCTTTGTATCTTGGCTGCTTTTAATATAATATATGTTGTTGTTTGTAAAAAAAAAAAAAAAAAAAAAAGGCTAACAAAGGAAGCATCTGCTAGGTACAAACTGTCTTTGCTCACTCCGGTATAAGCAAAGGATGGTGCACTGCCTTCGCTGCTGGTTTGGTGAATGTCGACTTGCCTGGTTGCCCCCTTAACTTTGTTCATGGAAAGGGTTTCCTACCTGAGTTTGGCTTAGAATCCAAAAGATGGACAAACATGACGCTCTTTCAAAAGTGGTACATGTGGGTGTCCTCTGCTGCAATTGACTAAAATTATATACTCAAGAAATTCAAAATGATTTCTGTAAGTTCCTGGTGCGCTACACGAAGCAGCCAGCGCTACACGGGCCACCCACCGCCAGTGGCCGCGGCGTCGCCTCTCTGCCACAGCGTGGCCAGCGCGGCCCACCTCACCGGCGAGCCACCCCACCGGGCGACAGAATCGGCGCTGCGAGCCGGTTCGGCTCCTAGTCTCCTACTCTGTTTGTGAGATTCAGGAAGAGGGAAGGAAAATGATTAGAAACTCTTTCTCGGGTCCACATGCAGAATCCATGACTCAAGTGAATAGTTGAGCATAATACATAAAAGTTTTGGGTTAATTACTTCGAAAATCAGGGTCCTCGGTGCAAAAATAGTTTTTCCTTTTCTATTTTTTTATGCGTATAACAATCAGCCCAAACTTAAAAAAATGTAGTAATTCAAAGGAAAATTGTACCTATGACTATTTGTATGCGACAGATACTTAATCTGAGATGTTTCACACATCAATGCTAGCTCTATTTGATATAAAATGTATGATATTACCACGTTAAGAAGTCTTTATTCTCATACTAATATATTGTTTTTCACATCTTTGCAAAAACAATAAGGTACCTTTTCAAAATATCGAGGCTTTTCTCAATGTAACCACAATACTGCATTCTTTTCTAAACCTAAAACAATATACTTGCCTATCAATTTAGGTCGTCTCAGTCATATATAATTAAAATATTTTCGTTATGTTTATACAATTAAAATATTCAAAGCTCTCAAACCGAAAAACTTGATTGATCTTCATATAGTGTGATGGTCAAATACAAGCAAGCGTCAGATAACATATCATGGCAATTTACCATCATATTATTTAATTGTGCAATGGTATGTTCTGAAGTGTGCCTCTCATATGATTCTTTGAAATGATATACTTGTAGATCCGAGGGGAAAAATCGCCATTAAGCTCACCCAAAATGGACTATGCTCAGCTGCTGATTGACGAAATGCCTTCAAGTAATGCATGCACCGGACATTTAGTGCTTTTCAGCGCCGGTCCTGGTATTTGAGGACCTGGGTGTAAGGTCTTAGTTGGCTAGAGGGGGTGAATAGCCTATAAAAATTTCTACAAATACACTTAACAAACCGATTAGTATAACAAAAAGACGTAAATGCGGTTTGCACTAGCTCTAATGTCTTACAAGCCTTCTAGTGACAATTCTAGATATATACTATGATCTCTAAGTCACACAAGAGCTATGTCACTACTCTCTCTAGTGAACAATCCTAGATATGTCTTAACTAGTAAGAACACCTACATAAGTATATGCTAGCTCTCTACACAAGGTAACTAAGAATATAAATGCAAGAGCAAGGGAATGCTATACCGACGTGTAGAGGCAATGAACCAATCACCGTGTGGAGAGAAACACAATCACAATCAATGGATGAAGCCAATCACCAATGAAGACAATGAACACGATGATTTGTTCACCGGGAGTTCACTTGTGCACCGACAAGCTACTCTTGGTTGTTGTGCCGACCAACACAAGGATGGTGCTTGAGCTAGGACGGTGCACTTGCTAGCCTCAAAGCCACCACTCACAAGTGAGGTACCCAAGACACGAGCATTCCACTAGAGTTGCAATTGCCGCTCCGACGGGATGCACAAGAACCCCTCACAAATCAACCGGAGGTGGCCAAGAACAATCTCCAACTCTTACCAACGCCTCCACCAAATCACCGAGTGGGCTAGGAGCGGTACTCTCCAAGAGTAACAAGAAATCCACCGGTAACAATGACCCTTAAGTGCCTCTAGATGCAACAAGCAAAGCAATGCACTTGAATCACCACTCAATCTCTCAAGAATGTGCTCAAAGCAAGTGGGAGAGGTTTGGCTTAGCTCAAAGGGTGTTAGAATGAACTCAATTGACCAAGAGACCTCCCCATGGCCGGCCAAACCCATATATATAGACCCCCATTCGAAATAGAGCCGTTGGGTTCAAATTCGGGATTTTTTTTTTGTATAGCCGGGCGCCAGCGGCACCGCCCGGCGCCGTTGAAATCTTCCCCATGCGGGGTAGCCGTTGCACGCCACCGGGACGTGCCGGCCAGCGCCGTCTGCCGACCCGCCAGCGCTGCGTCCGTCGGCCCCGGCAACACCCTCGATCAAGCGTCCGTAGCGTGGCCGGACGGCCAAGTATTGTTGCCGGGCCACCACCACGTGTACATCACTATGTGCTCGTGTGTTAGCATTTTCACAATGAATTTTGAAGGTTAGGTTAGCTCTCTAGGTTAGAATGCATGCATATGAATTTTAAACCTAGAGGCACATGAGGACCGAAGTTTCAGAGGTTTTCCCCTCTTAATAGTTAGGCTATCAATCCTGAATCACTCACACCCTCTATGGTGTCTTGAGTGTAAAACAAAATGGCCCTATCAAATATACCTTTGCCTTGAGCCCATTTTTTTTTCTCGCCTTGCTTACCCAAGTCCATGCACTTTCGACCATCTTTTGGATCAACACCATGTCATCTACCATGATCATACTTGCATCGAGACTTGAGAGTCGGACTCATCTCACACTAGGTCACACTTAAGCATAGAGATTAGTTCTAGGTTGTCATTAATTATCCAAAACCAATCTAGAGATCTTCTTTGGGACGGAGCTAAAATTTTTGGACCCTTTTATATGAAAAACAAAGTAATACTACTAATACTAGTCATTGGTAGTATACACACATTTTTAATGGATACTAACAAGCAATTAACTGAATGCAAAAGCAATATTCATATGAATTAATGTGTATACATATTGAGTTACCTCAAAAATTTTCGTGTAACATTCCTTGATCGAAGTCGGTAATGATAGTTTCAATATCAATTCCATCCAACAATCTGTAACACCCCAGGTGTTAATCACAACTAAGTACTAGATTTGGACAAAAGCAAGTGAATTAGTTCATGATCGTGAACTCGAAGCATTAATTTGAGCAAAAGCAAGTTTTTATACTTGTATTTGGAGCCTGGCTAAGGACATAAGCGATTAGAGGGAACCATGATTTCTTATGCTCGCATCTCAACCTATATGTGCCTTAGCTAGTGGTTAAGTTTTTACTTAAGATCGGAATCAAAAAGTCACATGAAATGATAAGTCATGCCATTACTTATATAGTGCTTTCGGTGGCTCTATAATGTAACTGGAGCAGGTGAAGTCAACCAACCCTTGCCACAGTACTCGGATGACTCTAAATGAACTCTCCAACAAAAGCCATTAAGGGTTCATGTTGAGCAATTACCTCGAAAATGCTTTGATTGGCTCAAAACCCTAGTTCTAAGTTTATCAAGTTGATGCGTTGACCGAAGTGGAACTATATTTTTCGAAAGCAAGATATGAGGTTTGCTCTTTAAGTGAAAGTTAAGATTGTGAGGAGTACAACAAAAAGTTATATATGGGTCAAGTCATGCTTTGGCTCCTAAGTGCCTCAAATATATCACTCAAGTTGGAAAGAAAAGTCGATTTCCGGGACTTAAAATATTCTAAGTCCGGAAAATCATGAATATGGATCGACATCTCGCGTTCTCGAGATTTTTGCTAAGTAACTTGAGTTGGACCAAAAATACGGAATTGAGTTTATGCTTTAAGGAATGACATATCAAAATTTGGGATCATTCGGATGTAGTTTGACAAGGTTTTGACGGTGGTTCGTGACCATTTTGGTTCATTGACAAAGGCTTTTGGGATTCATTATCTCTTAATCCGAGCGACTAATGACCTTGGGCCTTTAATGAAAATTGCAGATGGATCTAAGGTGAACATTTTTGCTTCTTAGCCCATCTCCAAATTCGGCCGAGAAATAGCCCAAATCGGCGTCCAAAGCCGACCCACCGGCGCGCGCCACGTGTTCGAGGAAATGTCGACATGCGTTCGGGGGCGTGTCCGGCTATTTGGAAGCGGCGTCCACTCCATTGCCGCCACCGACGCTTCTCCGTGTCGACTTCGTCCGGGCGTTTGGTGCCCGGGTTGGAGGCCGGAAGCGTGTTCGAAGTCCCGCATCGTCCCAACCGTCCGTCCCTCGCTTCTTCTCGCTCCCCGCCCACCTTCGCTGGGCTGCATGACTGTAGCGCCATGGCGGCCGAGCTCCATGGTCGCCGCCGTTTTCCTCTCCATCCCAGACCACCATCGCCGCTCCACGTGTGTCCCGCGATCGCCCCTCGCCCGCTTCCGCCCTCCGCCGCCTCCTCAAGGCTCAGAGGTCGCCGACGCCGTTGCCGCCGTGGCCGTCTCCCGGCCGAGGCGCGGCGGTGGCGGCCCGCTGCGGCTGCCGCCACCGGCCGGGCGGGGGCGGGGCTGGTGCGCTCGGCGCCGCTTTTGGCTCGCCGCCGGCTCCGGCCGGCGTCGGCCCCCGGGCCAGGGGCCTGGCCGTCGTCCCCGCGCCCCTGCTTTGCCTCATTGAAGAAAAAAAAAAGAAGAGGAACGGAGAAGGAAGTAGAAGGGGATGTAAATGGAATTTTGACAAAGCGCGGGGTCCAAGGTGAGAAAGTTTTAACTCATATAAATAGTACTTTGTACTGTTTGTAATTTCATAGAAGTCGGGGTCCTTTTTGTAAGAGTGCCAAGCCAAGCACAGGGCGGCGCTTGGGGGCGACTGCTTTTCATTGGGCGCAGCGCGTGTCTTGTGGCGATGCCTAGGCCGCGACCCTATTTGGGCCGGCGGCTTTAGGCCCGAAGGCCTTTTCCTTTTAATGAATGTCTTATTAATTTCCATTATGATGAATAGTGTCCGATTTTGTGATTTTCATATAAATTCATATAGTGCTTCTAAAATTCTGAATTTTTTTTGTATAGCCTTCCCTTGAGTATGTGTATCTATGAAAATTTTGAAACTTGAGTTTTGAATAGTTTTTGCTTGATTTAAAAATACCATCTTTAATTAAAAAATGCATCTTCCATGATTTTTTAGAAAATAAAATATTTATTCAAAAACCATGAAAATTTATTTGGTGTTGTTTTATGTTATGACCTACTTGTATAAAAAAAAAGTTTGGGGTCATTTTGAGAAAGTTTATTTATTTATTATTTTATGCTTTATTTCATTTATTAGAAAAAGTAAGTGTTTTGGGTAGAATGACTTAGGCTTTGTGTGACTTTTGAGTTGTCTTGTGAATCATAGATCATAATCCCTAAAATGGTCCTTGAGAACTCCTTTAGTGATAGAAGTAGTTCAACAAGTTGGTTTTGTTGGGTTGCAACTTTATCGTGAAGGAAAGTTGTACTCAAGTGTTTATCATTTCATGCATCCATCAAACATCATGTTTACCATTTCATCATGCTAAAGCATGCATCATCATTTGCGTGTAGTAAACGAGAATAAAATGGTTCGCGATGATCAAGTTTTGGAGAAGATGCGTCAACCGAGGTGTTGTTGTCAAGTGTGACTCGGTGGTCCAACTTGAATCTAACTTTCCTCGCAACACGTGCAAGCCCCAGGATACATTTAAACCCTTCCTTGTATTTTATAAAGCTTTTACACTTATGTTTATGATATGTTGCATTAAGTAATTAGGAGTTGAGTGATAACCTAATTCTTTGCATTACCAATCTTGATTATCTCGATATCATCCTTGTTAACTTTGTTTAATTTTGAAAATGCTTAGTATTGCTTAGCCCCCGCTTGTTTAGTTAAGCTTTTTCATCAAAATGTTTTATTTATGAATATGGTACCTTTTTGGAAGAATAATGAGGTGTAGTGTTTAATTTGAGACCGGGCGGGACACGGGTTGTGTCTCTCGTGGTTAAGCCGGCGGGGTTGCATGGGTCGTGCTTGTCCCGTCTATGTCGGTTAAGGACCTTTCGTGGATTGACCCTTGGATCAAGAACTTGTTATCGCGGCCACATATACGAGTAAGCCCAAGATCTTGGAGGTGAGCCAAATCGGGAACGTGCAACCGCAAGACCGGGAGTGGAGAGATGGCGGGAGTACATGTTACCCTCGTGGGTTAAAGTCCCGGATTGGAGGTGTACGGTACTCGGGTGGCGTGGGACGCGGTCCCGTTTTTGGGCCGGTCCAGTGAGGGTTGATATATGCAAGCTTAAGTGCTACATATGTCGTGTGGTGAGGTATCCCCGGGGTGGGTTGTAAGCTGTTCGAATCGGCGTTGGCTCCACGAGAAAAGGAGACTTGATCCTCGCACCGTCTTCGTAGTAATTGATGGAATATGGTTTTGAGGAAAGAAAGTTGGCTTATGAAAGAAATGTTTGCTCTAGAGTAGGATAACCTAGAGTATATGAGCTACTAATATGAATTAAAAATATTGAAAGTAAGGATTCATTTTTAGTAAGCTTTTTTACGCAAAAGAATTCTTCATTCTTGCTAAACCTTACCTTGATTCCCCTAAACCCTGCATTCCTAAGTTTTCTCCTGTTTCTTTGTCGGTTAAGTCTTGTTGAGTACTCCCGTACTCGGGGTTAGTTGACCCTTGTTGCGTGTGCCGACTCGTCCGTTAACCAAGGTTATGTCTGTGGGCACGCGACATGATCCGGTTGTCTTCTAGTCTATTCAGCTTCCGCAAATTAATTAAGTTAAGTTTACTCAAATGTAACTTATTCATATTTTGTAAAATTAATGTTATTATTCTTCCGCACTCGACCGTATTTTTATAACAAATGTTGTAATGTTGTAGCTACTCCTTTGATGATCCTGGTATGAGAGTGGTGTAATCGGGGTTTCCGATGACACTCAACAAAGAGCTTCTTAAGTTATTGGGTGCATCTCGCACCGATGTCGAGGCCTTGGGATAATGACAGTGCGTGTGGGCCCAAGAATTAGGAGGTTTACGTTACACAATCTCTTCTCAATGCATTCTGAATTTGGCTCTTCTAACAATCTTGATTATAGCATTTGTAATATCGGAGGCCATCAGACAAATCAACTCATGCTGAATTTTTGTGGCTCAAATAATGATGATTAATGTCTTTGTTTTGAATACGCCTAAGATGGTCTCGCATTACGGATCAAATTCTGCAACCATCTCACAACAAGCTAAAAAATTCCCATTTTGGTCATTGTAAAGCTGCTCATTAGATCCTCTAAAAGCCAAATTACGTTTACCAAGAAATTTCACAATGGCAACTATTCTTAATAACACTTTCCTTAACCGTGCTTTCTCCTCCGAGATCAGTCGTTGATGCTCTTTGTCAATTGTTTTTTATTCCTCAGATTAATTCTCATCCGGTTCCATGAGGTCATATTGTTAATGTGCTCCAAACTAATTTCATGCTCTCTTAACCTCTCATTGACATGCTTCCAATTTCTATACCCCTCATTCCCCAATGAACTCTTGCATTTGTCTGAACTAAAAGCTTACAACAGAAGCAAAATGCTCTATCCAAGTGTTTGGAATAAACTAACCAGTTTCTATCATGTACCTCTCCATTGCTCATTTTTCTAGAGTAATAGGCATAGGAAAAATGTCTGACATTGGCATCCTTAGGGAATTCAAGTTTCTCTTCTCTTATAGGCCCCTTCTCTACTAATGTATCCCTTGCTTTGTTATCAAGCGTATCCCAATTTCTTGGATCATAAATATCAATAGAAACTGGATCCTCATCAACAATAGTAGGCTCTGTATCATTCGAATTAAATACGTGCTCATGATCACTCACATTATGTTCATCCATGTTGATGTCAACATCATCCTCCACATGGGCCTGATCTTCGTGATTAGCATCAGCCGGTTCCTCCACAGCAACTATCGCCAATGCATCTGGATCTCTTGAATTGCTTGTTTTGTTCTTCAGAAATTTATCAAGAGACCCCCTCATTGATTCAGCCAAATCATCTCTCCGCTTTTTAAGCCTTTCTTTTTGTCATTACCAGACGGATACTTTCTCGATGACATGATACTGTTAAAAATTAGAGAATGAATCAATATTTATAATTTAATGAAGTTGAGATCAAGTGAAAAACAATTAGTAAATAAATTTGATTATAGTACCTTGCTGATCCGAAGTGCGGTGCCGAACAAGTATGAGGGATGACTGGTGATGAGACCCTGAGTCCCTGACTGCCTGAGGGAAGATGATTATAGGCGATCAGATCAGGAGTCAAGAAACAGTGAAAGAAGAAATATTAAAAAATTATTTCGATTTGGCACTCTCTTGATGGCTGATGGACTGCTGCTGCCACCCCTCTCCTGATGGCTGATGGACTGCCGCCGCCGCCGCCAGGGCCTCGCGAGTGCGCCTGGAGTCACGCGTGCGTGATCAAGGGCAGGAAGTCAGGGGAGACGAGCGGACAGCGGAGTCGGAACGGTGATCTAATTTTCTGGCGTACTCACTCACGTTGGGAGAGGGCCCATCTAATTTTCACGGCCCATCTAATTAGATGATGACTTGCACGTCTAAGGTTCTCAGGTTCTGCATAACGATTCGCTCGATCATCTAATTTTCACGGCGCGGGACCTATTACTACGTACTAGTACCTAGGGGGCCCATGTAATTTTCGGACCTGGGACGAGCGCCCCGGCCGCTCCTATAGCCGGGCCTGGTGCTTTTAGGAGTTGTAGTTCAAGGGAACAAGATGCAAGCTTGATCAGATTGTTAAGGTAAATCTTTTTCTGTACAGGTACATGCTCCTTGTCTTATATGTAGCCGCTATGTTCCCATTTCTGGTATGAGCTCATCAACATGAACAACTAGGCTAGAACTTTTATTCTATATATAAACAATGTGATCAATGTATAAATACCTTTTTTGTGTATATAATACTCCCTCAGGGATGGTATTAGAAGTCGTTTAGGATAGCGACACGGTCTCCAAAACACAACTTTGACCTCTTATTGTTACTAGCAAAAGTGCACGTGCGATGCAACGGGAGATAAAATAATGGCCTTGTAGATATATCGACCATTATAGTTTTTATGCATCATATAAACCTCCTTAAAATTTTTAAATATCAAATATAATTAGTGTTTTCACGTGGTGAATAAAATAGATACTACATGCTCCTAATTAATATGGGGCAGCGCATACATGCAGCTATCATGTGCCATGGACGGGCGCACGTCGGATACTTGGATCCATAGCGTTTGCAGACTCATGAGGCATGGGTGCCGCGGCGACGTTTGTTGCGCCTGGACTCTGGTGGCAGACGGAAAAAGGAGGTGGACAAGAAATTGTCTCTGTATTAGTAGGTATAGATAAGTTGTCTTTTTGATTTGATAAGTTGTCTTTCTAGAGTTAGTCTGGCTTGGGTTTGGATTTGGATCACGGTGGGGATTTTGTTTCGTTCCGGCGATAAAAAGAAACATTGCCTCCTGATTCCTGAACAACAGTTTCACCGTCTTTTATCAAACATCACTTTCAGTCCCGAACTTCAGCGCACAGCACAGCCTTGGATTGACTTCATCACACACAGCCGCCCTGACTGTAAACATCACTGTTTCTTTGGAACCAAGGCTTAACCCGTCCTGTAAGCAGCGTTACATAAAACATTTTCATCACACAGCTAAACCAAACCAAAAGCACTCGCACAGCAGCTGCAAGCTAAACTCTGGGGGATCTGCTCACAAACATACAGGCTATGGCCAGTGGTCACGTATATCGATTTCGCCACACCTTAATTTTGTTTCGTCCTCCGCCACTGCCTCCACATTTGCGATAACAATGGCACCTTTCGCCATCTTGTGCCGCGTCCTCCTGCTCGTCCTCAACGCGGCAGCGGCAATCCCTCTCCATCGTCGCCTTCTCCCCCACTCCGTCGCCACCGGCTCCACCGTCACGACGCCGCGATACTCAGCGTGGTACTTGGGGCCTCGTCCCTCTTTCATGCCGTGATCGCCGCCGGTCCCAACGTACGACATCCACGCCCTCGCTGCCGCCGCGGGCTTCCTGATTTGGGTGGCCGGCGTTGCGCAGCTGCTGCTCGCTCTCACGGGCGGCCGCTTTCCAGGTATAGGGGCTGCTGCACCTGCACGTGTCGCAGCTCAGCTCGTGCAAGCAGCGGCCGGGGAGCCTTGTTCTAGCCGACATACACAGTTGCTCTCGCCTCCTGGTTACGATAGACCTAATAATTAAACCGCTACCGGCGTGGATCAAGTACTCTGTCGGATCTTTTTTTACGTCATATTAGTCGTGTCCATATATTGTTATTGAGCAAGTACTTAAAGCTATTCAGAAGATGTAATTGTCATGCTATAATGACCTTTTTTTGGGGTCCATTTCAATTTTGTTCAAATAATGTTTTGACTGTGTCATATGCATAGTTAGCCTGCAACTGTCTTGTGCCAAATGAGAATAATCATTCGAGTACAGGATTCCTATATGATGGAGCAATATAGTTTTGATTGCTTCCCACCTTTTTTCATAATCGGGTCATTTACCTTTTTTTCATTAAGAGGATGATGCGTGAAACTGATCCAATTATCATTGCAATTAAGCCCCTCTAGCTAGCCCCCAACTCCTTTTCAAGACCATGTATGTAGAGAGAAGGGGGGAGGAAAAAGGAAGGGAAAAAAGTCTGCCAACTGCCCCCCCCTGCTAACAACTAGTAACTGTTAGCACTTAGCAGAGCTAGATTCTGCTGAACTTTTCTTGCACCTCTCTTCAAACATCTGTCACGGGTCACAACGAACTGCTTTGATTTGACCAATCGATTCACCACCGATCACAATTAACATCCAGTTAGAGCAGCTCCAGGCCTCCAGCATTAAGACACTGCTTCTTTGAGTGCGAAACATTGCTGCCTAAGAGCACCCGCAGTGTGAAGGAGCGGGTACACTCCGATCCTGAGCCCCGGAGGTGATAGGACTTGTGCCGTGATTTTGCATCCAGTGTATCAACCCGAATTAATTCGGCTTCGTAGCTGGGACTCATGCAAAAAAAAAGGAGAATTTGGTGATTCTACCCTTGTTTTGAGGCTCAATGGTGATTTTGCCCTCGTTTTTTTAACTTTGCATTTTCACCCTTGGTTTTTTTTCAACGAAAGCTCCGTCTACCCCTGGTTTTTAACGGCGTTGGTCCTGCTCATATTAAATGGCAAAAAAAGAAAAAAAGAAAAACAGGTGGACCAAAAAACAAAAAAAAACTCCTGGCTTATCCACTTCTGCCATGTCTCGCACACGCACACACGCAGAGGCCGCGGCGTCGGGACCTCTTCCGTGGCGACGAAGCTGCACATCGGAACCCCTCCTTGTCGCCGTCCTCCCTCGTTCTCCCGGCAGGTCTCCTCAGCGCTTGGCTTCCCTCCTCCCCATCGATCTTCTCCTAGCGGCTGCAGCATGAAGGGCGACACTTAGGGTTTCAGGAGGCGGCCGAGGCGGCGGCGACGCCCGCGGCGGCCGGCCCTCCCAGCGCCACGACTCCGGGCGGTGGAGCTCCCGCTCCCAGTCGCCTTCTCCCCTCCTCGGCCCATCAACCTCCCTTTCCTGTCAGCTTGCGCGCGCATACGCCGTCAATGTCGGCCGCGAAGTGCGTGTGAGCGGATGCGATGCGGAGGGAGAAGAGAGGGGCTGGTGCCTGGTTGCGCACACAGGCCATGGACCGTAGCATAGTTGCGTGTCATGGCCTGCTCTGTCGCTTGGTCATGGTGGATCGAAGCTGGAGGTTGGGGATGACCCTGACGGGTGGGTCCCACACTAGCAGTGACCTATATTATCTTGGTTTTGCTCTGATATAAAAACAACGGTAAAAACGTATGGGAAAAATTGTCTTTTTGACACCGTTAAGTACTTAACAGAATAGAGGTATACTTTTCCTTCGTTTTGAAAAAGCGAGAGTAAAAGTTGCAAAGTTAAAATAACAAGGGTAAAATCACCATCAGAGCTAAAAACAAGGGTAGAAACACCAAAGAAAAAAAAAAAGTTCCTGGCACTCGCGAGTCGCCCGTTAGCGCGGCAAGCCGGCAACCAATGTTGCTGTCGGGAACGAATGATGGATTCATGGCAAAGCTTTGGACCGGTCTGCGGACTGCGGTGTCCGCCGTGCATCTCCCCACCAACGACCCCTGGTACCACCAGGACCCAGGAGTACTACGCAGCGTCACGGACCACCAAGGCCATGTTTAGTTGCTGAAAAGGAAACCCGAAAAGTGATACGACTGCCACATCAAATCTCTTGGACGCACGAGATAGGGTCTTAAATGTAGGTAAAAAAAAAACAAATTGCATAGTTTGACTGAAAAAGCGAGACAAATCTTTTGAACCTAGTTAGTCCACGATAGGACAATAATTTACCAAATCAAAAGAAAAGTCACAAGATAGCCGAACCCAAAATATTTCACCAAAACACACCCCAAGAAGCACTGCGCGACGTTGGCGTGCCAAATGGCCCTCCAGCTAGATATGAATAGTCAAAATTCTGGATCTGAATTTTATTGTACGTACACAAGATATATGGTCGCACGCATAAATAAAGTTCTGTTATAGTCGAAAATTACATTAAAGCTGAATTACTGGTACAAAAATCAGAATTTGTAGAGCAATCATAAATTGTTGTGATAGCGTACGTCAAGCTATCTATCTAGGGGTATTTGTGAAATGATTGTTGATGTTATAATAATATAATACACTAATACTCCTAGCATCTGTTAAGGAGAAAAACAATAGAAAAATAGATGGCTGCCATAGCGCCTTGAAGACTTGAGGATACTCATAAAAACAGTAATTTTGAGTGCTTTTGTTCAGATGCACTAAGGCTGCCGCTGTCACAACCATCTGCTGACATGAATAGCAAATTTTAAGTCTAATTGTTAAAATATATTGGACGAAATGAAGTCAAATTGGTGTTCGGTGAATCTATTATCATTAAGCTGCTGCAAAGAGAACACCACCAATTTATAGGCGAAAGCAGGGATTTCACCCACAGCCAGTCCCCTTCGATATTGGTGAGGGGTGACATCCCTCTATTTCACGGACGATGAAAAATATTTTATGGATTATTTCGGGCGAAACGTGCTTACATTAAAATAAAATTGCATTTGCAAATATTTGTAGGACCATTCAATTTGACTGTTGTCACCGAGCAAGAAAACAAATTCGATTGTAGTAAACGATGAAAAAAAAAAAGGAGGGGATGGTGATCTAGAAAAATATTTTTTATATCTAAAACTTTTCTTATTTATCCTATAAATGAATATACATTTCATCTATTACCTAGTTTACTGTCCGATCGAAATAAATGAACGGCATATAATCATCATTTGTGGTGCCAAAGCAAAGACCATCGAATCCAGTAACTCCCATACACCGTTGATTAATAATTAGTGTTGGAGTTCGATAGAAGCTTGACATTTTTTGCCAAAGTCCTTTAAAGGTCTAGTCGTTTCGTCCCCAATCCAAGTGGATTGGATGGTGGCATTGAAAGGGATCCGGTCAACGAGCGACCATCGCTATCGGAGAAACCGGTTTTGGTTAAATGATGATCACTCTTGGATGGAGTGAGCACGCAGAGAACTGGACGAATTGAACCCCATCGAATAGGTTTAACCGTTTAATATCGAGACACATGCCCACGACAACAGTATACAAGATTCATTCAAGGGATTATACAATACAGTATATTGTTGTAAAAAAGATTATACAATATACGATACAAGCCCAGCAACGCGACGCCTGCGCGCAGGGCCCAGAGCCCCAAGCAGCAACGAAGCAGGGCAACTCAATCTAACACACAGAGCAAACCGTACAATACAAAGTATGCAACACAAGCACAGGGTGCCCGAGCCCATGCAACGGTACAGTACCAACCTGTCGTCCCAGAGATCAGGAGCTAGTTCGCCGGCGGCAAGAAGTAGAAGAGGACGGCGTCGGCCACGGCAGCGGCAGCCCTTGCTACTCCCGGGAACTGGTTGGCAACCAGCGACAGCATGATCAGGAACACGCCGAGAAGCAGAAGCACGAGCCCGATGAGCGCGTGTGCGGCGTTGGTGGCGCGGTTGCTGATGGTGTAGGTGAGGACGAGCCAGGCGCCGGTCACAAGGATGCGGCCCGCGTCGAGGAGGCGCCGCTGAACGTGATGGAGGACAGGGGCAGCGATCAGCTCCGGGTTGCCGGTCTGAGGCGCGTAGGCCATTGTTCACGTAGTTTTGTTGCACTTGGAACTGATGCCTGTGCTGTCTTCCTGTACAGTTGTACTATATTTGAGCAGACGAGTACAGAGCGAGGATCTTCATCAACAGTAATACACACAGCATCACAGCATTTAAAGGACGGGAAAAGGCAGATATACGAGGGGAAACACGCCAGAAAAGCGAACGACGAGGTGAAATCGGCAGAAAATTACTAAAAAAGTACGGAACGATGTGGATGCGTCGACTACTGAATGAAGTACAGGAAGGCAGAAAATTGAATGAACAAGGGAAACCTTACTCGATGTGGCTCCGCCTGCGAATTGCGCTCAGTAGCTGCTCCTGCTGCTCGGTTGGATCCCCTGCGACGGTGTGGAGATGCGGACAATGGATACATATATATGGGCGGGGGAGGGGTTGGGCACATTTGCTTTTATCTAATTAATTAGAAAACAAAGCTTTGTAATATGAAATGTTGTATGTAATGGCCGGGTCAATGCGACAAACTCCACCACGAGCCAATCCGCATCGTCGAACCTCCACGCTCTACGCTGTCTTTGAAGTTTATATTATTATATACTAGGACGACAAACTCCACCACGAGCCAATCCGCATCGTCGAACCTCCACGCTCTACGCTGTCTTTGAAGTTTATTATTATACTAGTTAAGTGCCCGTGCGTTTGCAACAGGTATAAAACAATAGACGATAATTTTAAACTTAAAATGTGTGTTATACTATGACAAATAAGAGCAAGCAATTTTGTTTTAAAAGATTTGGCAAATAACTATGTAGTCATCTAAACTATATTTACATTTCTTCTAGATATCATGGTTAGGCAGCCACTTCCACATCCATAAGGCTCCAGTCGCCACCTCTAAACCCACCATTGTGTGCCTCCTGCCGGCCAATGAAGCTAAAGTGTGCTGATACCCTCGCTCACAAACACTGCATGCCTTACAGTGATTGCACTCTACACACACAATTTCCTTACTGAAGAACATTGCCCTACTAAGTAACTATTAAGTAACAAAAATATATATGATGATCCTAGTGACGACTAAATCAAATAAAGTGATGATCCATATCCAACAGTGTATGAACTAATAGTTGGATACTCACGAGCGGCTTCCCAAAGACAAAAGATCACAACAACCATCTTCCAGGTTCCAAGTTCTCACATCAGTGTGCTGCTCAAACCAAAATGAAGCAGCAGCCGATGGAACGATGGAACTGGCAAGTGGCAACAAAAGAAACAAGCACAGGTAAAATGAAATTAAAAATAACAGCCTTAAATTCAAAACTCAAGTAAAGAAAACTCATCCGAGCTCTAACCAAAATAGGATTCTCCAATATACATTTGCAAGTTCCAGGTCAATGGCTTCATCAATGCCAATCCTATCATCATTGAGATCCCAGTACATGCAAATTCCTTTCACATATTCATTCTTCTTTTGACAGAGACCTTAGAGGCTTAGACTGCTACGCATGAAAACTAAATCATCTGCTCTTTTGAGCTGTCAGCTTGTTTCTATTAGCTATCTTGATTTGGGTGGGTACGTATGCCAGATTCTTCACATCAATATGAAGCGGTAGGATGGCAATGCAACCTGCAAAATTCATTTGGATGTGTTTATTCTTTATGTAAGATAAGACTAAGGAGGTGAGGAAAGGCTTTGGAAGCCTCCCAAATACAAGGTGTTTTTATGGCTTGCTATTAGAAACAAGTGCTGGACTGCAGACACATTAGAAACAAGTGCTGGACTGCAGACACATTAGAAACAAGTGCTGGACTGCAGACACATTAGAAACAAGTGCTTAGCTGCTGCTATCATCCTCTTCCTCTTCCTCTTCCTCTTCCTCTTCATTCTCTCCTCACTGCGAACCTAGATTAATTATTAGGGGGAAAATGAGCCACAAAATGAAACAAAATGCAAAGTGAACCTATACACTCTAATGCTAAATCTGTTATTATGTTTTAACTCATACAGTTAACAAAGATAGGAAAAGATGAATATTTATAATGATGACCTTTTGCTGGCTGTACAATAATTTTTTTCGCTCCTTTGATCTAGAAATGGCATCTTTGATTCCAACATTATCCATATAACCTTGAGGCCATAACTCTGCAAGTAGGTGTAAATAAAATGAAATTTTAATCATGATCAAGTGGATGCAGTCAACAAGCCATAGGGAAACTCACGGCCTGTTTGGCTGTGTTTCTGGTTTCAGTTTCTTGGCAGAAACCATAGAAACCCTGCCAACCCATCCAAAATAAGGTGTTTCCAAAACCAGGTGTTTCGAAACCAAAAAAAAAAAAAAAAGGAGAAGAAACTTAAACAACAACTGTTTTCAAGAGGCAGGATGCCTACCTAATCAGCACTCAGATTCCAAAGAATTTTTTTAAGCAAACCAAAATGAGGAAGAAGATGAGGCTTCAGGAACAATACCTCTACATATAACTTCCTGCTTTGAGGGCCCTTGTCTTCATCCATACCCTGACAAAGATTCAGATAGGATTTCATTCAAGCCACTTACGTTCTATAGAAACTCGTCTACATGTTTCACTATTAAAAAAAATAATAATAATAGAGTAAACAAGGACCAGATGTACCCATATGTAACTGTACCTTCACTATGTAAATGATAATAAAGCTAACAAAGTCTAAAGAATACTTCCTTCGTGCTAAAGTCTTTTCAGGCTCCAAAAAGAACAAAAAAATTACAGGTTTATACCTCAACATACATATCATACAGATCACACATCTTGTCCTCCAATGCAGTATCCATTGCATACTTTTTTAAAGCTCTTCTGTCATCGCAACCTGAAAATCATCAGCTGAACCATCCTGTTGTTCAGTGACCTGGTAGCGTGTTGACAACAGAACATCTATCATTAGCCGACGGGGCCTTGATGTCGTACCAGTGCTTCTTGCCAAATGGATCTACACTGAAATACCAATACCAAAGAACAGATCAGAACCGGACCAGACCAGACCAAAAAGGAAATAATGAACAAGGGCAAGCAAACGCACGCCTTCTTCTTCGCATGGCCTCCTTCCGCTTGCTGCGCCTGGAGGTCCCGGCAGGGGCAGGGCGGGCGCCGGGCGGTGGCGACGACCGAGGGTCCAACAATGCAACAACCACTACTGCAACCATCTCAGAACTGCATAGTTAAAGGGGCATTTCATCGAACGGCTTAACAACAGCCATAGCACCATCTCAACATTCAATCGATCAATTCCACCATGAAATCGGACTGATCAATCCCCAAAGCAACGACCCAGCAACATCCGTGTGGTCAAGGGAGGGGGTGGTTTTACCTTGCACTGGCGCGCATTGATATGGTCGATCCACTGGAGGAGGCAGCGGGTGCACGTAACTGTTGCTGCTACTGCCGACGCAAAGGTACGCGTCGCCGCGGTTGCTCCCCGAGGAGGGCGGTGGCTGGAGGGAGGTGCCCCAGGGTGAGAAGGGCATCGACGCTCGTCGGCGTTTGTCACTGCTCCTGCCGCGCCTTGCTGACCGCCGGATGCCGCGTACGGGCGTGTGCAATGCTGATTGGTGGGCACAATCACGACGTGCTGAGATCGCGGATGTGGCTCCGAGTACGGACGGCGGTGTTGTGGCGACGGGGGAGCGAGCGCTGAGCGAGGAAGCGCCAGGAGAGGGAGTCCCGGTTTCTTTCGATTGTGCGGGAGAGGGAGCGCCGGTTTCCTTTGATCGTGCGGGATAGAGATGGGGGCCGCGGGGAAGTTTGGATCCAGCGAGTGGAGCCGGGCGGGTCTTTCACGGGAGGGGAGCGGGGTTAAGCCGGGGTGGACGATTCCTTTTCGTCCTTTTTGAGTAGTAGATACTAGGACGACAAACTCCACCACGAGCCAATCCGCATTGTCGAACCTCCACGCTCTACGCTTTGTTTGAAGTTTATTATTATATATACTATAGGACGAATGGTCGAACCTCCACGCTCTACGCTTTCTTTGAAGTTTATTATACTAGGACGAATGGGCGCACGCCAAGTGGTCTATTCATGCGATTTTGGTTTTCTGAATGGTTTCTACCAGCGCCGCCAAGTTTTGAAGCCAAGCTTACCAAAGCTAGCTAGCAATACAAATCCAGGGAGAGAGGGACGCACACAGTTAGAAAGAGTAGAAAATTTTTGTTACATTAAAAAATCAAGATGCATTTGCAAAATATTTTCAGTACCCAACAATTAAGTGTTAGCAAGAAAATGATTTTAGTAAACGAAGTAAAAGAATTAGAAAATGGGAATATTGTGTTGTTATTTAACTCCAATCTCACAGTAAGTAGAGACGAAGCTGATGACAACACACGCTCTCCCGAGTTTTTTCAGCCTCCGCGCAACTCAGAAAAACACTTGCACTAGGATAGTTAAACTCGGCAATTGTGATAATGGAGGGGCAGCGGAACAATCAAATTTAGCAAACTAATATCTCATAAGCATATCACCGAACACCTTGTGTGCATAAACTGAAATAGCCCCTAACCAGAATCGACCATCAACAGTGTCTAAAAATTCAACAATAATATACTTGCAATAATCAGTTCACTAGAATACCAATCCCCATCATCATAGCCAACATATCAAAGGACACGATATTCATCGCGCACAAAGATACCCGAGATAACCCGGATAATCAACCACTTCACATATGGAGCAATAGCAAGCAAGATGTGACTTAATCAAACACATATGGCAAGAGAAATACCAAATCAAGAGGAGACACCAAGATTTACGTGGAAACCCCTTGCGGGAAAAACGACGGGCGACGGCGAGACGAATCCACTATGAGATGAAGCAATACATGAGGTGGGAGCCAACAAATGAGGGGAGGCTCCAAATCCCCAAGAATCTCTCTTTTCTATTGGTGGATTTGGTGAAACAAACTCTCCCTCTCTCAATCTTCCTAACCCTAGCTCTCTCACTCTCTCTTTTCTAGCAAAATGAGAGCAAAGACGTGAGGAGGAGAGGGCTGCTGCCCTTTGGGCTGATTTGAAAAAATTGCTAAAGAGTCCCTCAAGTTTAACTATTGTTGCAAATAGGTCTCATAGCAATAATTGGAGCTGCACTCACAATTCTCCACCTCAGCGATAATTGAGCTATATATCAATTACATCAAGCTTCTTGATGCCAAATGCCCAATCTTCAAATGCTTCAACTTTAGTGGACAAATCAACAAGTAACAAACTCACCGCCACCAAAGCTCCACATGGAGCTAACTTGGGCAAGAACGAATACCAACCAAGTTCAAGCAATGCTCAAACTTGGCTTTTGGGACCACCTTGGTTAACATATCCGGCGGGTGCTAATTTTCTCAACATACAAATCCTTCTTCTTCACATGATGTCACTTAAAGAAATTGCGCACATCAATGTGCTTGGTTATCTCATGAAACTTTTCATCTTTTGCAAGGTGAATTGCACTTTGATTATCACAAAAGACAACACAATCAACTTGCTCAATGCCCAAATCACCAAGAAAACCATGCAACCAAATAGCCTCCTTCACTTTGCCTCTCACAATGACATAAACTCGCTTCAATTGGTTGAAAAAGCAATCAGATTCGCAAGGTAGCTTTCCGGCCTAACACAAGATCCACAAAAGTGAAACACATAACCGGTGAGGGAGCACCTCTCATCAAGATCCCCGGCAAAATCGAATCGAATAACCAATAACTTAGGACTTATTGCCCATTGATCAAACATCAAACCATATTTGCTTGTGCCTCAAAGATATCCGAGGATCCACTCGTATCGCCTTCCGATGTTCTTTGCCTAGCTTTGACATAAAACGGCTCACAACACTAACCGCATGTGCAATGTCCGGGACGTGTGCAAAACATAGCATACATCAAACTGCCAACAGCACAAGCATAAGGAATTCTAGACATATATCTTTCCTCCTCAATATCCAATGGCCCTGATGAAGTAGACAACTTGAAATGTGTTGCCAATGGGGTAGAAACAGATTCGCCTCGATATGTGAAACCGATTCAAAACCTTCTCAATATACTCACTTTGAGAAAGCCAAAGTTTTCCTTTTGACCTGTCACGCGAATATCCATACCCAACAACCTCTTGGTCGCACCCAAATCCTTCATCTCAAACTCACTTTTGAGCATGGCCTTTGTTTTATCAACAATGAGACTTGCTTTTTTCCCGCAATAAGGATGTCATCAACATAAAGCAACATGTACACCCTTGAACCATCTGCAAGTACCTGCTAAAACACACAAGCATCATATGAACTTCTTTCAAAACCATGGCTAGTGACATAAGAATCGAAACGATGGTACCATTGCCTTGGAGACTGCTTCAAGCCATATAATGACTTCTTTAACAAACAAACATGGTTTTCTTTGCCTTCAACCACATAGCCTTCTGGTTGTGACATATAGATCTTCTCATCAAGCTCAACATGAAGAAACGTTGTCTTCACATCCATTTGCTCTAATTCCAAATCAAATAGAGCGACCAAAGCTAGTAATGCATGATGGAAGTATGCTTCACAACCGGAGAAAATACCTCATGGTAATCAATTCCCTCTTTCTGACTGAAGCCCTCGCTACCAATCTAGCTTTGTACCTTGGAGCAACATCTAGAGAAGCATGTTTGAGCTTAAACACCCATTTACAACCAATAATTTTGCATCCTTTGGGCGGCAACACCAAATCCCAAGTTTCATTCTTATGCAATGATTTCATTTCCTCTGTCATAGCCTGGACCCAACTAGCTGCCTGAGGATGAATGATTGCCTCTTTGTAAGTGCTAGGCTCATCATGAATGAGATCCTCTGCAACTGTCAAAGCGAAAGTGACTGGACCGTTGCCTTTCTCTACTGGTGTGACCCAATCTCCATAGCGCTGTGGTGGTTTCCTTTGTCTCTGAGGACAATGTGCTATAGGAGAAACTAGAGCCTCTGAAGCTCCACCAAAATCGTATCCTCCAACCGATTATCAGGCGCATCGACTCATGATCCGCCTCATTTGTGTCACCATGAACACCATCCGCAGATTCTCGACAACAATGGCCGCCGCCGCCGCCGATCATCAAGCGTAATAGACTCGGTCACTTGAGTCTCCACCTCAAATGTTACCCTCACTGCCACTCGCTCGCCTCGAATCACCACTAGAAGAAGCTCCACCGAAGTGGAAGCCTCTCCAACCCGACGACAAGCTAGAGTAACGATCGCCATCTCATCAAAGGTCACATCTCTACTGACGATCACTTTAGGGGGGCTTTGTTCTTTACACCACAAACGATGCCCCTTAACTCCATCACCATAACCAAGGAAGACACACTTCAATGCTCGAGGTTCTAACTTGTTCTGGCGAATATGAGCATACACCGAACAACCAAATACCCTCAAGTGATCATAATGAGGTGGCTTGCCAGACCATACCTCCTCTCGGTGTCTTACAATCACTAGCTATCGATGGTGAGCGATTAAACAAATAGAGAGCTGTGGGTAACCGCTTACGCCCAAAGACTCGAGAGGTAACCCAAGCATGAGAGAGCATGCAACGAGTTCTCTCCAACAAATTGTCCTATTCATACGTTCTGCTACTCCATTCTGTTGTGGAGTACCAACTGTGGTGTGTTGTCAAATTATGCCGGTGTCCTGACAATAATTATTAAACTCTCTCGAGCAGAACTCAGTGCCATTGTCTGATCTCAAATATTTGACCTTTCTTTCTGTTTGTGTTTCCACCATGGCCTTCCACTGACTATTGACACTGTTTGATGACATCACTAATATAGCAAAACTAGCACGGCACCTATAATGCTAGGTGGCGCACACTATAAAAGCAATGACCCTAAATAGTGCTGGTATTATAACAATTACTAAGCCACTATAAACTAGTCAAGGACAACCTATACTTCTAGTAAAGAAGGTTGCTCATTCTTTCTTATGCAACTAGAAAGTATAACATGGCATGAAATAATCCGACTAGGCAGAAAATAGAATAAGACAAAGAATATAGAATAAGGCTCTGTGTTGATGGTAGTTATTGTCAACTTTTTACCATGAAATAATAGATCATATGTGAACAAGAATACTAGAAGATAGGGTTTATACTAATGATTTCCATGAGTTTTGGTGCACATTCAGTTTTGCAGGTGAACGCCAGAAAACAGCAGAAACAGAGCTAAAAAGAGCTAAAATAGAGACACCGAAGAAAAGGACCAAATCCAAGGCATTAGTATAAATTTTAGGGGTCTAAATGAGAAGAGAAGACAGCTCGCGAAGGCCGGGGCCCACCTGTCATAGGGTGGTGCCAGGCGGCACCACCCCCGTGCCCGGCAGCACCTTCCAGAAAGATCTCGGGCCCAGCTTCTGGAAGCTTCCTCTACCGACCTATGGGAACCCTAGAAATCATACTAGCCGTCCATTTAAGTCGGTTTGATCCAACTGCTCATATTCATCCCTCAGGGCTATAAATAAAGGGATAGGGCTTCCCCCTGAAACCCTAATTCATTATTCTTTTCAGTAGATGAGGAGAGGGATCCCTTGAATGGATCTATCTCTTATGTTTAACTAGCAAGAGAAGACTAGTTCTTCATAGATCTAGTCTTATACATAGAAATAGTGAGATAGAGAGTGAGGGATGAGTTGGGAAGAGTTGCTTGGCTTTGTCGGTGGTCTCTCTTCGGCTTGTACTTCAGGTGGATTCAAATTCATCTTGTCTTCAAGATTTCTCTGGTAATTTACTTTTAATCTAAGTTTACTTTTTTATATTGTCTATCTAGTTTACGTCTCTTTTTGAGGGCTTTATTCCTATATTCTAGAAGGAGTAGAGTGTTAATTCTTAGCGTAGGCGTTGTGCTTAGGCTAGGGTTAATCATAAATGCCCCTTACTTTCCGGATATCAGGTGGTAGTATCATAAAGGTGACTTTATAGCTTTATTGAATCCTCTGTAGCCCACCATCCCGTTAGTAAGTAACGGTAGCGTTTTGGTGCTCGTAGGGAAGAAACTCTGCTTTGTTCTCTATTAGTTATCGGCCAAGATAGATCGGTAAAAGACATTGTTTACCCAAGTTAGAAGTCAAAGACCCTTAGTTATTCTCTTTATTCCCTCTATTTATCCTAACCTTGTTGCTACTCCTAGTTACCATAAAAACCTTCTAACTATCATAAACCCTTTTAGTTATCTTAGAACTTTTATAGTTATTTTAAACCCAAATTTAGTTATCATTCTTGTTGAGTTAGTTTGTAGTTAGTCTCACACGTTTCCCTGTGGATTCGATATTAAAACCCCTAGGTGAAAGCTATAGCGGTATCCGTGGCGCTTGCGAGATCTTTTTTCTATTTATTTTGTGTGCGTTAAAATACCCAACAAGCTTTTTTGGCGCGTTCTTTGGGAAACGGTTCTTTGAGTTAACTTTGAGCCTAGCTCTACTTTTTATCTTTTATTTTTTTCATATTTTTATTCCTTTATCTCACCTCTCCATTCTATCTTTTATCTCATCTTTTTTTTTCATTATGAATTCTACTCCCTCTCCGTCTATGGGGTCAATCCACGAGCTCAAAACTATTAGAATCCAAAGAGCCTATCTTAGCATCTAGTTTTGAGATAAAGCCGTCTTTTATAAGATTAGCTCGTGAAAAACCCATCTCGGGAGAAGGTGATGAAAACCCGTACTCACATTTATTGGAGTTTTCACATATCTGTGGACTACAGCATATTGCTGGCATATCGGATAATACCTTAAAATGGAAGTTATTTCCGTTCTCTTTAACGGGAAAAGCTAAACATTGGTATCATCGAAACATAGAAAGTATGCAAGGAGATTGGGATAAGCTATGCTCGGATTCCGTTTACATTTCTTTCCCATCTCCAAAGTGGTCAGCCTTGAGGAAGGAGATTCTAGACTTTAAACAACTAGAAGGAGAATCTCTCAGTGCATCATGGGATCGTCTTTATAAAATCTTAAACACCAGGCCAGACCTTTGCATACCAGAGCCAATGCTTCTCGAACATTTTTATTTGGGCCTCAGGCAAGATTCTAAGGAATCCCTTAATAGAACCGCACGAGGATCTTTTCTTCATTTGCCTCCTATTGAAGCAAGGGCTATGCTTTATAGAATTAGTGGAAACTTTAACTATGAACTTAGTCTTATGGAAAAGAATTCCTCTCCCAAATAAAAAGAAGACCAAGCTCTAGCTATTCATTCCATAGAGTCCCAAAGTCCTCCAATAGAAGAAGGAAGTTCACCCTCGGACATTCCAGTTAAATTCAATGGTAATCTGTCATGTGCCGGAATTGGGCAGCCTGGGACGGGCTAGGAGGGCCTAAAGCGGCCGCGGCCAGCCCACAAAGAGGGAAAGGCGTCTTGCGTGAAACAAAGGGTCGGCGCCCCTCGCCGCCGCCGCCTCGCCTTCTCCGCCTCCAACTCTTTTTCGTCATCAAGTTAGGATTATCTTAGACTTTTTGGTGTGTAAAAGAGAATATTCCAGTCATATAAGGAAGAGCCTTATTAGGAAATAAATAAATATTGCTTGTAAAAGGTATTCCAATCATATAAGGAAACCTTATAGGAGATTGCTTAGATTACAAGTCCCACTAGCGGGCTATATAAACAAGGGTATGTAATCTCTTGGGGATAAGCAAGCAATAAAATATAGTTCGTGTCTCTATCTCCCGCCCCGCCCGCCGCCGCCGCTTTGCCGGCGCCGCCGGCACTTGCCCCCGCCCAGCAACGCTGCCGCCATCGCCAGCGCCGCCGCCCGGCGCGTACGCCGCCGCCCCCTACGCCGCCCGCCGCAGGGGCGAAGCTCGTTGGTGGCGATGTCAAAACCGCCCAATCTAGCGGTTTGTGACATAATCTCTTGATTAATTTTGGGAACCCAATAAATCTTCATCCACATAAGAGACCTTTAAGTGAAGATAATATTTAGAGTATCGGGAAGAATTCAAGGACGGCCCATCTAGTGATGCCATAGAAGGAGAGTAAACCCATTTAGAAAACATTCCTATCTTTTCCCCTTCTATGCCTTCATTAAATGTCTCATCCGAAACTATCTTTTTAAACCCATCCTTGATCCCGATGTTCCCTCTTATCCTCTACCTCCTAATAATGATCCCATAAACACGTTAAAGCAAGAGAATTATGAAGACTATGAGGATGATGAGGAGCATTTACAACAATGCCTAGAAAGGATGAAGAAGGCGTGTGCCCTTATTGAAGAATGGATAGACGAGGACTAAGCCTTAAAAGAAATTAATTCATGGGAAATCCTAAAAAAATGAAACATCCAATGAATGTCATATAGAGACAAAAAAGTCTTTGCCTGTAGACATTCAAGAAGAAGCGCCCTCGGAGTTTGAAGAAAGAGATAACATCAATGAGTATGGAAGTTACATCATTAACACATCTCCTATAAATTCATACTCATATGAGAAATCTCCTAAGCTTAATAGTCTCTATATCACCATATTCATTATCTTCAACCCCCTCATACTCCTTGTTCCAATAAACTTTGAAAGAAGGGTTGTAGATGCTTGTGTCTATCATAAATATTCTAGATCCCGTTGACATGAATCTTGAGATAGGTGGTGTTGGGGGAAACTACTTCACCATCTTGATTTGTAATTTGAAGGTTTCCCAAGGACGAGCTTGTGTCCTAAAATAAGAATTCTTTTAACAAAAGTGTTCACTCCTATAAGAGGATGGATAAGATAATAGGCCACAAGAAACGTCGAGTTAGGTAAGCTAGTTTTATATTTTATCTTAAGTTATATTTACAAAAAAAAATATGGACACATGAAGGTCTAATTATAAAAATCGGGCACTTGAAGGTCCAACTATTTTTCTCTCTATAGATATAAAAAAAAAGTGAGCACATGAAGGCTCATATATATATACGTCATGTTCCTAGGACTAGTTTCCTTCGGGTATTGTTTGTCACTAACCATTTCAGGTTTGAGTTAAAAAGAATGAGGAACGACAACACTAGGTATGACCAGCTAATAATTAATATAATATCTTTTGCCATGTTGGTGCATTAACCTAGTTGTCTTCACCTTTAAGACATGCTAAATAATGATCATGCTTTGTCATATCTGTTTGAGTAAATCTCTATAGTGTTTTCATGCCTCTGTTGTTTGCTATAGTATGTTTTAGTTTGGGTGTGCTCCATATGGCCATATGAGTACTTCCAAAGGCTTTTAAATTAAGCATGGTGCTTAGGTTAAATAGTCTTCCTTAATCTAATTATACATGGAGTCTAGTTTGGTTATTGAACTAATAATTGCTTGTATAGACAATGGTGTATTTTGTTAGACTAACCCTTGCGAAAAGAAGAAACATTCAAATAAGTTTGGGGGATGTCTTGAGATGAACTCACACTAAGGTGAAGCGAGAGATCTAAAAAATTGCATAAGGAAGACACATTCAAGGATAGAAGAGCTCTATGAAACAAAAGGAAGGAGAAACAAAAAGGAAAAGGTTCGCCACGAGATGTTATGGTGCTATCATGCTCTAATAATAAAGGTAACATCTTGAGGTAAGTCTTTCATTGTTGATAAAGTTTATCCTTAACCTTTGCATGCTCATAAAAACTTAGCTTGATCCAGCTTTATTAACTCGACCTGTTTAGTTGTTCCTAGTATCACTCTCCTAGTCCTAATGTCCTAAACCATATAAGTTAACATGCTACACATCCTGAGTTAAGCCTCTTATTAAAATGCTTTAATTGCAACACTCAATGTTTACCTTTTTATCCTATCACCCATGTCTTTCTTAAGTAGAGTATATAAAGCTTTAATTGCTATATGTGCCTAAGGTTAGAATAGAATGAACAAAGTTTTGGTTATGTTGGTGTTTTTCCACCAACAGAGCCCATGCACTTGATCTCTACTTTGTCTTTGCAAACGGGACATACTTTAAGCGAAGCTTGGGGGAGATAATCCCTTAAGCCCTACAAGTTCAAAGTCTTGGATCTATACAAGATGTTGTCAGCTCCTACTACTAAAGCTTCATTTCGAGATGCTGGACAATCAATGAACATGGATGACACTCCTAAGGAGTAAATAAGGTAAGGAGTCTTGATTAGTGGACTTAAAACATTGAATCCTCGCGGGAAGGTAAGTAGGCATTTATCCATATTTAATTTAAGTATTGCATATTTACTTTCCTTGCATACATATATTTCATGCATGTCTTCTTAAAGTCCCATGCAATTACTTACGTGGCATAAACACCTATAGGACTATTTACCGTGGAGGCGTAAAGATAAAGTTTGCATTTGTTCTTATTTTCCGCATGCATGCTAGATATGAAAAATACAAAAATATTAGATTTTGCTTAAATCCCTGTTAAAGCTTAATCTTTAATTCTCTTTAATTAACTCAAGATAATTAAAACTTACATATCCAATTGATTAAGATATATATCATTGAATAGACGGCACACGGCTTGTGGACGGATATGTGTGTTTGTTGTCTATTTGAGTTTCACAGATTTAAAGCATCAATGAGCCACGGCGAGAAGGAGACGTTCGACCAAACTCAACATGTCGTCATCATCAATGCTTCATCAAAGAAGGTCGACATCGCCTCCAACATCTACCTCATCATAGCACCTATACAAAAATCTAGCTTGGGGAGAGCACCCCCGGTTATCGAGATAAGTATTTTTCCTTACTTTATTTATTACTTGTTTTAAAAAGTCATAAAAAGATGCATAATATTTTAAATCAAATAAAAAGTTTGTCTCAGATATATATGCTTATTTTTTTAAGGTGTGGTTAATGAGTGTTTGCTAGAATAAAAAGTTTGCCTTGGAAATGATGAATAGTTGCTCTACTCTAATTCTTTTTAGTACCTTGTTTTTAACTAGAAACTCCTCCGATGTTTTGGACATGTTTGTCCTGCTTTCAAATTTGCTCTATACCGACTTGTGGGTAGCATACGCTTGATCTAAGTCTAGGTAATTGGGGGATATGATATGAGAGAATCTGAGCATGCTATTTATCGTGTCCTTTGGAAAACTATATCCGGAGATTTGCTTTGAAAATTTAAAATCTTTCATGATTAGATTAGGGAAACATTCGTTATATACGTTGTTTGCTTTAGATTGAGTAGTTCAAGCTTTTTGTTTACTGTGAGAGTTCAGTCATGAAAAGACAAGTGTTATTCACCCACCTTCCACTTACATTCATGTGCATTGTTCCCACAATGGGGATGATTGCAATACCATTCTTTTTCCATCTTTATCCACTTGCAAATGTTTCATTCCTACAATAGGAATAAACACTCCATAAAACTATAGGAAGCCCATGTTTATTTACTCCAAATATTTTTGTTATCTCTCAAAAAGTTTATTAGTGGAAAGAGATTTGGATTGCTGTTTTTCTAAAAAAAAAAAGAGAGTAAAAAGGGGAGATGAAAAATGGACAAGTGTCCTACGGCGAGTAGAGCCTACCTCCCTAAAAAAAAAAAAGAAGAAAAAGAAGAGAGTAAAAAAGGACAAGTGTCCACATAAAACAATGGGTACTTAGATGCCCGCCTCTCTGAAAAAAAAAAAAGAAAGAAAGAAAGAAAAGAAAAGAAAAGTATCTAGCCCAAAAGTTCTCTCAAAGTTTTCAAGTTTCAAAAGAGAGATTTGTTTATATTTGAGGGAGTAAAAGTAGAATTAGTTTTAGCCACCACATATACACCTATCCACCATATTCTCTACACATGCTATTCTGTTTTGACTGGTCGAACTCTCTATGGATCCATTGTTTAAACTATAGATATATCCTTTGCAGATATGCAATATTATTTTAAGAGTGCCACTCCTATGAGCTACACATAAACCATATTTAGAGAGAGAGTGAGTACAAGAGAGAGATATAAAGGCTTAATACTCAGCCTTGTTCCATAAATACCACATATTCAAGAGAGAAGGCAACTATT
Organism: Hyparrhenia diplandra; assembly: GCA_015847255.1. Taxonomy (NCBI): domain Eukaryota; kingdom Viridiplantae; phylum Streptophyta; class Magnoliopsida; order Poales; family Poaceae; genus Hyparrhenia; species Hyparrhenia diplandra. Next base: position 84,929 of record JADLZK010001936.1, read on the forward strand.
AATGCCTAGTGAGGATCCACAAATACCACATACTAAGAGATTGAGAGTGCCATTCAATACAAAGCTCGAGTTTTATTTACAAAATTTATGAAGACTCAGGAATATTAGTGATCGAAGACTTGAGACATAGTGCTTGACTTGATTGTTCTGTCTTTCAATTGCTCAAGTACCCAAGTGATAGTAAAAGCACCATAGTTTGGTAATAAGGGTGAGTTAGAAGTTAGAATAAGTCTATCCAGTCCAGAGTAGAGTTTCTTTTTGAAAGCATGTGTACTCTATAAGAATGAAAGTATCGTAGCAACTCCCGATCTAAGTTTGTCCTATAGTGTATGTGTTTTGCTAAGGGACTAGCAAAAGGTAAGCTTGGGGGAGCTCGTTGACGGTAGTTATTGTCAACTTTTTACCATAAAATAATAGATCATATGTGAACAAGAACACTAGAAGATAGGGTTTATACTAATAATTTCCATGAGTTTTGGTGCACATTCAGTTTTACAGGTGAACTCCAGAAAACAGCAGAAACATAGCTAAAAAGAGCTAAAATAGAGACACTCAAGAAAAGGACCAAATCTAGGGCATTAGTATAAATTCTAGGGGTCTAAATGAGAAGAGAAGACAACTCGCGAAGGCCGGGGCCCACCTGTCACAGGGTGGTGCCGGGCGGCACCACCCCCGTGCACGGCGGCACCTTCCAGAAAGATCTCGGGCCCAACTTCTGGAAGCTTCCTCCACCGACCTATGGGAACCCTAGAAATCATACTAGCCGTCCATTTAAGTCGGTTTGATCCAACGGCTCACATCCATCCCTCAGGGCTATAAATAAAGGGGCAGGCCTCCCCCCTGAAACCCTAATTCATTATTTTTTTCAGTAGATGAGGAGAGGGATCCCTTGAATGGATCTATCTCTTAGGTTTAGCTAGCAAGAGAAGACTAGTTCTTCATAGATCTAGTCCTATACATAGAAATAGTGAGATAGAGAGTGAGGGATGAGTGGGGGTGAATAGCCTATAAAAATTTCTACAAATACACTTAACAAACCGATTAGTATAACAAAAGGCGTAAATGTGGTTTGCACTAGCTCTAATGTCTTACAAGCCTTCTAGTGACAATTCTAGATATATGCTATAATCTCAAAGTCACACAAGAGCTATGTCACTACTCTGTCTAGTGAACAATCCTAGATATGTCTTAACTAGTAAGAACACCTACATAAGTATATGCTAGCTCTCTACACAAGGTAAACTAGGAATATAAATGCAAGAGCAAGGGAATGCTATACCGACGTGTAGAGGCAATGAACCAATCACCGTGTGGAGAGAAACACAATCACAATCAATGGATGAAGCCAATCACCAATGAAGACAATGAACACGATGATTTGTTCATAGGGAGTTCACTTGTGCACCGACAAGCTACTCTTCGGTTGTGCCGAGCCAACACAAGGATGGTGCTTAAGCTAGACGGTGCACTTGCTAGCCTCAAAGCCACCACTCACAAGTGAGGTACCCAAGACACGAGCATTCCACTAGAGTTGCAATTCATCGCTCCGACGGGGATGCACAAGAACCCCTCACAAATCAACCGGAGGTGGCCAAGAACAATCTCCAACTCTTACCAACGCCTCCACCAAATCACCGAGCCGGCTAGGAGCGGTACTCTCCAAGAGTAACAAGAAATCCACCGGTAACAATGACCCTTAAGTGCCTCTAGATGCAACAAGCAAAGCAATGCACTTGAATCACCACTCAATCTCTCAAGAATGTGCTCAAAGCAAGTGGGAGAGGTTTGGCTTAGCTCAAAGGGTGTTAGAATGAATTCAATTGACCAAGAGACCTCCCATGGCCGGCCAAACCATATATATATAGACCTCCATTCGAAATAGAGCCGTTGGGTTCAAATTCGGGATTTTTTGTATAGCGCCGGACGCGCCAGGCGCTACCGCCAGGCGCACCAGGCGCCGTTGAAATCTTTCCCGTGCAGGTAGCCGTTGCACACCACCGGACGTGCCAGCGCCGAAAGCACCGTGACGCGCCAGCGCCTGCGTCCGTCGCGGCCCCCGGCAACACCCCCTCGACGATCGGGCTGCGGGCGCGTGCGTGCGGACGCGCCAAGAGCTGTTGCCGGGCCACCACCACGTGTACATCACCATGTGCTCTCTAGGTTAGAATGCATGCATATGAATTTTAAACCTAGAGGCACATGAGGACCGAAGTTCTCGAGGTTTTCCCCTCTTAATAGTTCGGCTATCGATCCTAAATCACTCACACCCTCTATGGTGTCTTGAGTGTAAAACAAAATGGCCCTATCAAATATACCTTTGCCTTGAGCCCATTTTGTTTCTCCGCCTTGCTTACCCAAGTCCATGCACTCGACCATCTTTTGGATCAACACCATGTCATCTACCATGATCATACTTGCATCGAGACTTGAGTCGGACTCATCTCACACTAGGTCACACTTAAGCATAGAGATTAGTTCTAGGTTGTCATTAATTATCCAAAACCAATCTAGAGATCTTCTTTGGGACGGAGCTAAAATTTTTGGACCCTTTTATATGAAAACAGTAATACTACTAATACTAGTCATTGGTAGTATACACACATTTTTTAATGGATACTAACAAGCAATTAACTGAATGCAAAAGCAATATTCATATGAATTAATGTGTATACATATTGAGTTACCTCAAAAATTTCATGTAACATTCCTTGATGCGAAGTCGGTAATGATAGTTTCAATATCAATTCCATCCAACAATCCCTTCTCAATGCATTCGAATTTGGCTCTTCTAACAATCTTGATTATAGCATTTGTAATATCGAGGCCATCAGACAAATCAACTCATTCTGAATTTTGTGGCTCAAATAATGATGATTAATGTCTTTGTTTTGAATACGCCTAAGATGGTCTCGCATTACGGATCAAATTCTGCAACCATCTCACAACAAGCTAAAAAATTCCCATTTTGGTCATTGTAAAGCTGCTCATTAGATCCTCTAAAAGCCAAATTACGTTTACCAAGAAATTTCACAATGGCAACTATTCTTAATAACACTTTCCTTAACCGTGCTTTCTCCTCCGAGATCAGTCGTTGATGCTCTTTGTCAATTGTTTTTTATTCCTCAGATTAATTCTCATCATCTGGTTCCATGAGGTCATATTGTTAATGTGCTCCAAACTAATTTCATGCTCTCTTAACCTCTCATTGACATGCTTCCAATTTCTATACCCCTCATTCCCCAATGAACTCTTGCATTTGTCTGAACTAAAAAGCTTACAACAGAAGCAAAATGCTCTATCCAAGTGTTTGGAATAAACTAACCAGTTTCTATCATGTACCTCTCCATTGCTCATTTTTCTAGAGTAATAGGCATAGGAAAAATGTCTGACATTGGCATCCTTAGGGAATTCAAGATTCTCTTCTCTTATAGGCCCCTTCTCTACTAATGTATCCCTTGCTTTGTTATCAAGCGTATCCCAATTTCTTGGATCATAAATATCAATAGAAACAGGATCCTCATCAACAATAGTAGGCTCTGTATCATTCGAATTAAATACGTGCTCATGATCACTCACATTATGTTCATCCATGTTGATGTCAACATCATCCTCCACATGGGCCTGATCTTCGTGATTAGCATCAGCCGGTTCCTCCACAGCAACTATCGCCAATGCATCTGGATCTCTTGAATTGCTTGTTTTGTTCTTCAGAAATTTATCAAGAGACCCCCTCATTGATTCAGCCAAATCATCTCTCCGCTTTTTCACCTTTCTTTTTTTGTCATTACCAGACGGATACTTTCTCGATGACATGATACTGTTAAAAAATTAGAGAATGAATCAATATTTATAATTTAATGAAGTTGAGATCAAGTGAAAAACAATTAGTAAATAAATTTGATTATAGTACCTTGCTGATCCGAAGTGCGGTGCCGAACAAGTATGAGGGATGACTGGTGATGAGACCCTGAGTCCCTGACTCCCTGAGGGAAGATGATTATAGGCGATCAGATCAGGAGTCAAGAAACAGTGAAAGAAGAAATATTAAAAATTATTTCGATTTGGCACCTCTCCTGATGGCTGATGGACTGCCGCCGCCGCCGCCAGGGCCTCGCGAGTGCGCCTGGAGTCACGCGTGCGTGATCAAGGGCAGGAAGTCAGGGGAGACGAGCGGACAGCGGAGTCGGAACGGTGATCTAATTTTCTGGCATACTCACTCACGTTGGGAGAGGGCCCATCTAATTTTCACGGCCCATCTAATTAGATGATGACTTGCACGTCTAAGGTTCTCAGGTTCTGCATAACGATTCGCTCAATCATCTAATTTTCACGGTGCGGGACCTATTACTACGTACTAGTACCTAGGGGCCCATGTAATTTTCGGACCTGGGACGAGCGCCCCGGCCGCCCCTAGGGCCGGGCCTGGTGCTTTTTAGGAGTTGTAGTTCAAGGGAACATGGGGTTCGCTTGGTTGACAACCAATTTTTACCCAACCAAAATTATGGTAAGCCAAAACTTAGGCTTGTCAAATAAGACTTGCTAAAGTTAGGGAAAAACATAGGTGTGCATTTGGTTGATTGCCAAAATAAAGGCTTGCCAAATTTCTCTTTTATATGTAGTTTAAGAACATTCTAGAGATTTGTCAAAACTTTGGCATAAAAATTAGTGATGCCAATTCTTTAGCAATGAACCAAATGATGACCACAATTTTGGCATGTCATGATTTTGGTTCGGTAAGAATTGGATGTCAACCAAGCAGACCCATGATACAAGCTTGATCAGATTGTTAAGGTAAATCTTTTTCTATACAGGTACATGCTCCTTGTCTTACATGTAGCCGCTATGTTCCCATTTCTGGTATGAGCTCATCAACATGAACATCTAGGCTACAACTTTTATTCTATATATAAACAATGTGATCAATGTATAAATACCTTTTTTGTGTATATAATACTCCCTCCGGGATGGTATTAGAAGTCGTTTAGGGACAATGACACGGTCTCAAAAAAACACAACTTTGACCTCTTATTATTACTAGTAAAAGTGCCCGTGCGATGCAACGGGAGATAAAATAATGGCCTTGTAGATATATCGACCATTATAGTTTTTATGCATCATATAAAGCTCCTTAAAATTTTTAAATATCAAATATAATTAGTGTTTTCACGTGGTGAATAAAATAGATACTACATGCTCCTAATTAATATGGAGCAGCGCATACATGCAGCTATCATGTGCCATGGACGGGCGCACGCCGGATACTTGGATCCGTAGCGTTTGTGGACTCATGAGGCATGGGTGCCCTTGGCGGCGTTTGTTGCGCCTGGACTCTGGTGGCAGACCGAAAAAGGAGGTGGACAAGAAATTCCCTCTTTATTAGTAGGTATAGATAAGTTGTCTTTTTGATTTGATAAGTTGTCTTTCTAGAGTTAGTCTGGCTTGAGTTTGGATTTGGATCACCGTGGGGATTTTGATTCAATCTCGGTTGTTCCGGGCAATTGAATAGATTTGGGAGACATAAGAAAATCTAGCTATGACATCGCATTGGACAGCTAGGTATGTAATTTTTTTCAGCTATATTCTTTACGGACTCTGAATTACGGCGGACAGAGAAAAGAACCGGGAGATTTGGACAAGGAATCGGTGGAGAGTCCTAACGGGAGAATAGTATGAATCATCATATAGGCAAGTATCGTACAGGAATCGTACCTAACAGGAATAGTGTCATACAGGAACAGGAACCGTATAGGCAGGCCAAAAATCATGGCAGTTAAACTTTTAGAAGGGCTGGACGAAATTTTGGCTGGACGACGGAAATTTTCTCTCTTTTATTAGTAGGTATAGATAAAAATATTTATGGAGATGTGATATATGTATACTTTTATTAAAGTATTTTTAAAGATAAATCTACTCATATAATTTTTACATTTACAAACTCAACAACTTAAAAGTTATTAATGATTTATATTTCCGATGTTTGACCCAAACCTTGTGCAAAAACGACTTCTAATACCGAACCGGAGGGAGTACCTATTAAGAATCTGAACCGCTAGATATTGCAAGAATCTGGAATAAACGACTACAAGGAAAATAAATACTGGATCAGCATGGGCGCGGTAACACCGCGCCATTTTCTAGTAATAGCGATTGATGGCAACGTGTCGAGAGGGCCAGACCTTTGGAACCTAGGGTCTAAAACATGTTGAGGAAAGTGTCACGTCACGCACGTACGACGCACTTGTCACGTATCATCGCACTTTTTCTCACCATCCAAAAGGTGCTTCGCATTCTTGTCCCTCCATGTTGGTTGGTTTTTCAGAGTTCAGTCAACAGCTGCCACACGTGGCGCAAGATGAGCACCCTATATTCTACTCCTCTGTCCACGTCATCGTCCAAATGTTATCATGTCGGCTAACACTCGTTCACGCACGGGCGGAATTGCAGCGGCACTGGGATATGGGTTACGTAAAGCATGCGGTGAGTAGCACGAATTTAAAAGTAGAGAGCTTCGCTCACCATCGTCGCAGGCAGTAACGTAACCATGTGTGGTTGGATACTTGCTATATAAGTATTTTTATAAGAAAGAAGGTGGCCAGCAAGTTTAGGACAATTTTGTGTGCGTTTTATTTTAAATACAATATATGGATCGTTCTTGGCTACTTCTTTGATAGACTTTTGGAGTGTGTACAGTACCCTAAGTATGAGGCCCTTTTCGCTTTGACTGAAAATTATTTACTGTGAAATAACGGAATAGGGTATGAAATTTGGTGGGAAACTAAGATTTCAAATATGGTGGAAAATTTCAAAAGGTTAAATATGCTTTAGAGGTGGTTCAGTTTGAACAAAACCGGCCTTACAAATATATTTTTGGGGGGCAGTTCGTTTAAGCTAACCATACCCTGAAAAATATGTTTTCATCTGCTGAAGAAAAAAATAATTTAAAGGATGGTTCGTTTAAAACAACCATATTTGGAAACATGATTTAGGGACAGTTTTCATAAAGCGATAGAGCAACCCGTCCCTTCAAATCTATTTTCATGGTGATCTTTCTTTAAGTGTGACTATTCCTGAAAATGTATTTGAGACAATGATTTCATAACTCAACCATCCTTAGAAATGCTAATGGGCCAGCCAAAATAAACTAAACAGGGCAGAGAAACGGTCCAGAAGGGTCGGCCTGCCGAAAACCGCGCTGTGAGGGAGGGAGACGCGTTTCGCTATCCCTTCCTGTGCGCATCAATTTCCATATCCCGCCGAACATGAGCGTGCGTGATGCGTCCACACACGCACGCACTGCCAGCTCACACACCCGGTCGTCGGAAATCCGATGCCAACAGGGCGGCACGACAAGTAGCGTATTGCGAAAAGATAGTTTTGGTTTAATAAACATCATTTCAGCGTTGGCTATGGACCTATAGTTTCGTTTCGGGCGAAAAAAGCATTGCCTCCTGATTCCTGAACAACAGTTTCACCGTCTTTGATCAAACATCACTTTCAGTCCTGAACTTCAGCGCACAGCACAGCTTTGGATTGACTTCATCACACACAGCCCACAGCCGCCTTGACTGTAAACATCACTTTCAGCGTTTCTTTGGAACCAAGGCTTAACCCGTCCTATAAGTAGCGTTACATAAAACATTTTCATCACACAGCTAAACCAAACCAAAAGCACTCGCACAGCAGCTGCAAGCTAAGCTCTGGGGGATCTGCTCAGTTGCTCCACATTTGCGATAACAATGGCAGCTTTCGCCATCTTCTGCCGTGTCCTCCTGCTCGTCCTCAACATGGCAGCAGCAATCCCCCTCCATCGTCGCCTTCTACCCCCACTCCGTCGCCACCGGCTCCACCGACACGACGCCGCGATACTCAGCATGGTGCTTGGGGCCTCGTCCCTCTTTCACGCCGTGATTGCCGCCGGTCCCAACGACGACGTCAACGCCCTCGCTGCCGCGGTGGGCTTCCTCATTTGGGTGGCCGGCGTTGCGCACCTGCTGCTCGCTCTCACACCGGGTCGCTTCCCAGGGCGGCGGCTGCACCTGCACGTGTCGCAGCTCAGCTCGTGCAAGCAGCAGCCGAGGGAGCCTTGAAGATGTAAGTGTCTTGTGCCAAATTACTTAAAACTATTGTCATTGTGCAAGTACTTAAAACTATTCAGAAGATGTAATTGTCATTCTATAATGACATTTTTCTTTGGACCGATTACGATTTTGTTTCAAATAATCTTTTGACGGTGTCATATGCATACTTAGCCTGCAACTGTCTTGTGCCAAATGAGAACAATCATTGAGTGCGAAACATTGATCTAAACAGGTGGACGGGGTTCGCTGACAGCGTTACTGCTGTAAAGAGTCGCCCTTCCGGCATGAGACATGTCAGAGTTGCCTTCGCTCTGTTTCGATTTGATTTGGTAGGTTTGGTGTTTTCTAATCAGGAGTTAAACGACTATAGGGCATGATTGGACCTCGGACTTGGCTGGACTGGCAGAGCCTGGTGATTGGTTTCAGTGAATCGCATCTCTAGTGGGCATCCTTCGTACGCGCTGTTGAGCTGCACGACAGGCTCGATAGGAAACAGACCTCGCGGCATTTCTCCTGCTGCGAGAGGAATCTTGCATGCGCTGGAACAGGCCCAATATGCAGACCAGGAAACCAAAGAGGAATTTTTTTTCAGTGAAATTTAATTATTTTAATAAAAGTTAAAAAAAATAACTAGTACAGACCATACGGAGACGCTTAAATAGGACGGAGGAAGTATTTTTAACTTGCCTTGGTCGCATGCGCACCAGAGCATAGCAGAGCTGTGCGCAGGGGAACTCTGGTTCAATTTTGTTTTATTCCTCATGGTTTGAGCTCCAAACAAGATTCATTTTTTTTTAATCTCACTTTCTTGGTTCGATGACTTCGCCGTATTCAGCCAACGTGCAGGTGCATCTCATATTCTTGCACAACAAAATCAAAATGGATGAAAACAATAAGTCAAAATATACCATGACAATTATACATCTTCTGAAGAATAATACTAGTACAACGATTCTAGACCATTTGCTAGCTTTAAGTAGTTTTTCTTTAATAATACTCAACCAGGCTCTATGGCATTATATTATGAGACTGATCAGGCTCAGCTGAACAGCGAGCAGCCGTTGTGAGGAGAGGGCGGCCTGTCCAAATAAGACTGACCGAGTCCCAACTCACAGGCTCACAGCTGAACTAGCAAACCTGAACCATAAATAGACACGACTGAAATATATCGATAAGAGTACTTGACACGGGTACCGGTTTAATTAGGTTTAACAGAGCAAATAGACACGTGTAGGTAACTGGGAGCAAGATATGCATGTGTAGGTCGTAGCTGTAGTGTGCGTCGGCTAGAACAAGGCCGCGGCCGCTGCTTGCACGAGCTGAGCCGCGAAACGTCCACGTGCACGCGCAGCCGCACCTGGAAAGCGACCGGGCGTGAGCGCGACCAGCAGCAGCCCAACGCCGGCCAACCAAATGAGCAAGCCCGCGGCGGTAGTGAGGGCGCGGTTGCCGTCGGTGTGGTCGCTGGGACCGGCGACGGCGTGGAAGATAGCCGAGGCTCCTAGCATCATGAGTATCACGGCGTCGTCGCGGAGGAGCCGCCCGCGGCGCCCTAGTGGGAGGAGATGGCGGCGGTGGGGAGTGCTGCCGCGTTGAGGACGAGCAGCAGGACGCTGCAGAAAACGGCAAAATCTGCCATTTTGGTATTGCAAGTGTAGAGAGGGCCGGAGGTAGGGGTACCACCGCAACAGAGCTTGAGGCTTGCAGATGTGTTTGTTAGCTCTGATGAAAATGTTGGCGGTATGTGACGCTACTTATAGGCCGGGCTTACGCTGTAGCTGCAGCTGCAGCTGCAGCTGAAGTACTATAGACGGCTCTTCTTTTGCAGCGAGCACCCGAGCAGGGACTATAAACTGTCGCATATCGCATCCGGCATTCGTCGAGTAAACTGTGGCATATGACATCCGGAAAGCGGCATCGTCAGGAAAGGGACGCTTCCATATTGATCGGCAACTCATCCGGAATTCGTCGACTAAACTGTGGCATATGACATCCGGAAAGCGGCACCGTCAGGAAAGGGGGACGCTTCCATATCGATCGGCAACTCATCCGGAATTCGTCGACTAAACTGTCGCATATGACATACGGAAAGCGGCATCGTCAGGAAAGGGGACGCTTCCATACCGATCGGCAGCTCCGGCATGAAAGTGTCGTCGTCAAAAGCTAAAGTCATCCCGAAAGGGACAAGCATCATCTCCGGCAAGCGAAAAGAGTGTCTGGAAAGGGCGAAGTGTCCTGTCCGTGGAGGAATCGATCCTTTCGTCGCAGGAACAAAGTAGGGCGAAGTGTCCTGTCCGTGGAGGAATCGATCCTTACGTCCAGGAACAAAGTAATGCGGATGCAATTGCAATACATGTAGATATGTGGGCAAGATGCAAATCCATATCTCGGGACGCATCCGGCTCTACACGACACGTTCGTGTTGAGATTCCTACGATTCATAAGTTGAACTCAACGACCATTTTAGAAGGCTAGGATTGTTAACTCGGCATTTTCTTTTTTGGAAGGCTGCCACGGTTAATTGCATTATGAATCAAAACTGGAAGAAATTACATTAGTGACCTCAGATTTGCCCAGACTCATAGTGCAGCGGCTCCGAATAGGTTTTTCATAACAAGCAGGAAATTGGAGACGGCAATAGCCTCAGCCATCTCAGCGCAGTCACTATGTAGACTCTCGTAAAGTTGACAAAACTATCATTGTTTTCCTTTTGCTCTAGTAGAGACATTTTCTTGAATCTTGATCCCGCACGGACTAATCAGTGTTGTCGCTGCATGGCCGTTGACAAGCATAACGGCAGAGCCGGTTGTTCATTACATTATTTACATACATGCGAAAGATCACAGGTCTGCAGGATGGATGAAGTACTTTTAGCTTGTATTGGTGACATGCACACGAGAGTAAAGCAGAGCAGAGTGCAGGGGAACTCTGGTTCAATTTTTGTTTTGAGCTGATTCTTTCTCTTTTTTTTCATTTCACTATCTTGGTTGGATCACTTCAGCCTATTCAGCCAACGTGCATGTCATATTCCTTGTAACACAAAAAAAAATCAAAATGGACGAAAACAAGAGGTCAATATACCATGACAAGTATACATCTTCTGAAGAATAATAATAGTACAACGATTCTGTGCTACATTTAATTGTTTTTTTTTAATACTCAACCAGGCTCTAGGGCCATATATTATGACGAGACTCAAGCTCAGCTGAATCGCGGGAGTGTCAGGAGAAGTTCTGTCCAAACATAAAACTGACCCAAGTCCCAACTTCATACCAAACTAAGGGCATGTACAATCCGAGGCGGCGGATCGTCTGTAGAACCTCAAAATTATCATCCGGACAGATATAAAGACAGTTCATACAACCCACAAATAGAGGGTCAGTCTCTAGGCTTTTTAATGCTGTGTATGTAGATAAGATAAATTATAAATATATTTGTGTATACCATTGTGTGGCTATTTGATAGAATATTGTCAATCATAAATAAGAGAAACACGATTACAATAATTTTTAGGAACCATGAATGGTGGAGCACTACGCATTGTCATATGTTCACATTCAGATGCAGCATTTCCAGGAAAAAATTTCAACATTCAGTACAGGTTGACAGGTTCAAAGAAACAACAATGTAACCTTTTAAACTGAAGCAAAGGTTCACAGGAACACAGATGTTACAAAAACAACAGTAAGATAACGTAGCAAAATTGAAGTCCTGATAGCTTGATCAGACGACATGCCAGAGATAGTGGTGCATTGAAACTTGCTGCAAGTTGCGTAAATAGTCATCCCAAGTAACATTCAAAAACATTCAGAGACGCTGGTCATGATTCTTGCATTCAGAAACATTCAGAGACGCTGGTCATAGAACTACAGATTCACATTCAGATAGAACTACAGATTACATTCAGATAGAACTACAGATTCAGATAGAAATACAGATTCACATTCAGCTAGAGCCAAATTCAGATTGTAAATACTTGCAGTTTCAGTTTGCACAACTAAAAATACTTGCATCTAAAATTCAGTTTCGATTTGCAAAGTTTCAGTTATGCAGGTACATCTAAAAAATACTACCGATGGACAAATACTTGCAGGTACCACTGATGGACAAATCGTACTACAGATTCACATTTGTTCTCAATATACCACAAATCACTGCCGTGGTATGCAGGTATTAATTTAGAACTGCTGGAAGTGAGTCCCAAATACCACGCTTCAACTCCAGGAGAAGAGAGATCACCACCGGTCCCATCAAACCAAGCTGGAGACGTTGAAGTAGAGAACGGAAATCCTCCACTGGATCCATCAATGGAGAAAGGCATCGTAGCTTCTGAGCCTGGGGTGGCCGTCGCCGCCGTCAAGCCGGTACGGCCTGGGGTGGCCCTCGCCGCTGCCGTCAAGCCACCGCCACCTAGGGTACGGCCTGGGGTAGCCGCCGCCGCCGCCGTCAAGGATCCCTTCTTCTTCCTGCCTCCGGCCGACATCGACATCTTGGGTGTGAAATCGGAGACGAGGAGAGTGCGAGGTGGAGATGGATGAGGCGGATTGGGGAAGTGACGGACCTGAGAAATATGGCGGGTGGAGAAGGAGTTGGCGCGTAGAACTCCCGCGCGCGCCATCGCCTATTGCCGCGCGGGATCCCAGCTTGCCGTCGCCTCGAGTAGACGAACCGTGTATAAAATAGTTTTTCTTTATATCTCGCCTCTACATCAACAGAATACCTAGCTAGATATTACCGTTGCGGACACCCTGAACATGTATATGGACCAGGACAACAAAGGATAAACGACGTACAAGCTAGACAAAAGGATTCTTTTTTTTTTTGAAACAAAATCCAAAGATGATAGGATAAAAGGTCCTCCACTATAACATGACAATTACGTGCGTATCTTATGAAGTATATATAGTAGTAGTACAGGGACTGTAGGCAATTTGCTACTCTTAAGTAGGTGCTTATACAAGACAGAAATACATCGACTAGCTAGGGACATGCCTGTTTTTTGCTACTACTAGGAAAAGGATAATGCAAAGGCTCGATACAGGTTTAGCATAGCAACTGGACACGTGTACTAATGGGGACTTCTTCTTTCTTTCTTTCTTTCTTTCTATTTCTTTTTGCGAAACGGGACATGGAGCAATTGCTGATATGAATTGTAGTACGTCGCTGTAGACTGTAGTATGCGTAGGCTAGAAGGCCCCAGCCGCTGCTTGTTGCACGAGCTGACGAGGCGCGAGACGTGCAGGTGCAGCAGCCACCGCCGCCCCTGGACCTGGAAAGCGGCGGCCGGCCGTGAGATGGAGCAGCAGCAGCGCAACACCGGTCACCCAAATGAGGAAGCCCGCGGCGGCAGGGAGGGCGCGGCTGGCGTCGGTGTCGTCGTTGGGACCGTCGGCGACGGCGTGGAAGATTGCCGAGGTCCCTAGCACCATGAGTATCTCGGCGCCGTCGCGGAGGAGCCGGTCGCGGCGACGGAGTGGGAGGAGAAGGCGGCGGTGGGGCAGTGCTACTACCACGTTGATGAGGAGCAGGAGGACGTGGCCGAAGACGGCAAAAGCAGCTGCCATTGGCATTGCTGGCGTATGTAGAAGAACAGATAGCAGGGCTTCAGCGCCTTAATTTGCAGCTGTGTGCGATCAGCTAAAGTGCTTTGGTCTGGTTGCGTGATAAAAGTGCTGGGTAACGCTATACTTATATAGGCGCGCCCCATTGTAGCCTTTGGTACCAGGGGTGGGGGTGGGTAGAACCACAGACGGCTTTGTTTGCTTGGAGAGGGGCGGAGCTAGGATTCAGGGACCGGCCTACCGAAGACCACCTACTGCCAATATCGACAAAATTCGTGGAATAGTAAAATTAATATGGAAAAAAAATAAGGCGTGGCTGCATGGCTTCGAGGCGTCTACAAACCTGCCTTCGGACGTTTATGCATTCCAGTGATTTGTAATAGTATTTGCCTGTTCTTTATGCCTTCTCTTGAACTGGTATCCCCAGTAATGTACTGATACTCGTTGCTTTCTAATAAAGCAGAGGTAACTCCCTTAAAAAAAGTAAAATTAATATGAAAAAAACATGCATAGCATATCAATATGGCGTATATTTGGTACTCCATCCGTTCTAAATTATTGTTCACTTTGACTTTTCTAGATACATTGATTTTTGCTATGCACCTAGTTATATACACTATGTTTAGATGCATAGCAAAAGAAATGCATCTAAAGAAGTTCACTTTGACTTTTCTAGATACATTGATTTTTTGCTATGCACATAGTTACATACACTATGTTTAGATGCATAGCAAAAGAAATGCATTTAAAAAAATCAAAACTACCTACAATTTAGAACGGAGGAAGTGTAAAAAAAAGATAATTCAGCTAGTACATCTCTACAAACTTGAATTTAACCCGATCGATGACTACCAGCTAGATCACAAGTACGAAAAGAGCCTCTAGCTTAGTGGTTAGAGCACACTGAGTAGCACCCAGCAGAACTGGGTTCAACTCTTCATGGAAGCGAATTTATAAACAGGTATGCATTATTTCAAAAAATTAAAAATAGGCTAGGGTTTAATTTTACTTGCTGACTTCGGTCAAAAAAAATATTGGCTACAAATTCCTTTTCCATGTAAACTACCATGTATCTTTGCAAAAAGTATCTCCAACCTTACTTTTGGTACTTGTCTTTACAAGTTCCATAGCAGATAGCAGCAAGGCCCTCTCAGTTGTCACACGGACTCACGGTACATACTACCAAGAGTTACGAGCTATCTTGAAGAGATCAATCAACCATTGGATAATAAATAGATTTTCACTAGCTATTTTGCTAGACCAACAAAAAATATTAATACTTATATATTATTACCTATAATTGCTACCTAATTTGGCTTCAAAAAAATGCTACCTAATTCTATCGACCTGGATCACAGGAACTGCAAAAAGAATATTAGTATACTTATTATTACCTACAATTGCTACCTAATTCTATCGACCTGGATCACAGGAACTGCAAAAGAATATTAGTATACTTATTATTACCTACAATTGCTACCTAATTATATAGCGACCTGGATCACTACAGGCATTTGCAACATCATGGAACCTTGGGCATTGGGGGTGGGCCGGTGCGGGGGTGGGTGGCCTTTCGGGTTCTGTCGTTTGCTTGATTCGATCTGCAAGAATTAAGTACTATGCATGAAACTGTCAAGGAGGGCTGAGGATCCGACGTCTCAACTGATCAACAACGGATGACACTGTGATCCCTGGGCTGGGTCCGACCTCTCAACTAACCATTCTTGGGTGATGCAGGTTTAAGATGTTTGGTTGGCTGAGGACTTGAGTCTGCTTCGGGGAGATGACTGTGTGCTTGAATCTGCTTCTTTGGTTGATCAGTGTGGAATAATCTTAGGTTAATTATTTCCACCAGCTACATTTTCATAAGAGTGTTTTAATTGTGCCAAGATGGACTAATCCTTACCTGCCCCCAGCCACCAGGTGTTCAGTATAATCCTTCTGAGACAGAGAATTATTTTCCACAGATATCTCTTATGGTTTCAGTAATCATATCAACAGCAGCAGCAGGCTCCTATATCGACTGATTATTGCTGGCAAATTGGCGATACATTCCAGCCATCCACATCTAATCACTCAAAGTATGAACCTCCATATGACTGTTCCCACCTGATTTTTTTAGTCTACTTGTTTCATGCCCTTGCCATGCGTTGGCATGATTTGGCCGCTGTATGCAGTTCCTACTACTTTATTTCCACGATCATACTCTATGTTTTTTTTTTATTTCCATCGGAGGTGAATAGTAGCATGGTAGCTTAAGATTCATGCTATTACAATATAGTATAATTTATTCAGGAATAGTAGTACTACCACATGAAAGAAAAAAATCAGTTACCTTTCATGTACAAAGATACATATTTTCATGATAACTAAACGTAGTTTGAGTTGATCTTCATCTTTATTTCTTACAAAGAAATGCTGTCACTTTTTATACGTACTTTATCTTTATATGTTCCCTGGATAAGTTTATTTCATGACTAAATTTTTGCAATGGTTTTCCAGTTTTGAGAACTACAAAATAATAGGGATAATATAAGCTGTTCATCTGACATGTACGGTTGGTAAACGTATGGCCGACGGCTTATTAATTTTCTCTTGAGAATGACAACAGCATCGTACCAGAACACATGCATGTTCATTCGGTTCAAGTAGCACTACTGTAGTGTCCAACTAACATCCTTTTTGTTTATAGTATACTCATTTTGTATAGTATCGTCTCTCTACCGGGGCACATGCATTTTTGTATGCCAGATATCAGCTACTCTATATACTACATGCATAGCCTTCGTATATCATCAGTTTCATATATAATACTCCACTATCTTCCATTTGATTGACATAGTAAAATGAAGACGACCACGCGACGTGGCCAGTGCCATCCATCTTCGATGACAAATAAGCGCATCTCTATCATCATCATTCTCATGATATATACAGGGTAACTCGAGAACCTGAGCCATTTGCTCTACGGGGGCCAACTAGATTTTTATTTAGAATTGTACACATAATACAAAATAGACGTCCACAACACGCACGTACATGTATGCAAACCTTATCTCTATGAGTACTTTTGAAAGATTGAGTTGACATATCTTGAAATTCATGAAGTCACCACAGACGTATTTGCTGTTAATAGGGACATCATATCGTCTACCACTGAAAGCATGTCACCATTAAATTATTAAATAAAACTATAAAAATATGAACACCCGTGCTAAGTTGATGGCTTCAACCCAAATCGGCAGATTCCACCATGAGGACCTGCTGATCTTGATCAGTTCACTATGGGCGCCAACTAGCTACCGATTAGACACAGGTCTGTATGCTGAAGAAATGCGGGAGTTGAAGATTGAAGTGCTAAGAGTTGTCATGTTCTAGGTACTCTCGGTTGTGTCTAGATGCTTTGTATATGTACAAAATGTTGTACAAGGTAGTTTGTTAGATGTAGATGAGCTTGTGTACACGCCACCATGGGGCCTTTTTGCCGTTCTTATAAACACGCAACCAAGGAACCATAAT
Source organism: Hyparrhenia diplandra (assembly GCA_015847255.1). Lineage (NCBI taxonomy): Eukaryota > Viridiplantae > Streptophyta > Magnoliopsida > Poales > Poaceae > Hyparrhenia > Hyparrhenia diplandra. Next base: position 102,087 of record JADLZK010001936.1, read on the forward strand.
GGGTCATCCCGTTCCACCCAATTCCATCCACTTTTACATGAAGGCGTGGACACGACAGGATGCTGACCGGGCATTGCTACGAGGTTACTGACCGAGGCAAATGAATGAAGTACAGTAGGTCAAGTGATGATACAACGACCAAAGGATGTCGCTGAAATGGATCGAGATGAGAAGACAAACTGTGACTGACGATGAGGAAGTGTCAGGACCGGTTGATATATAAAATTTGTTAGTAGACCGGACCCGCCGACCGCCGACCCGGACTTCTTTGGGTGATCTGATGTGGTGCAAGGCGTTGGTTGCGCAGTCCTTTTCTGTTGCCGGCAGATTTCAACTAACTGCTCAGGTTTAGGTCATGTGCAAGGCGTTGGTTCTCTGAGACAGATTCCAACTGCTCAGGTTATTTAGTATGCGTAATCTTCTGTTTCTCCTTTTCCTAAACCTGAATACGTTTCTTCGGATACCGAATATATGCCGGTGTGCGGGCGCGGCGTTGGGTGCATTCTGCGAAAGTTTGCTTGAATGAAACTAAAGAAAGGTACGTCCGACAAGGGATCAAATCAACCGATTGTGATGCACGCACGAAAACTTATTATGGGCTCGTTTGGATGGCGCCACAGGCACTGATCCTAGCCCGAGGTGTATGCAATCGGAGGCCTGGGAGTCTTGCCCGTGTACCGAAGCTGCCTGGAAGCCTCAGTCCAAATTAAAGAGGCCTTATATATATCCTGCACCGGAAGTTGGTATGGTGTTAACTCCTGCCATGCAGCCATCACTACTGAAAATCAGGCTTTACAACGTTTTGCAAGTAAGACTTTGCCGACAGCCGCTCTCGCCAACTCGAACCCTCGGCAAAGACTGCTTCGCCCGAGAGCACAACCCTCGGCAAAGGTGGGCCCTTGGCAAAGACCCCCTTTGCCCGAGCACCAGCCTTCAGTGAAGCAGTGACCCTCGGCAAAGATCTGGCCAAGGTAACGCCGTCCATAACGTTGATTTTGCCGAGGGCGCAACATGTGGCTCCCGGCAAAGTGCGGGACTTTTTTGGGGCCACGTCGGTGAGCTCGGTAAAGAAAAAATCGTTGCCTAGCGCCTTCCGACGCGGGCGCCGGCAAAGAAGCCACCATTTTTCATTAGTTCAAACTGACGTTAACAGCTACTTTTCTTAGCCGAACGCCAAAACGACTCTCGGCAAAGACTTTGCCGAGCGTCTCTTGGCACGGCGCTCGGCAAAGAGCCTCTGCCGTAAAAAAAATTCCCTGAAGGCTCTTTGCCGAGCACTACACTTGGCAAAGCCTTTGCCAAGAGGAATTTGGCCTTTGCCGAGCGCCCAACCAGTTTACGGTAGTGCATGGCAACTTATGGATCACCTATATATATACACAGTAAGTATATTTTTACGTTCCACTTTGTATCCACATAACTAAAGTTTAGTTAGCTAAAATTTTAAATTTAAGCTTTAGCTAGCTAAAAGTTATCCTAGCTAAATTTTAACTCGGTTTAGCTGGGTTAAAACAACTTAACTCCGTTAAAGTTTAGCTGGTGTTTTAGGTTGTTTGGATCCTATCAGCACACCTCCCTCCTTGCTCTACCTGCCGTGCTTGTAGTTGGAGCACCACCACCACCATTCCTGCAGCAAGAAGAAGCAGCCTTCCCTCCCCTCGGCTCCTCTGTTCGAAGCACACGAGAGAGTCAGAGAGAGATAGGGAAATGGCGCTGCTGTTGCTCCTGGTGGCCGTGCTCGGCCGTGGTGCTGGTGAGCAGCCTGCTGGTGAAACGAGCTGCGCTACAGCCGCCGTCAGTGGACGTCTTCCTCGCACGACATCTCAGACGAGCAGGAGCGGGGACCAGGGAGGACGACGGCGGCCATGGCGCGCAGCAGCAGGGGTGGTGCGCATCCTCGCACGCCTCTCGGCCACCTCCTGGCACAGCAAGTTCAAGCGTGGGGGACGCTGCTCGTGGGGCATCGCCTGCTCCCTTGCGCCGCTACTTCTGAGCCCTGCTACCTCGCGTGGTGGCCGTTGAGGCTCCGGCGCAGTCACCATGGTGGAGGGAGGTGGAGGGAGAGCGGGGGGAGGGTCAGGTGGCTTCGTGCGGAGGGAGCATGAGGAGGGCCGGACATTCGTCGGGGTGCAGAGAAGGGAGCACGAGGAGGGTCGCCGCCCGCTGGAGACGAGCGACGGGCCGACGACGAAGCGGAGGAGGCGAATCAGCCGGAGACGAGCGGAGGGGGGTGACGCGAATCAGCCAACGAGCTGGCCCAAGCCAGGCTCGAAAAACGGCCACCCCTTCGTTTTCGGGGGCCTGGCTAAGTGGTGGTCGGTGGCCCGGTGTGGCCTGGCTAAAGGGCTGGCCAAGGACAACCAAACACTTAAATTTGGCCCCGGTCGGCCATGACCAGTCTAAGCTGGACAACTAAACACACCCTTTATGTTTTAAAAACAGAACATTCTAGGAATATACAGGAGAATCATCCTATGAAACGTTTTCTAAAAGTGCTTCATCTCAACTAGAAAGTTCACTTCCCTGAAGGACTCAGAGCCGAAGGTTTTTTTTTTTTTTTTTAGAAAGACTCAGCCGAAGTTGTGTTGAGCGAGCCAAATTTGAGATACAACAGTAAATTGGAAAGGCTTTGTTTGCTTTCAGGAAACCGGTGGATCTGTAAACATACTGCTAGAAATTCGCAGGAAACTGTCGAAGCGGCTGTCCGACGATGGACTGTGATGCGGTTTTGGACTAGGGGATGGGGATGTGCGACGCGCACAGAATCGCACAGATGGGGATGGTTGAAGATACATCGAACCGGTACGTGTCGAAATAGAACATGGTAGAAAATACAGGACAGTCGTGAGCCCACAACTGACAAGGAGACCTCGGAGTTGGACGCGGTCACCAGCAAGTCTGGCGCGCGCGGGCCGGGCGCGCTCTCTTCCTTTTCCCGCTGGACCAAGTCTGTCTTCCTTCCTCTGTTCCTCATCCCATCCGATCTCTGATGCTAACAGGGGGATGAACCAAAACCCTGCCAAATTAGGCTTTATTTTGTTTGTTTATTAATGGATCCACACATACAATTTTGTATTTGGTCACGAATTAATTAGAGGACAACTCGATATCTCATGAGTTCAATAAAAAAAAAAATACTTTTAGCTTGCATTGGTCACAAGCGCACGAGAGCAGAGGGCAGAGGGCAGAGTGACTCTGGTTCAAACTTTTTTTATCTCCCTTTTCATGGTTACATCACTTCAGCGTATTCATTTTATTACTTTCAGTCTGGAGCTGCTTGAATAACTGGATGGATGGTGGTGAATCGACTGGTCAGATTACACGATCCCAGAGGCCAGACGCGAGCAGGCTCATGGAACAGGCAACGGATCCCTAGCTACTGAATACTACACTACTCTACACGATTACACATCATAAACCGACAGGCAACAACGAGCCCACCACACCACTGGTGGTTCGGCCGTGGCTTTCGGTAGTCGTCCTTCAAAATGGCAACGGGGATGGGAAGGCAAAACCCGACGGGGAAATTACTCGTTGCCATCTTTAGTTCGTCCTTGTTGCTTTCTATTGGTACGTATCTTTTCGATTATTTATAAACAGTTGTGAGCACCTCCTGGCAAACACCTCCTGCCATTTATCAAAAACAACCCCCATGCTACTTCAACACCTTCAACACCACGCCGGCCGTCCGCACGTTGCTGCAGCGGCACCAGGTGCAGGAGCTCGGCCACCGGAATCAGCTATATACTGGGATTCCGCCGCATCTGGCCGTCAGCGCCGCCGTGCGCATCTCCATCGTCACGACGGAGATCGGCGGAGGCCGCGACGGAGAAGACGGCGTCCAGCAACACCTCGGCGTAGACGGACGCGTCGGCAGCCCAGCAGCGGGAGGTCCCCGCCGACGGAGCAGTGGCAGCGGCCGTCGCACCGCGTCCTTCACGCGGCACGGCGGTGTCGGTCGTAGAGTGACGCGATGGACTGAAGCTGGACGGCGACGGGCCTGGCCTGCCCGTGACAGGCCGCTCGACGCCCGCATGGCTGCATGGCTGCAGCTCGATGCCCGTGAAGATGCCACCGCGGTTGCTCAAGGGAGGCGTGGAGTAGATGGCCGGCTCGGCAACCACCACGTAGTTGGCAGAGTCCGCCTCCACGGCGGCGCGGCGGAGTCGCGTGCGAGGCGGAGCGGCTGGCAGAGCGCGCGCGTCCGGTGAGGCGGAGCCCGCGCGCACGCCCGCAGCGCAGAGCTCTCCCGCGGCCCTTCGAGATAGTCGTTGCGCCATGTGATGCCCCGCGGTAGGCTGGCAACCACAACGTCCTGGAGGGCGCCATTGTCGGTGGACCCAGCGAGTACGCAGACGGAGGCCGACGCTCACATTCGTCCAGCTCGCAGCACTCCAGTCCAATTCCTCGCACCAACACGTGGACATGGAAGCTACCTAGCCGCCCAGTCCATATTGAGAGCCAGTAGGGTCTCGTCGTCAGCCAATTTTGGATTTCGGCAGCCGCCGGTCTTCTCGCCGCCAAAACAGAGCACGATTTAGTGTAAAGCCCTTTCGATATTGTAAAAAAAAGCCTGTTCATGGAACAATGTTCCATGATTTCCTTCAATTAAATCGCAGCCTTGCCACAGCTGCTGTGTACGTAAGCTTTTGGTTGCTCACCCATCCCTTCGCTTGTTCGATTGTTCGATGGATGCTCTGGTTCGCCCGAACGGTCACCATGGTGAGAACGCAGCTACCATCGCCGCTGTGCGTGGCCAGCATGCCGCACGCCACTCAGCTCGTGTCGATGGATGCGCACGGCGGCGCTGACGACCAGCCGCGGCGTACAGCCCATCCCGGTGGCCGAGCTCCGCACCTGGTGCCGCTGCAGCAGCGCGCACTGCCGGCATGGCGTTCAAGCAGGATGGGGGTTGTTTTTGATAAATGGCACGGGCCCAGTCTACAGTGTACATCCACGTCAGCAAAACCAGAATGGTTTTGGTGGATGGACCCAGGTGAACGGTTTTTGCAAGTTTGAGGGGGCAAATATCCGGTTTTCTAGTTTCATGGACCTATTTGGCGCAGCGGTGTAAGTTCATAGGCCTCCCGGTACATTTCACTCTTTTAAAAATTCATTCGGATTGCTGCTCTTACCCGTGGGGCCCCTTGGACACAGCATTTCACACGCACACCATATTTTTATCCACTCCTATCGGATCCAACGTTTCATTAGCATCAGTTCTTTACCGTCATGCGCTCGAGACGTTCGAGGTTTCCGACGACACCTACTCGGATGGGAGCACATTGACTCGTCGAGGTTCCTTCGCGGCGCCATGTTCATGACCTGGATCTACTCGGATGGATTTGTTTGATTCGTTGAGAGGGATGGATTTGTTTGATTCGTTCAAAGGGGGATGGTTTGGGATTATTAGCGCTTGCTTAAAATTCATCTCTGCTCTTATGACCTCTTTGTTGCAGAAAATAGTTTTGATTTGAGAACATTTCTAGTAATAACTCCAACTAATCAGTCATTGCTGAAGCTTAATCCTCCCTTGTTGTGGCAGGTTGCCTCTGGCTTCCGCGAAGAAGGAAGAGAAAACAAGGGGTCGGAGTGGATACTTTCATTCACGTGAAAAGGGTATCTAGCTAGCAACATTACTCCAAAAGGGACTGTTGTTTCCTCTGTTCTGAACGATCTTCTTCAATTCCTTTCCTCCGTTTCTATTTCCTTCACTTTTCCAATAATTTTTTTTTTGAACCAAACGGTGCAAGGTAACATATTGATCAATAAATAGTTTTGACAGTAGATGTTGAATTAATGACCACTCTGAGCATTAATTTAATATCCAATATACAGATCAATCTAGCCATGGCTCTAAGTGCTAATCCAATTAAATGATGTTTGATTTCAACATGGTTGAAAAGGAAGAAGAAAACAAGTGCTAATCCAATAAATTTATTTTAATTTATAAATTTAATGAAAATTGAGAAAATTTGATTGATACGAATCATGAGGAGACACTTTAATAGGATGTTGAGGTTGGAGGAAGTACTTTTAGCTCTCATTGGCCGCATGCACACGAGAGTACGTAAAGCAGAGCAGAGCGCAGTTCAATTTTTTTATTCCTCATGGTTTGAGCTCCAAACAAGATTCATTTTTTTATCTCACTTTCTTGGTTCGATCACTTCAGCGTATTTAGCCTACGTGCATGTCATATTCGTACACAACAAAATCAAAATGGACGAAAACAATAGGTCAATAATATACTATGACAAAATACATCTTCTGAAGAATAATACTAGTAATTCTAGACCATTTGCTAGCTTTAAGTACTTATTATGATACTTTTCAAAAAAAAAAAAAAAGTACTTATTATGATACACAACAACAAACACATAGACACGACTGCAATATATCGGAAAGGGTACTTGACACCGGTACCGGTTTGATTAATTAGGTTTACCAGAGCAAATAGAGACACGTGTAGGTAACTGGGAGCAAGATGATATGCATGTGTAGGTAGCTGTAGTGTGCGTCAGTTAGAACAAGGCCGCGGCCGCTGCTTGCACGAGCTGATGCGCCGCCAAACCCTGCACGTGCAGCCGCTGCCCCTGGAAAACGGCCGGGCGTGAGCGCAAGCAGCAGCTGCCCAACGCCGGCCAACCAAATGAGGAAGCCCGCGGCGGCAATGAGGGGCGCGGCTGCCGTCGGTGTCGTCGCTGGAACCGGCGACGGCGTGGAAGATAGCGGAGGCTCCTAGCACCATGAGTATCACAGCGTCGTCGCGGAGGAGCCGGCCGCGACGGAGTGGGAGGAGATGGCGGCGGTGGAGGAGTGCTGCCGCGTTGATGACGAGCAGAAGGACGCGGCAGACGAATATAGCAAAATTTGCCATTAGAATTGCAAATGCAGAGGAGCAGATCTCAGAGCTTCAACCTTCAGCAGGCTTGCAGATGTGCGAGTGCTCTTTGGTTACTCTTTGGTTTGGCTATGTGATGAAACGCTTGCAGTTGTGTAATGCTATACTTATAGCGTTATTGGCCGGGTCAATGCATTTGGTTCGGTGCGGTCAATGCGTTTGCATAATGCAAAGCTGGACAATGCAAAGCAATCGGGACAGTGACGCTAACAGACAGATGCATTATCATGCATACACACTCAACACTCTTTAGTGTCATGGGCTCATGTCATCATGAAAGGTACATTTTGGCCGAGTAATCACAAACACACGAGGGCAGAAGACTGACGACCTGTAATTTGTCATCCATGTCTCGTCGTTTCAGTATCAGGGTATAATAAATGGTAGCAGGAGCAGCATCAGTAGGTACATTGTTGTGTGATTTTGCTGTATTCTCTGTTTCTCAGTGCCCTCGGGCTTGTAATTCAGTTGCACACACTTTTAGCTGCAAGAGGCCTACTCCCTCCGTTCTAAAAAAAAAGTGTTGTTTAGGTTTTTTTATACATCATTTTGATTATCTGTCTTATTTAAAAAGTTTTATAAATATTATTTACTTTTTATGACTTATTTATCACTAGAGATACTTTAATACTGATTTATCGATTTTATAATTAACATAAAAATTTTGAATAAGATAAAACAATCAAATATGAATCTGAAATTAAAAACGACGTTCATTTTGAAAAAGATGGAGTAAGTTAGTAGCGCCTACGAATGGGGATGGATGGTTGAAGATAGATGGAACCGGTGCCGATCCAGCAGTCCATTTTATACAAATGCAAAATACACCGATACATGTATAAAGAGTAGTACATAGGAATATATCATATATGTCCAATTTTCTAGTAGTAGTACATAGGAGTATATGTCTAATTTTCTAGTGAGCTCTTTCATGGTTACATTATACACTTTTAACTAATTGATCTTTATAACTCCGCCACACCTAATATTTATTTCTGCCTCCGCCACTGCCTGCTGATCCAGCCCACCAATGCTGACAACCGAGAGAGACCTCCTTTCTCATTTCTTCTACATAAAAAGATCTCAAGACATCCAATACATTTTGTTTTCCTTATATCCTCCTTGAGTCCACCGATACCGACAAACCATTGTACTGATTTCATCACAACCACTTATTTGTTAGACCAAAACAACTCATAGCACAGGTGTGATCGAACGGCTTGTGCAGATTCTTTGATAAAATTTTATTTACCAACAAACTTTCCTTCCACCCTTAAATCCTTTTCCATACTCTTTCCTTTACATAAGCGAATGTTTTAGACTTTAATAACTTGATATTCCCATATAAATTGGCAATCTCGGACGTTGAAGTGGTGTATGCGAAAGTTATAGTTCTCAATACAGTCTACAACCTTGTAGTTTGAAAGTTCAATTGAAGTTATTTAGAGACTCAAATATGTGATCTAAGCACATAGATTTTGAAATTCAAAATTTAGAAATCATAAACAATCTTGAATATTCAGAGTTAGTACCAAAATTTTAGTATATGACCTGAGCTACATCCTTCTATTTATAAACCAGATTTATGTTTAGCAGAGCAACAGTCGTCGGCTAGAACAAGGCCCGACGCTGCTTGCACGACCTGAGCCGTGACGCTGTTGCAAAGAGGATGCCACACATTGATGCGCTGAAAGCAGGGATTTCACCCAAAACCAGTCGCGTTGGATATCGGCGACGGACTGACGGTGAGGGGCGACGGACTGACGGTGAGGGGCGGCGTCTCTCAATTTCACGGACGATGAAAATGTTCTATGGGTCATTTCGCCAAGGAGTGGAACATTCCGTTACACTAAAATAAAATTGCATCTGCAAATGTTAATATGATCATTCAATTTAAATGTACTCACCAAAATAGATAATCAATTCAGTTGTTGCAAATATTTAACTGCCATCTTAGAGTAAAGTATAGACAAATCAGTTGACAGCACATGCTCTCCGAGTTTTCAAACAATCTCTGGTAGAGAGGCATACTATCCTCAATTTACAGTGCTTAATAAAAATTTAAAACTTTGTACATAAAATCTTTTTTTAATTTGAGTTCCTTCGCAAAATATAATATTCAATATAGATTACGATATAATGATGATATAAAAAGGTAGATTATTATATATATAGTCATATGAGTACATATAGTCGCCGCCGCCCAAAAGATGCACTTGTTCTTAGTCTTTTTTCAGTTTATTCTCTTTCACGGAATACTATTAAATCAGCCACCCCACTAGTAGAACAGCTAAAAAGTCCCCACCACAACCACGTCCTCCGACTGTCATCGTCGCAGGTCTATACGTGGCAGCGGCGGCCCGCGCCAGCTCTGAAAAAAAGGAGTGCAGTCGCACCTCTCCCTTCCCTTCGCTCGCCTACACGATGGAGACGATAGATCCAGGGCTCCTAGCTAGGCCCGGATCCGGTGACCAACACCCCGAATCCAACGATCGGCATGTGTGCTGGTAGCCGAATTACTGCAATGCAAGAGTCTTCTTCAAAGTTGTCCTTATTATTATTGGTTTTATACCTAAGCTTGGTGGTTTAGAATTACATCAGCTATGAACTGATATGGGATGTCTTTTGGTCTGAAGTAACCATATATTTCCCTTATACTTCAGACCATACGATTTTACAGCCTGTAATGTGTTTTGGTCTGAAGCAACCATATGGGATGTCTTTTGGTCTGAAGCAACCATATATTTCCAAGCTAAAAACACAAAGGTCCTAAAAAACAAATAAATTACAAGGCAGTCCTTGGAACCCCTGTAGCTCGATCACTGCTGGCCATAGCCGAAAGCTAAATGCCGCCAACCACAGGTCAACCAGAGCTCCATCGTTAGTAGGCTTTGAGAAGAGCCGCAGTAGACACCCGCCATCTTGGACCACACGCTGAGGAACAATAGGTCGGGGACACTACCCAGGCCCCGGTGACATTTGATCTCTTTCTGCCACAGTGGACAGAGCCGATTATATAACAAATACCCCTAGCGTGTCATTCGGGACGCGTCACTATGACATGCACTGTTATCGATCTTAATACAAAATATGCGCCAAACCATTTGCGTTTTTGAGGAAAAAACTTAACATACAAGGCCATTTTCTTTTGAAACAAATTAAATCAAAAGGGACAAAGAAAATAGGTCATTATAATATAAATCAGTATTATTCTAAATATTAAATGATAAATGATGTGTTACTTATCGTATAGTTATTATTCGAGCAAAAGGCTAAATGAAGCGGATAAAATGGTCATTTAAATGAGATATATTAGACAAACGATTTTTTTCTCGGACACACAAAAATTTTGCACGTCTCTTATATTAAGGCGAGAAATGTTGAAAGTTAAAAGCGACACACCACGAATGACGCACCTAGAGAATACAATTATATAATCAGTTCTGCCCTCTCCCTAGTAGATGAACGATTAAATAAAAACAATATACCACCATAAAGCCTTTAAAAGGTGAGTATAAGGGCTAATATAAACGACCGTGATTGTAACATGACAATTACATCGTCTGAAGAATAATAGTACAGCGAGACTAAACAATTATTTGCTAGTTTTAACTTTTTTAAGTACTACCCAAAAAGACAGGAAGCCCAGAAACAATATATTGGGGGTGGTGTAGCCGTGTAGCAGAGAAAGCAGGGACAAGAGGGAAAATATAGTGGATAGGCAGATTGACACCGGTTTAGTTTAACAGATCGAGTAATTGTGCGTCGGCTAGAACAAGACGAGTGCTGCTTCCACGAGCTGAGCCGCAAAACGTGCACGTGCAGCCGCCCTTGGAAAGCGACCGGGCATGAACGCGAGCAGCAGCAGCCCAACGCCAGCCAACCAAATGAGGAAGCCCGCGGTGTTGGGTTTAGTCCCACATCGGTAATTGATGGTGAAGGAGCACAACATATAAGGCCGGGGCAGCCCTCACCTATCGCGCTAGTCTTTTGGGTTGAGTTAGGCCGAAGGCCGGATATGTTGTGGACTCTAGTGGATGCGGGCCCGAGGGGCTGTCATTTCGTGGTTTAGCGAAGCTGGACGGATTCCGCGCGCACTCTAACAAGTGGTATCGGAGCCCATGGTTGGAAAACCCGGGGAAAATCTCGAGGGTCACATGTGACGGGGAGCCCGTTAGCGCCGTGGAGATCACACAGAGACACGGGGTTGTGTGTGTGATATGAAGCGTTGGACTTGGGGCCCGGATAACGTCTTCAGGAGATCACACGGGGTTGTGTGATGTGAAGAGTTGGGTCCGATGTGTGACGGGGAGATTGTTGGGTTTAGTCCCACATCGGTAATTGATGGTGAAGGAGCACAACATATAAGGCGGGGCAGCCCTCACCTATCGGGCTAGTCTTTTGGGTTGAGTTAGGCCGAAGGCCCGGATATGTTGTGGACTCTAGTGGATGCGGGCGAGGGGCTGTCCACTCGTGGTTTAGCGAGCTGGACCGGATTCCGCTGGGCGCACTCTAACACGCGGCAGCAAGGGCGTGGCTAAGCGTTGGTGTCGCCGTTGGCGCGGGCGTGGATGATAGCCGAGGGCCCCCAGCACCATGAGTATGGTAGCGTCGTCGCGGAGGAGCCGACGGCGACGGAGTGGTGGGAGAAGGCGGTGGTGGGGGAGTGCTGCCGCGTTGAGTACGAGCAGCAGGACGCGGCACAAGATGGCGAAAGCTGCCATTGGCATTGCAACCTTGCGGTGCGAATCGAGCGGCCAGATCCGAGATCGCCTTCGGGGCTTGCAAGCGACGAGTCTTTGTTGGTTTGGTTTGGTCGTCGATGAAAATCTTAGGCGGCGTGTAATGCTACTTATAGGGCGGGCGGGCCCTCGTGTAGGCGCACTTCGTGTTTCTTTGTTTTGATTGGGCCGTGGGCACCGTAAAAGTTTGGAAAAGCGAAGGGATCAGCGTTGCATCCCCTCAGCAAGACTCGTCTCAAATACTGTCAGATAGATCGCCCCGATCGACTCAACCCTCACCACCACACACCCAAGACACACGCGGAAGTCTCACTCACCAAGCATCATCAATCATCCGTCCGGCTCATATAATCCGGCTCTCATATATAACCGTAAGTGAGATAGCATAAAAGCATCAAGTGCAAGCAAGCAAGAAAGTATAAGTGCGAGCGCGAAGCTGGGTATTCGGGTGGATAGGTTTTAATCAGGGCAATCAAGGCTCAGGCAAAAGCATGCATCTTATACTAGCAAAGAAGTAAATGAAAAGCGCTATATGGCAAGTTCAGCAAATGCGAGTTCGGCTTGAACAAGTTGCATTCCTTGGCCATGTTCTTCTTGCCGAGGGAGTAGGCGTTAATCCGTCCAAGATTGAGACCATGAAGAATTGGGAGCAATCGCTCAACATGATTGAAGTCCGAAGTTTCTTAGGATTGGCGGGATATTATCGCCGATTCATCGAGAACTTCTCCAAGATAGCAAGACCCATGACCAATCTCTTGAAGAAGACCAAAGGTTTTGAGTGGATGCCCGAGTGTGAAAAGAGCTTCCAAACTCGAAAAGAGAAGCTTACTACCACTCTGTGCTAGCCCTACGATATCCGACAAGACTTTGTTGTCTATTGTGATGCTTCGAGACAAGGATTGGGATGTGTGCTAATGCAGAATGGGAAAGTCATTGCCTATGCTTCCCGACAGTTGAAAGAGCATGAACAGCGATATCCGACTCATGATCTTGAGCTAGCAGCCGTTGTGCACGCCTTGAAGATCTGGAGACACTATTTGATTGGGAACAAATGTGATATCTACACCGATCACAAGAGCCTGAAGTACTTCTTTACTCAAGAAGATCTGAACATGAGACAACGCAGATGGCTTGAATTGATTAAGGACTATGACCTGCAGATACACTATCATCCGGGGAAAGCTAACATAGTCACCGATGCTTTGAGCCGCAAGAGCCATTGCCATGCTTTGATCACATCCGCCCTACCTCTTGAGTTGAAGCAGGAAATAGAAGACTTCCAGATGGAGATAGTACCTCATGGTCACCTGAATGAGCTTCGAGTACATTACAACCTTGGGGACAGAATTCACAAAGCTCAGCCTAAGTGCCCTGAAATTCAGCATATCCGCCAGCTAATGAAGAAAGGCAAGTGCCCTGAGTTCCATGAAGATGAACAAGGAACAGTTATGTACAAGGATAGGATTTGCGTACCCATAGACGCAACCTTGCGTGAAGAGATCCTATCAGAAGGACATGACTCCAAGTATTGCATCCACCCTGGTAGTACCAAGATGTATGCCGATCTGAGGAAGCATTTCTGGTGGGTTAACATGAAAGCCGACATTGCCGGACATGTGGCTCATTGCGACATTTGCAACCGAGTCAAAGCCGAGCACCGAGACCCGCAGGATTGTTGAAGCCGTTAGAAGTTCCAGTGTGGAAGTGGGAGCGTATCTCCATGGATTTCATTAACGGGTTGCCACGTTCGCCCAAGGGAAATGATTCTATCTGGGTGATAGTTGATCGTCTAACCAAGGTGGCTCGCCGCACTGGCCAAGGTTAGTCACCCGAGGAGAAACTAGCGAGAATTGTATATGGAACACATTCTTCGATTGCATGGAGCTCCCTCTCATATCGTGTTCTGATCGTGGAACACAATTTGTGTCCAATTTCGAAAGCACTCCATAGTGTCATTGGAACCGCATTGGACTGTAGTACCGCATATCACCCCAGACCGATGGACAAACCGGCGAAAGTGAATCGGATTCTAGAAGACATGCTCGAGCTTGTGCCCCTGAAGTATGGAAAAGATTGGGAGAAGTGTTTACCCCACGCAGAAGTTCTCCTACAACAACGGCTTCAGTCTAGTATCAAGATGACACCCTTTGAGGCGTTGTATGGTAGATCTTGCAGAACCCCTCTTATGTGGTCACAGACCGGAGAGAGATCATTCTTTGGCCCGGCCAAAATCAAAGAGGCCGAAGAAGGAGTCGTCCATGTACGAGAATGAAAGCCGCACGAGCCGTCGGAAGAGCTATGCCGACAAGAGGCGGAAAGACCTCCGGTTCTATGTTGGAGACTTCGTGTATCTCAAAGTGACCCCGCTCAGAAACACTAAGAGGTTTCACGTAAAAGGAAAGCTAGCTCCGAGATACGTGGGACCGTATCGGATTCGCGAGAGAATTGGCAAGTTGGCCTACAAGCTTGAGCTACCACCAGAGTTGTCGAGAGTGTACCCTGTGTTTCATGTGTCACAACTTCGCAAGTGCTTGAGAGTACCCGATGAGCAGATACCTGTAGAAGCTACGGACCTCCAAGAGACCCTGGAATATAAGGAGCACCCAATACGGGTTACGGACACGGATGTCAAGGAGACAAGGAGCAAGACAATACCCATGTGCAAGGTTCAATGGAGCAACCACACTGAAAGAGAAGCGACATGGGAGAAGGAAACAGATCTTTGGTTGCACTACCCTTACCTCTTCGACAGGTATGCATCTCCTAAATCTCGTGGTCGAGATTCTAATGAGGGGGTAGGATCAGAACAACCCGGTTTTTCGAAACCTAAAAAATCGCAACCAACAAAATTTTTTCTTAGATAGACCATGAATGGTGATTGTCATGTAGGAAAACCATCCTAGTTGCACAAGTAGCACCTAATTAATTTTTGTTGAGCATTTGCATAATTAATCAACCATGTGTGATTTGGTTTTTATTTGATTTCATGTATTGCATAATAAAATCAAATAACCTTTTAAATAATTCTCTTTGTCTTGTTGCCTGCCATTGGAATGGATTCCTAAAACCCTAATGACCCCTAGTAGACCTACCAAGTGTATGTATGTTGGCAACACATGCATATGTGCATAAGGTGACCTTGGCATAGTTTAGAAAGGAAAAGAATTAAGAAAGAAAATAGAATTAGAATTTGGAAAATAGAAAGGAAAATAGAAAGGGGGGAAGAGGAAGGCGGCCGGCCTTGCCAACCCACCGGCTTTGCCCACCATCCTCGGTAGCGACAACCGCCCAGCCCATCCAACTAGCAAGGCGCGCACGCACACCCACTAACGGGCGGCCCACGGCCTGCACCGAGCCACACCGCCCACCTCGCCTCCCATGGCTCTCTCCCACAGCCGCCGACGGATGGACCCCATCTCGTCATCCCTCTCATCCCCTTCGCTTTCTCAAAGCAGAGCGGCTGCGTCGCCAAGCCGCGCCACGTCGCACCTGCCCGCTCCACGACATCGTCACGCCCGCGTACCCCCGCGCGCCAAAAGGCGCCACGCATGCCGACCAAGGCCCGACAAGAACATGCCCCTGCTTTGGTGGCTAGCGTCGAAGCAAGCCGCCGACCCGCCATTGTCGGAGCTTGTCTCCTCCTTCGACCGCCAAAGTGCGGATTGAGCGCCGAATCGCGGCGAGCGTCACAGCCTGAGCCCCAAAACCTCGCTCCAACGCACCACAACCACCGATCCGCCTTGCTTCCCCATCCACCGTTAGGGAAACAAGGACGCCGCCGCCCTATATAACTCGAGCAGGGGCTCTAGGGTTCCCACCACTGCCGCCGTCATCTGGTGGACGTGCACCGACCACGCCAAGCCAAGAGAGGAAGGGAGGAAGAGGAGAAGAGGAAGGAGAAGGGGGAGGAGGAAGAAGGGAGCAGAGCGCCGCCGTCGCGCCGTTCACGCCGGGAGCTCGCGGAGCGGAGTCGCCGCCCGATCGCTACCTCGGCGTGGGCCGCTCGGCACGACGCACCGCACCACCTCGCCACGGCCCCATCACGCCACCGCCGCCATCCCGACGCCGAGCCCCACGGTGAGCCACTTCTCGCCTCGCTCCTTGGTTGCCGCCGTAGAAGCACCATGCCGCGCCGCCACGCGTTCCGCTTCACGGGCGCAAGGGTGGCCCTTGGTGACGAGCACCGCACCGCGTACGCCGCGCGACCGTAGCAAGGTTGAAGCCCAGCGTTAGAGCCGCGGCGGGGAACGCCAACGCCCGCGGCGGCACCGCCAAGGACACCATGGCGGGACCGACCTTGGACACCGCGGCGTTCGCCAAGCCAAGCCGTCACCGATCACGGGACCATCGCCATCACTCCCGCCACGCCTAAATCCGCGGAATTCACTACCTTTATGCCTTGAGAGGGCCTAGCCGTCATGCTGCCTTGCCACGCCGACGCGTTGCCGTGCCCTAGAGCGCCATTTGTCTTGGGACCGGTGCCTGCCAACTCCGGTCGTCTCGCGAGCCGAGGCTTGGCCGTCGAGCTTCGCCTCACCACGCGACGAGTCGTCCCATTAGATGAGAGAAAAGGCCGCCTTGCCTTAGACTTCGCACACCCGGCGACCATCGAAGCCCGCCGCGCGCGACTGCCGGAGAACGGGCACCGCCGTGAGCTACCGTTGTTAGCGTTAGACTTTAGGCCTTGTGCATGAGCTGAATCGAGGGGGGAAGAAGGAGGGGGCTTTGCCCCGATTCTGCGGCGACCACCCCCGCCGCCCGGCCGCCACGGTGACCCGCCGCCGCGCCATGAACGCCGGCGCGGAGCCTACAATCCGCAGCCTTAACCCCGCCTTGGCCACCGGTGAACCGGGACCGAAGCCCTAGGGCGTCCCTATCCTCCCGCTGAGCCGCGCAGGGCGCACCTTGAGCTTCTTCCGCCCGGCGGATTTCTCGCGCGAGGAGCGAAGCGAAGGAGATTGGGGAAAGAGGATGAGACAGCCGGTGTGGACCTAGTCCATGTGAGCCGAGAGGGAAGCGGAGTAGGTGGACACGGCCCGATAGCCCGACGTGTGAACCCGGCCCAGTTAGGAGCCGCCGCCGCCGCCACGTGGCTTAGTCCATCGACCGACACGTGTCCGCCGGGGCCCAAACCGCCCAAGTCGGCCCATGCCGTGCCCATATCCAGCCCATTAGGCCTATCCAAGTTTGGCCGGTCAACGTGACCGTTGACCGCCCCACCTGTCTTTGACCGATACCACAGGACCCACATGTCACCGGCCAGAGTCGCGGGACCCACGCCCACGGTGATGGCGCGCCATCGCCGACGTCATGCCGACGTCATCCGCCCCATCGACCAGTGATGACGTCATCGCCGACGCCAACACCGCATTCCCATCGCCGCTAACGTCATGCTGACGTCAGCCGACCAACCAGAGCTTGCCACGTGTCAGCACCGTGTTAATCCAGCCTTTTTCCAATTTCAGAATATTAATTAAACTTAGAAAATTCATAGAATACTCATACTAGCTCGAGAAAAATGTGAAACAAGAGTCCAAATTTTTCTAAAATCGAGCTCTACGTCATAGGCTTATCCGTGAGTGCATTTGGATCTTTTGAATTTGTGTTCCTTCTTTGTGGCCTCTTTAGGAGTCGCTTATCGTGACTTTGCGTTACGTTTCGCAGACCCGGAGGAGCCGCTGCTTGACGAGAAGGACCCGGAGCACTTGGAGGAGCTTGGATACAGATCTGAGAGGTGCTACTTTCCCACCCACCTCGTATATCCTATTAGACATGCCATGATAGATTGCTAGCGCTTTACATTTCTGTTGCAATGCTATATGCTAGGTTGCATGATAGATTGCTTGTGAAGCCTCTACCTTGTTGCAACCCATCACCTGCATACCCGCTGATAGATTAGCCACGCGCTCATTATATCATTGCTTATTATTGTGCTATCTCACCTACTGGTTATATATGAGAACCGGAGTATATGAGCTGGACATGAGTTGAGGTGCCGGGTGACTTATGATACCTAGTGGTTTGTGATACTCGATGAGTGAGATTCCGCATGTGCCTTGGGTGTGTGGTGGTAAGGGTTGTGTCGACCAGGCAGGATCTACGACGAGTCACGAGGACGAGTCTTGCCCGGGTGATGCTTCTGGGCATCCCCACGTTGTTTAGTGCCTGTGGCGGGTACAAAGTGATTTACCGAGGAACCGGGGTGAAGCACCTTTGTGGAGTGAAGCCCCGGAGTGGAGGTGCTCTAGGGCACAGGGAACCTGAGTTTCCCCCGAAGATGTCTTGTCTGGTCCTACCTAAGGACTTGTCTCTTCGAGAACTAGAGTCTCGGGAATTGGTACTCACCACACGTCCTTCGTATGGGCGGGGTACGGATTGCCCCTTTTAGTTGGGCGGTGCCATTACTGCTAGGTTGTGAGGAAGTGTTAGGGTGGGCGTAGATGGACGGGAGAGAATTCCCGTTTCGCCCGGGTCGGCAAAAAGACCCCTTGGCCCCGGTGCTGGCCTCTCCCAGTCTCAGCAGTTCGGTGGACTCCGGACTTTCCAGAGTTGAGTGGCAGGGTGGCATCGTCTGATTAGGAGGTCTCTGTTATCATCCTAGGTGGATACGTACCACCGATGATGGTGATCTTGTGGTCTTGTGTACACGCTCTGCAGAGTTGTAAATCTATACGTATAGTCCGGCCTACGGGCTAGGACCTGTCTGGATCTGGACTCGCAAGGGATGCGCCGGCCTCTTTGCCTGGACTACCCTCGGCTTGCGCCGGTCTTTTGACTAGGTTTTCCTGAGTTTTCATTTCTCTGAGTAGTGAGAGGTGTCCTTTCTCTTCTTACCCCGAGCAGTGGAATTGGTGCGAGTCACGGCTGAGAGCCTGGAGGGCTGAGAGCCGATTAGGCAAGGCAGAAGAAGATGCGGGGCTGTCTTGTCGCCGTGTTTGTGAGATGTGAGATGTGTTGTGATGAAGGACTTTGGGGTGGTTATGTGTTGGATTTGGCGTCACACGGGGGTTGGTGTGATGTTGAGATTGAGAATAAAACTTGATTATTATTATTATAAAACTTGATTATATTTGCATAGGAAACTACAGCCATATATAGGCCTCTTGACATACCCTTTTGCATTACCACAAAGCACCACAAAGCAACGCAATGCATTAGGGTGGGAAATAGTAGCCAGTACTCATTGTACTGAAAGTTATCATTAGTTTGCAAAGTGAACTTCGGCAAGGAGAAGGATTAGATGGTCTCGTGCCTACGCTCAAGCTGGAGATGATGAAGATGCTTCCGCGACTAGCTTCCAGTCTTCGACGCTGTTCTGGATGCTGTGTGACTCTGATTGCTTCCGCCAAGTGGCGATGTAATAATGTAATCCCTTCTAATTGTATTCTTTTATTCTAAGTTTGACTCACCGCACCATAGAAACTTATTGGGCATTTTGGAAAAGCGAAGGGATCACCAGAGTGCACCACCGCTCGGCTCTAGGGGAGGGCAGCCGGTATACCGGGGCCCATAGAGAGCGGGGGCCCAAGATGATTTAAGTATTTAGTAGATATAATCTTGTATTTGGTATATAATTGTCCTTTTGATTTGGAGGCCCATAACAATTGACAAAGAAAAAGCCAAGCAGCAAGCCGTAGGTTCCTTGGTCATCGTAACGTTCCTGCCGCCGCCGCTAGTATTCGATCGTAATCCCTGTCAGCGCTGCCTAGTACCCTACCTCACCCGCAGCGCTGCTCACCCAGCGGCCGACGATGAGCCGATCGGCATGGCAAGTAGCAAGTCGCAAGAAGCCAAGGTCGCCATCCAATCCATCTTGTCCTCAGTCCTCACGGTAAGAAATCCTCTCCTTATAGGCTATAGAGATTTTCCCAAATTAATTACAAGGATTATAAAATTCTAATTCATTGTTTTTATTTGAATATCATAGATGCTACCTACCAAGAATATCATAGATTCTTCACTTTGTTAAAGCTGTAGAAGGCTATCCAAATGGTCTAGATATTGTTATTGAAGATTTTGCATCAAGAAATGACTATAGACAGTTTTTATCAATGAACTAAACCACTACATCTTATTTGAGGTAATTATAATGTATGCTATTTTTAGTTTTTGTTACAACATTATTTTGTTTCATGGCCTAAACGTTTATTGCAAAGAATCTCATTCAAATACTATATATAGAAGAGTATAAGATTAGTTTAATGGGCCCATATTTTCTTGATTGCCCAAGGGCCGTTGAAATTATAGAGCCGACGCTGACCATAGAAACTTGGCGTCGTCAACCACCTCAGCCACAGCCACATAGAGCCCCCACCCCCGCCTGGTCATAACTCTGCATCTCGGTGCCGTGTGCTCCCTCAATTGACTGTGAATCATCTGTGCTATGCGCCCGGGAGCCAAGGACATTCCAAGCCACCTCAGTGCTCATGGCGGAGGCTGCTGGCCTGCCCTTAGTGGCCTCTCTACTCGGCAGGCTCAACCTGGTGGATGCTACTCTTCTAGCTGACAACCACCTCCTGATCAACCACATCAACAGTGACGACAGAGCCAACCCACCGGACTGGAGAATCAAGCCCTACACAGAGATGGTCTCCTCTATCATTGCAGTCACACCTATTAGGGCGTACAGGGTCCACCGGGAAAGCAATCAGATGGCAGACTCACTAGCCAGCGGAGTTTAGCCTCCTTACAGGCAAATCAGATACACTACGATGGATTATGTGTTAATCCAAGCCATGATCATGGGTGCCCTTTCCTCGAGGCACTCCAGCTTGTAACCATTAACGATGTAATGGTTATCTCAGCTTCTTGCTGCTGAGTTTATTGAATGGGTTGTTTTCTTGTCAAAAAAAAAAAAAAAAAAAAAAAAAAAGACGTGGCCTCTTCTTGGCGTCATCAGTGCGCGCAGGCCTTTTCTGGCAAGCATGCTAATCCTCTCTAATCCGGCTCTAGGTCCAACCTACACGTCTGCTGACGCGGTGTGCCTCTTTACTGTTCCAATCCATAACCAAAACCGGATATTTTGCTTTCAAAAGTTCAGCAGCATGGAAACTATACTTTGACCAAAAGTTTATATGTAAGAAATTCAAAATGATTTCTGCAAGTTCGTGATGCGCGAGGTGGTCTACGAGAAGGGCTATACTTCTTTGATAGACTTTGGAGTGTGTACAACACCCTAAATATGAGGCTCTTTTCGCTTTTGACCGAAAATTATTTACAGTGAAATAATGGAATAGGGTATGAAATTTGGTGGGAAACTAGGATTTCAAATATAGTGGAAAATTTCAAAAGGTTAAATATGTTTTAGAGGTGGTTCAGTTTGAAAATAAAAAAACCGGCCTTAGAAATATATTTTTGGGGGCAGTTCGTTTAAGCTAACAATCCCTGAAAATATGTTTTCACCCACTGAAAAAAATAGTATGATTGGCTTAAGACAACCGTATTTGGAAACATGATTTAGGGATGCTTTTCATTAAGCAATAGAACAACCATCTCTAAGAGCAACTCCAGTGGAAGCCCCTATTTTGGGTATAAAAAGTAACACCCAGTGGACCTCCTAAATTAACTTTTATTTTACATGCCCTCCTAAAATTCCCTCCCAAGCTCCTATAGCTAGCTAGATATAGAGCCTCCTATCCACTCTCTAATTAAAAATGGGAGTCCATTTTATTCTACTAGAGTTAATTATAGATTTGGGTTCTCAAATTTTACAAGTTAGCTTATCTATTTTTAGCTATTTTTAGGAGGGATGATTGGAGTTGCTCTAAAGTGACTATTCCTGAAAAATATATTTTAAGAGAATGATTTCATAACGAAACTGTCTTTACAAATGTCTTTCCAACAATGGTTTATTTAATAATAAATATACAACATTACACTAACAAAAACCTGCCTTGTTTTATCAGCACGCGCTGTACCTCCGTGCAGCCACTCTACTCCACGCCCCGCTGGTGGCCGCCGTGCTGACCCTGCTTGCTGTCGCGAGAGGATTGGTTCGATGGAGTGTCTGGTGGAACTTGCAAGTTGCAAATTGGCATCATTTTGAAACTTCGAGTCGCAATTTTGTTCCAAAATAAGTATCTATTTTAATTCATTTTGCCATTTCAGTTAGTGCCATAAAATACTATCAAACAAGGTGTATTGCGAATTTAGAAAGAACAATATTTTTGTAGAATTAAAAAATAGAACACTGTCGAAAATACAGGCAGTCGTCCCATCAAATGTTTTCCGGAAGAGTTTTACGCTTCACTAAAATGGTCATTTCTCAGTGCCAGAGATGTTTTGGGATGACCCAAATCGTTGTTAAATTGATCTTTATTTTGTTTAAATAGAACTTTTTTTTTTTCCAAACGGGCAACCCATTTCTATTATCAAGACAAGATAACAGAAATACATCAGCAGTTTTTGATACAGACAGATAAGATCAAGAGAAAGAGACGGCAACAAGCCGACCTAGACACCACAGAGCATCTAGCATCCAAAACGATCAGAAAACTCATACCCAACCTGCCAGCCACACCCAAAAGGAACTAACAACTACGATAACCAACCTATTTCAGAGCATCTCCAGTGGGGGCATCTAAATTTGGGCCCTATTTTTTTTATTTGCATGCTAGCTTGCATAAAATGAGGACCTAAAAGTGACTCCAACTCCAGTGGAATGAGTTAGCCCAAGACCCTATTTTTTCGTGCGACCCGCTTGTCAGTGAAAAAGGCCAAAGCAAGCTTTGGCTCCCGGCCCGACCCCCCGACCGCCGCCGTGACACCCACGAGCAGGGCGGCCGAGGAAGAAGAGCCGACTTGTCGGTGCGCCAGAGCCGCCCGCCGCCACCCGCCCGCCCATCGCCGCCGGTCCGCCATCGTCCGGCATCCCCATACGTGTCTGTCGTCCTCGGAGGTGGTGAATTGGTTGGTGATCGCGTGCGAAAGTGTCGGGTGGGAATGACCTTCTACCTAGCCAAGCTCAAAACCGCGTGGGAGCAGCACCGCCGGATGATGATGATGGCGGCGGCCGTGGGGCACGCGCCACACCCAGCGTGTGTGGCCTCCGTACCCCAGCAGCACGCCGCTCTTCTTCCGCACGGAGCATCATCCTCCGACTCCTCTTCCTCTTCATGCCGGCACCGGCGAGGGTCCACCGACACGTGGGCGCGGGCGCCGCAGCGTGGCGGTCGCGGCGAGTTGGCGCGGGTGAGTCGGCGTGGCGGTTCGGCGGCGAGTGCGGCGGTGCGGGAGGAGACGGGCGCGGCGAGATGCGGAACAAGTGGCCGTTGGCAGTTTGGCACCGGCGACACGCACGCCACGCCCACGCTCCCCGTCACCCAAGCGGAGGGCCGTGGCAGCGGCAACCAGGCGCCTGCTCCCGCCCGGCTGCGGGAGGGACGCCCGGCGACGGCGGGCGTGCTTGGCGCACCAGCGGGGTGGAGACGGAATAGGGGGATGCTGGATGTAGAGGGTTAAAACTATAATTTGGACCTCAACCAGGCTGCTCCACATCATCTGAAGCCGGCGCACGCTTTGTAATTTGGGGAAGCTAGGGTTCGACAAGAGTTACAAATTTTGTATTCGCTCACGAATTAGAGGACAACTACTAGATACCTCATCAGTTCAATTAAAAGATTGCATGGGTCACATGCGCAGGAGAGGAGAGCAGAGCAAAGCAGGGCGCAGTGGGACTCTCAACTTTTATTCCTTATGGTTTGAGCTCCAAACAAGATTCACTTTTTTTTAATCCTACTTTTCTTGGCTCGATCACTTCACAGCACATTCAGTTTATTCAGCCAACGTGCACATTCAGTTTATTCACAAGGGTGGCAAGCAGTCAAAAATATGTTGCTCCATCAGATAATAAGAATCATTTGGTACAAGACAGTTGCGGACTCATCAGCATGCATATGTTATGACACGGTCGAGAGACTCTTTGGAACACAATCAAAATGAACAAAAAGAAATAGGTCATTATAGCATGACAATTGCATCTTGGGAATGAAGAATAACAGTACAATGAGTCTACACGATTTGCTTGCTTTAAGTACTTCCTCCCTCCATTCCCAAAACGACCGTTGTTTTAGAAATGAATCTGCATAAGCAGGACACGACTAATACGACAGGTAGAAAAAAATGGATCCGATCCGACAAAAAGTACTTGACACCGAGCAATTGATGATATGCAAGTGTGCGTCGGCTAGAACAAGGCTCCCCCAGCCGCTGCTTGCACGAGCTGAGCCGCGAGACGTGCAGGTGCAGCAGCCCCTGGAGCTGGAAAGCGGCCGCCCGTGAGAGCGAGCAGCAGCCGTGCAACGCCGACCACCCAAATGAGGAAGCCCGCGGCGGCAGCGAGGGCGTGGATGTCGGCGACGATGGCGTGGAAGAGAGCCGAGGCACCAAGCACCATGCTGAGTATCGCGGCGTCGTAACGGGGGCGACGGAGTGGGGGAGAAGGCGACGATGGAGGAGGATTGCGAACGAGCTGAGGACGAGCAGGAGGACGTGGCACAAGATGGCGAAAGCTGCCATTGGTATTGCACGGGAGCAGAGGCAAGATCCCGGAGCTTCAGCGTTCAGCGGGCTTGCAGCTGTGGGTTTGGTTTGGCTGTGTAACGCGTATTTATCGGCCGGCGCCCGGCGTGTCAAGGGTCAATGGTCAATTTGCTACAGTAAAAAGCTTAGCCGCAGACGTGAATCTTATCCCCGGCCCCGACACGAATCTGCTCCCCGACACCCAGGGGTACTACGGATTCATGGGTCACTGGACCACCAAGAAACACTATGAATAGTCACTGGACCCAGGGGTACTACGAAGTACTAGAACACTGCGCGACCGCGACGTTGCCGTGCCAAATGACCATCCAGCTAGATATGAATAGTCAAAATTCTGTATCTGGATTTTATTGTACGTACACAAGATACATGGTCGCACGCATATATAAAGTTCTGTTATAGTCGAAAACTACACTAAAGCTGAATTAATGGTACAAAAATTCATAATTTGTAGAGCAATCATAAATTGTTGTGACAGCGTACGTCAAGCTATCTATCTAGGGATATTTGTGAAATGATTGTTGATGTTATAATATAAATACACTAATACTCCTAGCATCTGTTAAGGAGAAAAACAATAGAAAAATGGATGGCTGCCATAGCGCCTTGTAGACTTGAGGATACTCATAAAAACAGTACTAGTGTATTTTGAGTACTTTTGTTCGGATGCACTAAGGCTGCCGCTGCCACAACCATCTGCTGACTTTTAGTATTAGCATTTCAATCGCAAATTTTAACTCTAATTGTTAAAATATATTGGGACGAAATGAAGTCAAATTGGTGTTCGGTGAATCTATTATCATTAAACTGCTGCAAAGAGAACGCCACCAATTTATAGGCGAAAGCAGGGGTTTCACCCACAGGACAACCAGTCCCGTTCGATATTGGTGAGGGGTGACATCCCTCGGTTCCACAGAGACGGTGAAAAATGTTCTATGGATCATTTCAGGCGAAACAGTGCTTACGTTAAAATAAAATTGCATTTGCAAATATTTGTAGGACCATTCAATTTGAATGTAGTCACCGAGCAAGAAAATCAAATTGATTGTAGTAAACGATGAAAAAAAAAAAAAAAAGGGGGATGGGGATGATGATCCAGAAAATAATAATTTTTCCTTATTTATCCTATTTTATAAAATAATAAATAAATAAATAAATATGTATTCATCTATTAACTAGTTTTGTTGTGACTGTCTGATCGAAATAAATGAAGGACCCATAATCATTATTTGTGGTGCGACGTCAAAACCCATCGAATCCAGTAACTCCCATACAGTGCAGATTAATAGTTAGTGTTGGAGTTCGATAATAGAAGCTTGACATTTTTGTGCCAAAATCCTGTTAGGGTCTAGTCGTTTCGTCCCCAATCCAAGCGGATTGGATAGTATTGATAGGGATTTGATCAACGAGCAGCCATCCCTTTCGGATAAACTGATTTTGATTAAATGATCACTTTTGGATGGAGTGAGCAGTGAGCACAGAACTGGACAAATTGAACCCCATCAAAGATGTTTAACCGTTTAATATCGAGACACATGCCCACGACGACAGTATAAGATTCATTCAAAGCATTATACAATACAGTAGATTGTAACAAAAAAAGATTATACAATATACGATACAAGCCCAATTCAACAACGGGACGCCTGCGCGCAGGGCCCAAAGAGCCCCAAGCAGCAAGGAAGCAGGGCAACTCAATCGAACACACAGAGCAAACCGTACAATACAACGCACAGGGTGCCCGAGCCCATGCAACGGTAATAGTACCAACCTGTCGTCGTCCCAGATGAGGAGCTAGTTCGCTGCAGCCCTTGGCACTCCCGGGAACTGGTTGGCGACCAGCGACAGCATGACGAGGAACATGCCGAGAAGCAGGAGCACGTGCGCGGCGTTGGCGGCGCGGTTGCTGCTGATGTGTAGGTGTAGGTGAGGACGAGCCAGCCAGCGGCAACTAAGGGCGTGTTTGCTACCTTGCAGCCGGCCAGCCAGGCCCGTCGGCCAGGTCAAATCCAGCGAGCCAGGTTAAAGTGGTGCAGTGCCCCGTGTGTGTTTCCCAGCCACCGAGCCGGGCGGATTCAGGCGTGTTTGATTTCCGGTGAAGAAAGAGTACAACTACCTTGCACAAGCATATGGCAGCCTTACCACCAATGTTCTTCTTAGCACTTGTCACTGGCATTTCATCAAACAGGTCATGGTCATGCTAGTCCACAGTGAGCAGCAGCAGCGCCATGGCATCACCATGGAGTGGCGTTGGTGGCGTGAGTGGAGCGGAGGCAACCCATCAGCCAACGAGTCTGGCCGGATCCCGACTTCGCCCAGGGCGCTCGGCGGCCGCCGCTGAATCCCCGGGGAGGCCAAGGAAGCGATGTCGACATGGGTGAGCTCGCGGCGGCGACCTCGCCCCGCCCGCCCGCGGCGCGTCGCTCCCTTCAGGATGGTCTTCGTCGGCGGCTGGGTGGCGTGAAGCGGCTGCGCGGGCCGTGGTGGCGCCGGGGCGGGCGGTCCCGGCGGCCCGGAAGAGCCACCAACGGCGGCCTTGGTCGGGGCGGGTGCGGCGGAGAAGACCGTCTGAAGCACCTCCCCGCCCGCGGATCTGGCGTGCTGGTGGTGGCGGCGGCGGCGGACGAGGAGGAGGATTTTGGGTAGGTGGCCGGCGGATCGATGCCGGTGGAGAGTTGGCTAGCGGGGGGCTTCTCCTCAGTCGAGATATGGCTCGCCGGGGTAGGGAGGAGGCTCGCCGGAGTCGGGTGTGGTGATGGTGGTGGTTGCGGCCGCGTGCGGTAGCGGTGAGGAGTGACAGTAGCGGTGGAGGTGAGAGCTCGGGAGGTGAGGAGCATCGTGCCCTAGCGCTGCAGCACGCTCGGTCCGGCCAGGCTCCCAAAAACGGCCACCTCCATTGTTTCTCCAGGGCCTGGCCCAAGGTGCTTTGAGGCCTGTGCAGCGCAGTCTCCGATGCTGGGTCACGTGCAGCAAACACGGTAGCTGCAGCTCGGGGCTCGGGCCCGGCCATAGCCCCGTAGCAAACACGCCCTAAGACGCGGCCTTCGTTGAGGAGGCGGCGCTGAACGTGATCGACGGGCACAGCGTTCAGCTCGGGTGGGCGATCTGGAGGTAGCGTAGGCCATTGTTCACGTAGTTTTGTTGATGCCTGTGCTGTGTTCGATACGGTTTGTGCGTATTGGAAAGCGAGTGCGGGCGAGGATCATCATCAACAGTAATACATACAACATTTTAAAGGACGGGAAAAGGCAGAAAAATATACACGAGGGCCGGAAAAACACGAGGCGAAATCCGCAGAAAATTAGTGAAAAATACTACTACTGAATGAAATACAGAAAGGCAGAAAATTAAGAATGAACAAGGGGAAAACTGTAACAATCCAACGTGTAGGCACGGCCTAGAAGCGCAAGAGGAAGAAGAAGCCCAATAGTAATGTAATTGGCACCACTATACATGAACTTCAAACGGAACTAGAATATAATTGGATTTATTTTATCACCAGCAACCAGATCTTTTCTTATTGTTTTCCTACAAATACACTGATATTTGGTTTTTTAACGATGCTCTGGTTGGTGGTGATAATGAGAGCATTTATTTTATGGTCATTCATTCTCTCCAATACTATAGGTTGGAGCAGTGTGCAAACAAGTACAAAGTTTGAAATAGATATAAAAACGATTGTATAGTTAGACCATTATGGGTGTGTTTTGGTTTGTCGGCCGGTTGAAGCCTGGCTCAATTCCTAGCCGGAGGCAGATCTAGCCTGGCCCGAAGGAGAAGGAGTGTTCTTTGTTTTGGTTCA
This sequence comes from Hyparrhenia diplandra, assembly GCA_015847255.1. Lineage (NCBI taxonomy): Eukaryota > Viridiplantae > Streptophyta > Magnoliopsida > Poales > Poaceae > Hyparrhenia > Hyparrhenia diplandra. The sequence goes on from JADLZK010001936.1 coordinate 130,072, forward strand.
TTGCGCCCCGAGCCTGGCAGGATAAGTTGTTGTTTGGTTATTTGGCTTGGATGCATACTGTTACCTCTTCTACGGACCGGTGAATTAACCCCCTTTGAGGCATTTCATCGAACAGCCGGTGAGCCACAGCAGCACCTTCTACCCATGGCCTTGCGGCACTCCTCCCGTCCGCCGTGGAGGCGGGTGGCAGCAACAACGGACTACCCGCCGTTCGCGACGCTGCGCATTGCGACGGGCGGGCGGGCCCGTCGCGGTTCTCGGTGGACTCGTGACACCGAAGTCGGGCATCCCTCGACGTCCGCGGCAAGAACCCGCCGAAGCTGCCGTCCCGGGCGCGGGCGGCCGTTGCATGCGTGCGCGAATGGCTGCAGGTCGTGGAGGCTGGAAGCGACTTCGGGCGGTGTGGCGTAGCGGCGCGAAGGCGGGAGCGCCGCCGCGCGGAAGGTGCTCGCCATCCCTTGACACCCGGGGCCGGCGCCTCTCGATGACACAGCGGATGGTCGGGCTCAAGGCGAGGCCGGCGCGGGCGACGCGACCGTTTCCCGCGGGCGGGAATCTGTGGCGGCCGGAGGGCGCGCTGTCGGGTCGGGGCGAACCCCGGCGGCGCCGGCTTCGGGCTGCCGTGTCCGTCGCGGCGGCTTCCTTCACGGCGATCGTGCAACATCGAGGGCCTATCTGTCGACCCGGGTCGCCGCCATGTGCTGCGTCTGCCGCTTGTATTGGTGACCGCCGTCTGAGGAGGGAGGGACGGAGGCGCCCGCGGAAAGTGGGCGGAGTCGACCAAGCCCGTGTAGCGTCTGGCGGTGAGCCGGCAGCGAGAGCCGCTCCGTCGCGGTGAGCCGGCCGCGAGGCCGATCCGAGATCCGAGGCGGCGCGGAGAGGAGGGGGCGCCGGGGCGAGGTGACGGACACGCGAGATGCACCTCAAGCGTGTGACGGGAGGCCCGCCGGCCGGGCGCAGCCTAGCCCCGAAAAAATGATCGTGGGTCCGCTTTTTTTCCTGGCCTGGCTAAGAGGTGGTCGGTGGCCCGGCCCGCCCGCCCCATAGCTAATGGCCGGCCAAAGGCAACAAAACATCCAAATTTGGCTCGGCCGCCATGGCCCCCAAACCGCACAACCAAACACACCATATACATACTCATAGATTGGAGCAGCAATCAAAATTAAAGTTGAAAACGGACGGAAAATCTCTATCGTTTTTCGTTTTCATATTTTTAAACGGAAACAGGTGCAGGTGCCGGACAACCAGAAATGAAACAGTACCGGGATAAATGGTAATACGAAAACAGGTAAATACAATCAGACTTATGCCGAAACATGTATGCCGCATATGATAGCTCAAATGCTGAGATCAAAGTGCAATACCATATATCAAATATCCACTAACCATACATAAAAATTAGAGGATTAACCAATGATGCCCGGGGGGCATTTCAGCCACACATCATGAGATGGATGGCCGAGGTTGTGCGCAGGTATAAGTGTATTTGTAAGGTATCTCTGAAATTGTTTTTGGAAAGAAAAGGCATGTCATCATGACGTTATCAAGCTAGGAATGCTCGTGCAATGCAGAGCATGGAACAGAGCACGACGGTGCTCAGTCATTTGCACAGCGCACGCTCGGCTGCTTGCTTGAGCAAGCGTGGTGTCGTGCGTGCTGCGCGCGGTGTGCTGGGAGGGGTCGGAGAGGCTGGCTCGCTCGCTCAGCAGGCTTGGGCCACAATGGGCTGTGCTGGACGGCTATCTCGGATTTGCAAAAAGATGCAAAACGGGATATTCCAGTAGAAAACGGGATTCCACTAATACTGACGGAAAAACATGCTACCGTTTTTCAATCCCGCTCCCGCGCTTAACTCCATCCGTTTTCGTTCCCGTTTCTATTTATCCCAGTAAAAATGAAAACGGACGGGAAAATACGGAATACGGTTTGCGGACGGAACGGGATTCGTCCCGTCGGTTTTCAACTTTAATCAAAATAACCCATGAAGAAAGGATATGGGTACTCTTCTTTACAGAGTGGTTGACATAGTAATTGTCTGAATTTTTGTTGTTTTTCTTTTTCTTTCTTACATACTTTTCAACCACTATACATTAACTTCAAAACGGAACTGGAATATAATTGGATTCATTGCAAACGTGTGTATCATCGTGTAGCGCGTTTAAAAAAGTATATACTAGGGCTAAATGACCGTGATTATAATCCGACAATGGCATGTCTTTTGAAGGATAATACGTTTTATTTAAGTACTAGAACACGACAGCAATACAACATGGACAGTAGCTCAAAAGGACAGGAAACCCAGACCACTGTATGAGGTGGTGTAGGCGTATAGTAAACAGAGAAAAGGTAGGGACAAGAGGAAAATATATAAAGTCGAAAGGCTGCTTGACAATGACACCGGTTTAGATTAGCAGAGCTACTGTGAGTAGTAGATTGCTAGAGCAAGGCCTCGGCCGCTGCTTCCACGAGCTGAGCTGCGAAACGTACACGTCCAACCGCCCCTGGTGGAAAGCGACCGGGCGTGAGCGCGAGCAGCAGCAGCGCAACGCCAGCCACCCACATGAGGAAGCCCAAGGCAGCGAGAGGGATTGCCTCGGTGGCGGCGTCGTTGGGACCGGCCGCGACAGCGTCGAAGATAGCCGAGGCCCCGAGCACCATGAGTATGACGGCAGCGTCGCGGAGGAGGTGGCGACGACGGAGTGGGGGAAGGCGGCGGCGGCGGCGATGGGGGAGAACTGCCGCGTTGAGGACGAGCAGCACGACGCTGCAAAAGAAGGTGAAAGCTGCCATTGCTATCGCAAATGTAGAGGAGCGATCCTGGGGCTGGGCTCCGTGCAAGGGCTCTTTTGGTTTGGCTGCGGTCTGATGAATATGTAAGGCGTACTTATAGGCCAGGTGGTAACTACTAGTGCTAGAGCTAACAGTAAAGGATCCAAAGCAACTTCCTGGCAAGTCGATCTGCAATGCAACGACTATTGGAGCTAGCGGCATCAAAAAGACTATTGGAGCTAGCAGTGCTACTGTTGCTTGACCTGCGAGCGTAGCAGTGCTACTGTTGCTTGACCTGCGTTTGCCTCTTCATTGCATGGCTGGATGCGACGAACCCCAGAACTGCTTTGCTTGGTTATATAATTTCCTCTTGTCCTACCTTTTCTCTGGTTACTACGCCTACAACACCCCATACAGTGTCTGGGTTTCCTGTCCTTTTGAGTTACTGTCCATGTTTTATTGCTGTCATGTTGTTGTAGTACACTGGTCCATTTGCAATTATTTGTAGAACCATTCAATTTGAAGGAATTAGCAAAACGCTCAATTCGATCTGATTGTAGTATATAAGCAAAAAGGAATGTCGTGCTGTTATTTAACTCCGATCTCACGGTATAATCAGAGACCAAGCGCTCCAAGTAGGTTCTTCCTGACAAGCAGGAACTTGGAGACGATAGCAGCCTCAAATCAATTGGGCGATTTCATCACTGGTCAATGGGATAGTTTTCTTCTCTAAAACTTAACAAACCTCATGATCAGATCAGAGACGGGTCCTGGTGGAGCGCACCCCCGCTCCTCCCTCGCGTCGTCCCCAGGGGCGACTCGGGGCTCTGCCGCCGGCCCGGCCACCCCCCCCCTCCTTGCCCGGCGGGGCAGCCGCCGCCGGCTCCTCCCCTTGCCGGCGGCCAGCGAGGGAGGGCTCAACAAAGGCTCCCTCCGTACCCCTCCCCCTCTCTCCCAGTGAAGCCCCCGTGCTCCCCCTCCCCCACCGTACCTCCCCTTTTCTCGGCGCCGGCGGCGGGGCGGCAGATCCGGCCCAGCGAGTGCGGATCCCGCTCCCTTCGCCATCTGCCCGGGCGAGGGCACCGGCGGCTGCCGGACCTAGGAGTTTAGCGAGGCGTTTGAGCTCATCTCGGCGGTGGGCGGCGGGTTGGCCCGCCGGCCGGCGGTCCGGGCCCCTCGGGGTCCCGGGCCCCTGCTACGCTCGCCTCCCCTCGTCCTTGGTGCGGCCTTTGCTTTGGTCGGGGCGCCCGGGGCCGGCAGCCCGGGCGCCACTCCCAGCCCGCCCCCACTCCTCCGCCGCGGCTGGGCCGCCACGGAGGCTTCTGGCGCCGTCCTCCTCCCCACCGGCGGTGGGTGGCGGGACGGGGGCCATTCCGGCCGGTTCGCTCGGCTCCTTCTTCTTCTTTTCCGACGGGCGTTGTGGTGGCGGTGCCACCGTGGTGGTGGGGCCAAGGTGGTCCTGCCCGTCGCCGCGGGCGAAGGCGGCATGCGGCTATGGCTCGTGTGGTGGCGCCACGAGGCATGCGCACCACCTCACCGGCGTGCCGTTGCGAAGAAGGTTTGGGAGTTGCGGTTCCTCGTGCAGGTTGTGGTCGAAAGGCCTTTCGTGCTCCCTCTAGCGTTGTCGGTGCCCGTGGGCGTCGATCTCCCCTTCCCTGAAGGCACGCTTGAGCACTCTGCATCCTCCTCCATGTCGGAAGCTGGAGTTGGTCCTCGGGCCGGATGCGCTCGTGTTTCTTCTTCCCCTTCGCTTTGGTTGCCTCGCCTCGGCCGACGTTGCCCGGTTGTTTCGCTCGGCTCGCGGCCGGCTTCCCCCGGTCGGCCTTTGGAGTGCCCGATGGCCCCCACGCTCGGCTCACAGCGACTTTCCTTGTCGGTGTTGGAGTGTCGATGGCCCTATGCTCGGCTCACGACAGAAGCGGCTACGTCGGTCGTTGGAGTGCCGATGGCCCCACGACCGTCTCACGACTTCCGGTCGCTTATGGAGTCTTCGATGGCGAGCGGCTCGGCTCACAGTGACTTTCACGGTCGGTGTTGGAGTGCCGATGTCTTGGTGGATGCTTTGCCGCAGCGGTTTCTTCTTCGAGCGGAGCAATCTTGGTGTTGGTGTCTTTTATGTAGGAATAGTCGGTTAGGACTTAGGGGTTGGGTCGTCTTTCTCCTTCCCTTTGTATTCTTGCTGTTTGTTTGTGTGTTGTTTCGGGGGCTCCGCCGGTAATCTTCGGATTACTTGTCGAGCCCTTTGTATCGGTCTTCGGCCTTCTTTGGCCTTTTCCTCTTAATGCGAAGCGGGTGAAGTCCCGTTTTCGAAAAAAATCAGATCAGAGAGAAACATGCAAAGACATGTGAGATAAATTAGACAAACGATTAAATGAAAACAATATACAACCGTATAGCGTTTAAAAAGTTAGTATAAGGGCAAAACGACAGTGATTATAACATGATAACTACACCGTCTGGAGATTAATAGTACAGCGAGTATAAGGAATTATATGCTACTTTTAACTACTACTCAAAAAGACAGGAAGCCCAGAAACACTATATTGGGGTGGTGTAGCTAGCCGTGTAGGCGTGTAGCAGAGAAAACAGGGACATGAGGGAAAATATTATCGAAAAGCAGATTGACACCGGTTTATATTAGTTTAACAGAGTAACTGTGCGTCGGCTAGAACATGACGTGCGAGTGCTTTTGGTTTAAGACAAATCAACTGGCATTGCAGCCTTGCAAGGTGCAGATCGAGCAGCAGATCCCAGATCAGCTTCAGGGATTGCAGCTGACGTGCGAGTGCTTTGGTTTTTTTTTTTTTTTGGTGAGAGCGACTAGGGAGTGAGTAGACTTAAGGTACTTTTTTTTGGTGGGAAAGACTTGTACATTCTAGAAAGAGAGCATAACAAGTGACTCGGAATTAATTAAGTACCATGCATTAGTAACCACTGTGCTTCAATAAGAGAGCATCATCTATATATGTGAGTGTGAACGACCAATACTGTGTGCAGCTAGTACACGGGGGATGGTGCTTGGGTTGTCTTGACGCTACTTATAGGCCCGGGCCCTCGTGTAGGCACAGTGCAAGGCGGGTTTCTTCACGAAGTCCGCAGGAAACTGTAAAAATTTGTAAAACCCTAAAAACTAAACTGTACTCTATTAAGCTCTTGTCCCTAAACCCTATATTTAGTCTTGAACCTAAATTGTATACCCTTAACACACCCTAAACCCTATATTAAACCCTAAACCTTAAACTCTATATTGAGCCCCTGAACCCCTGAACTCTATATATTATTAAGCCTAAACCCTAAACGCTAAATGTTAAACACTAAACACTAAAATCTAAATCCAATGTTCCATGAATCTCAAAGCATAATGGACGTTGGGAGATAATGGGTGTTGCAACCCATAGTTGTTAAAAGTGGTTTATGTGAAGATCCATTTGCAAATATCTGTAGGACCATTACAACCATGCAACTACCGGTTGCACGTCAACAAATTTAATTTACTTTTAACCAAATTTTAGTGAAAATACATTTTTGTGACTTTAATTTAATTTCTTAAATATATTTTATTAAAAACTAATGGTATTTACTTCGTATCATAAATATTGATATTCTTTATCTATAATTAATTTCTTAAATATATTCTTTATCAAACGTCACTATAGTTCCCTTCCGGGACTTCACCACACACACACAGCCTTGGCTTTCTCAGTGATATATATCATGTACTTCCACACACACAGCCTTGGCTTTCTCAGCGATATGTATCATGTCCTTCCACACACAGCCTTGGCTTTCTCAGTGATATGTATCATGTACTTCCCGGTTGAATTTTCAAAAAACACAGCCTTGGCTTGATTTCATCCCGGGCTGTAAACAGCACTTTCATCGTTGGCTTTGGAACCAAGGCAATAATAACACGGCCTATAAGTAGCGTTACGTACGACTAACATTTTCTCACACACATGCAAGCTTCAATTTCTGGGATCTGCTCGGTTGCTCCACATTTGTGATAACAATGGCAGCTTTCGCCATCTTGTGCCGCGTCCTCCTGCTCGTACTCAACGCGGCAGCAGCAATCCCTCTCCATCATCGCCTTCTCCCCCCACTCCATCACCGCCGGCTGCACCGTCACGACGCCGCGATACTCTGCATGGTGCTCGGGGCCTCATCCCTCTTTCACGCCGTGATCGCCGCCGGTCCCAACGACGACGTCCACGCCCTCGCTGCCGCCGCGGGCTTCCTCATTTGGATGGCCGGCGTTGCGCAGCTGCTGCTCGCGCTCACACCGGGTCGCTTCCCAGGGGCGGCGGCTGCACCTGCACGTGTCGCAGCTCAGCTCGTGCAAGCAGCGGCCGGGGGAGCTTTGTTCTAGCCGACGTACACAGTTGCTCCCGTTACAGACGTGTCCAGTTGCTCTGCTAAACCGCGTAATAATTAAACCACTACCGGTGTCGATCAAGTACTGCATCGGATCCGTTTTTTTTACATCATATTAGTCGTGTCCATATATTGTTATTGTGTAAGTACTTAAAGCTATTCACAAGAAGATGTAATGTCATGCATAATGACCTTTTTTTTTTTTGGTGTCCATTTCGATTTTGTTTGAAATAATATTTTGACTGTGTCATATGCATACTTAGCCTGCAACTGTCTTGTGCCAAATGAGAATAATCATTCGAGTACAGGATTCTTATCTGGTGGAGCAATATAATTTTGACTGCTTGCCTAGGGCCTGCAACTAGTCCCTGTTAGCAGAGCGAGATTCTGCTGTACAGTACTTTTTGTTGCACCTCTGTCCAAACATCTGTCACAAGTCACCGCCGATCACAATTCACATCCGGTTAGAGCAGGTCCAGCATTAGACTATCCGCACTCACGTTACTCTATTGGCTTCCTTTAAAAAAGAAATATTCCATCCCGATCATCAAGATTCTCTCCTCTCTATCTAGGCCTTGTTTAGATTGCAAAAAACTTACAAAAATAACTGTTCCAACTCCTGTAGACTTTCGTTTGTTTGTGGGAAATATTGTCCAATCATGGACTAACTAGGCTCAAAAGATTAGCCTCGTGATGTACAATGTAACTGTGTGATTAGTTACTTTTTTACCTACCTACATTTCATGCTCGAACATATGTCTTTTGATGTATTTAATGTGATGTGATGGGAGAGAGTGGAAAAACTTGGAAGTTTTGATTAGAAATTTTAGCAATCTAAACAAGGCCCTAATTCTCCCACACCCATCTATCCTTTATATCATCCTCTACGGTGAGGTGGGACCTACACATCTGTTTTTTTTACCTCCCACCCCCCACTCTCTCCCCGTCCCCCAACTTTTCCCTTCTCTTCGCTCGTGGCAGGCACAAACACGCGCACGCAGCTATGGCCGCCGGCGAGCCCGCCATGGAGGCGAGCTCTGCCCCGGCTCGAAGGTCGACGGGCGGACGCCGCCGCCGGCCGCAAAGCGGTGCAAGCAAGCACGGCCAGGCGCGGATCCGCCCCCGCACGCCGTCTACTTCCGTCCGCGCCTGAGGCGCCATGGCCATCCTACTCCCGTCTTGCACGCCGGCGAGCTCCGCGACGCCCGCCCCGCTCCCGTCCCGCACCCGGCGAGCTCCGCCCTCACCTTGCGCACGGCGCCCGCTGCTCCCAACGGTGCGGCTAGGCGGCGACGGATGCTCGTGCGGCCACACCCCATTCTCCCTCTCCGGCGGCGTTGCATTCACGGGATCCGGCACGGGAGGAGTCTGCGATGGCGGGCGGAACTCCGCGGCGCCCGGCGGCCCATCTACTTCTCTGCGCTTGGCTGGCTCGGCCGCCGCTAGCGGAAGCGGCAACCCGAGGCGAGGGGACGCCGCGACGGGCCTTCTCCTCCACGGTAGGCAGCGGCGGGCGGCGCCCTTCTCCGCAGCGGCGGCGGAAGAAGAGCTGGGCAAGGCGAGGGGGCAAACCACGCGGGCTCCATGCTCCTCCACCCTCCCCCGACAACCGCCGTCTTTGGACCACGCAGGGCCCGTGCCACGCCGGCGAGCGGAAGCCCGGTACCACGTTGAACTTCCGTGAACGCCGCACGCCATTCGGGACGATACAGAGACTTTTCAGTTACCACGCAGCAGTTTTTACTGGAAAACGGTGCTGGAGTAACCTTCCCAATGCACGCTGCTGCAGATAGTCTTAGACACTGCTTCTTTGAGTGCCAAACATTGGTGGCTTGATCTAAACATGCCAACCTCAATGAACAGGTCGACGGGGTTCGCTGACAGCGTTACTGCTGTAAAGAGTCGCCCTTCCGGCATGAGACATGTCATCTCAGAGTTGCCTTCGCTCTGTTTCGATTTGATCTGGTAGGTTTGGTGTTTTCTAATCAGGAGTTAAACGACTACTCCCTCCATCCCAAAAAGAATGACGTTATGTGAAGCGTATCGGTCAAACTTTTCAACTTTGACTAAGTTTGTAGAAAATACATGCAACATTTAAATCTTCAAATAAATTTGTTAAAAAACTAGACTTAAAGATTTTTCCGATGATACTAATTACTTAGCATAAATATTTATATATTTTAATATATAATTCTTTGGCATTTTAAAAAACGTTGACTTCGAAACCGGCGAAAATGACACTTATTTTTTGGGACCGAGGGAGTATAGGGCATGATTGGACCTCGGACTTGGCTGGACTGGCAGAGCCTGGTCGGCCAGAGCCAGATCGGTTTGGCTTTGCTCTTGTTTCAGCCAGGCACAACAGGTGTTTGGTTTCAGTGAATCGCAACTCTACTACTCACAGGTGGGCATCCTTTGTACGCGCTGTTGAGCTGCGCGAGCAAGGCTCGATAGGAACGAGACCTCGCGGCATTTCTCCGGCTGCATGCGAGAGGAATCTTGCATGCGCTAGAATAGGCCCAATATATCCAGTCCAGGAAACCAAAGGGGAAAAGGAAAACCTTGCACGAGACGGGCCAGGCTTGGTGCTTTGGGGGCATGTCATGCTAGACAAGAGCGCCTCTTAATAAACCTGGGAATGGTTTGGGCTAAAACCAGTTTTTCGATTTGGTTTTTATTTAGGCCCATACGGTTTGGGTGGAAATGGGCTGAAGAAAGTATTGGGTTGGTTCGGTTTGGGTACTACGTAAAATGGGCTAGCTAGGTTTTGCATTTGGTTTTAATTTTTTAGTTGAAAACGGTGTGAAAACCATGGTTTTAATGCAGCAAGCAAACCATGGCTCCATGTCGAGTCGCACCCTAAAAATAAAAGCTCACGTTCACACCTTAAAATTTTATCGAAATTAACTAAAATTTGTTGCGGCGATTTAATGTAGCAAGCGGCTATTTCATGTCAATTGGTGTTGCGGATCAATATGTAGGCCTCACATCGAAGTCGGACCCTAAAAATAAAAGCTCACGTTCACACTTTAAAATTTTATAGAAATTAACTAAAAATTTGTTGCAGATGATTTAATGTAGCAAGCAACTACTTCATGTCAATTGGTGTTGTCGGATCAATATGTAGGCCCCACGCCGAAGTCGGACCCTAGAAATAAAAGCTCAAGTCCACACCTTAAAATTTTATCAAAATTAATCGAAATTTGTTGCGGATGATTTAATGTAGCAAGCGCCTACTTTATCACTACTACAGATTCGTGCATCATTGCCGCCGACAAAGATCACTACGGAATCCGGTCCACCGCAAGTGATGAGCGATTCGAGCTTGGGAAAATCGAAAATCCATGGACTTCGCTAAAAACCGGCGGTGAAGATTTACATCGCTACCGGTTCTTAGTATAGCCCCGACAGGTGATCTCGATGGACACATATCATCGCCGGGTGTAAATAAGAATCGACATCGATTCGTACATCATCGCGGAGGAACGAGTGAATGAACAGTTCGGGCGGGAAAATCAGAAATTCCATGGACTCGACCTACACCGGCAGTGAAGATTTACATCACTACCGGGTTGAATAAACTCCCGACGGTGATCTTGATGGACACGGATCATTTGCTGGGTTTTTGAATATGAAGCGATAGCGATTTCAATCTGAAGGAACAGTAAAACAAATGATAGAAAAAGAAGATTGACAAGATCGATTAAGAAACAACCGATTTATTAACAAACGACACAAACCAAATATATAGTATCCTACAAATACATAAATAATATACAAGACACTTGATAAATTAACATAAAAGAAACCGGCCTAGGCCGCCTTCTTGGCCTTCTTGGTCGGCCGCTGGCGACTTCCCGGCGCGGCCTCCTTGGCCTCCACCTCCATCTCCTTCACCTTGGCCGGGATCCTCGGCGAGGATATCGGCCGTGAGTCGATCTACATGGCGTAGAAGTTGAACTTCTCCACCAAGGGGAGATTCATCCTTAGCAAGGCCAACCGTTGGCCGCCGTTGAGCTTGTTGAGGGCGGCGCCAGGGCGCTCCACGGCGAACCGCATCTCCTCCCGGTTGGCGTCCATGTCGATCGTCGGCGCCCGCGACCTACCGCATGTGAACGGGTTATGGAAGAGAAGTTAGTGTTGGACAGCGTAATCGGGGGTGTACGTGACGTATAAATAGGACTCGGCCGTGACATTTCCCAAATGCGGCTCCTCGTCGATCAAAAGGCGACCGGTTGCGACCAATGGCCCGTGGCTATCTCCTCGGCACTCAACGGCGATCAGCGTTTTCCAAGGATCCCAATCCGGGCCGGGTTCGACGCCCTACAACCGGCGGTTAATGGTTCATTTTGACCAATTTTATATTGAGCGGTGCTCAAGTTTAGATTCGAATCAAATTTAAACGATATTTATTTTAACCATCATATATATATTAAAATAGCAAATGTTTTGCACGTATTTAATTTTAATCGCTCTTGAACTGAAACGAAAACGGACTTTTGGGACAGAGGGAGCAACACACAATATTAATATATATAATATTCATATATCGATATAATATAAACATAAAAAGAAAATACGTAATATATTAATAATTGAAAAAAGAGAGAGAAGGCGGTGGCCGGCCTAGTCCTCGCCCTCCTCCTCCTCCTCCTCCCGGGCGTCGTCCATCTTGGCCCATAAGGCCTTGAGGAGGATAGTGGCCAACCGCGCCACTTCGAGGCGTAGTGATTGATCTTTTCATGCGCAGGTTTTTCCACCTCTAGAAGAAGGCCATGCCCGTCCCGCTCCTTGAGCCGACTGAAGGCATCCTTAAGACGATCGAGGGTGAAATTCCTCTCGAGGATCTCTTTGTATGCGACGGTCATCGAATTGGCCGCCTCCTCCGGCCCTTTCGCCCGGAACCTCCATGGGGTCTAACAGGGGCGGGACATAGTCGCCGGTCGTCGTCGAGCGATGCCTCGGGGTCAGCCGCCGGCGCCTCCACCTCCTCCCGGTGCTTTGTTGGGTCCCCGAGCCCTCCGCCGCCTCCGGCTCCTCCCCGGTGCGCTTGTTGGATCCCCGAGCCTGAGACAGCCATGGTTGTTGATTGCTTCTCGAGAGTGTGCTGGATTAGAGAGTTGGAATGGATGATCAGCTCCATGATCGGGAGGGCGCTTAAATAGTGAGCTAGCCGGCTGTTCACTTCCCCACGAACGCGCCATCAACGTGCCCAACCGCTTGGAGTTCGCAGACGATCACCGGTTAGAATTCGCCACGATCACCGGCCGGGTAATCTGCGCTTCCCGTGGGGCCGGCTGCGCCGAATTCCTAGGCTGCGTTTCCATGGCGGGCGACAACAGTCTCCACCTTCATTGATCACCGTCGGGCCCACACATGAACCGACCGGTGATTAACAATAAGGAGAAAAAAATAAATATATTAGCTAAAACATCCAATTCAAGCATAGTGTCATGGTTTAGTATCTCAAGTTTGATAAATTATAGATAAAAACTATTAATATTTATGTTATCAAGTAAATATCATTAGATTCATTACGAGATGTATTTTTTAATAAATTAATTTGAATTCATAAATGTGAATAGTGTTTAGTAAAAATTTTAATTAGTGTTTGACCATTCATTTTATTCAAATTACTTTGGCAAATCATTAAATAATTAAGTTATGATTAAAGTACGCCTAATGATAAAATAAGTTATAAAAAATAAATAATATTTATATAGGTTTTTGAATAAGATGAATGGTCAAATAAAATGGCACGGAGTCTAAAACAACAATCTCAATGGGACGGAGGGAGTAGTACTCCGTAGTATACTAGCTGTCATGGTTAGTACGTAGTACTAAGGCCGCGGGCGCTCATGGAGAATCGCGTTGCTCTAGTATTCCACCTGCCGGTTCCACTTAAACCAACCGACGGTGTCTCTCCCTTCGATGAGAAAAGGCTAGTCGCGGCACCCGCCGCCGTCGGCCGGGTTATATCAATGTCGAATAACACTGCCGGTGGAGTTTAACCCCGGAAGTGATCTCGAGATCACCGCCGGTGCTAACTATCGGTAGTGGTATGAAATATCTTCTTAGGGTTATAATTGAGACCCGGCGGTGATTTCACATTGTCAACAGCAAAACAGTTTGCCCATGGCGTCCTAACCTTTGCACCAATGCAGAGCACCGCCGCTTAATGCGTTCTCCGTACCCACGCCACGGTGCTTTTGTTTATGCGGTGCGGCAATTATATATTAAAATATATAAATATTTATGCTAAATAATTAGTATCATCGTAAAAGATCTTTAAGTCTTGTTTTTTTTAAAAAATTTATTTGAAGATTTAAATGTTGTACGTATTTTCTACAAACTTAGTCAAAGTTGAGAAAGTTTGACCGACACGCTTCCCATAACGTCATTTATGCTAAGTAATTAGTATCACCGCAAAGGATCGGTCATTACCACGGCCACGACCTCGGCCACGGTATCTAGCCTATAAAAACGGTTAGTGCGGCACTTAGTTTTGCACCTCAGTTCTCTTGGTCTCTTTCTTGATACTCTTGCCCTATTCTTCTTTCTCAATCTTCTTTTTGCTACTCTCCATGTACATATGGCCTCTCTACGGGAGAAAGCCCTCCACGCATGAGATATCATTCTTATGCATCTTAGTCCACCAAAATGGTTCACACAAGAGGTGCTAGAAGAGTCTTATCAAGATTGAGCAAATGGCCGAAGGTTAGAACTATTTGGGAGGTTCACGGAGCCATCCCGGTCCCTATGTGCTCGGAGTGTGGAGTCTAGATTTACAGTTCACAAGAGACATGGCATCCTCCGGAGAAGATCATATCAATCTATGAAATCGCTTTGGAGTCCAGCCATCATTTGTGTCTCTTATGGATCCATAGCTTTGCTCGTTAGGGAAAAGATAAGCTTTGGAGCTCGGCTTTGCTCTCTACTGTTAGGGTAGAGATAAGCTTTGGTATGCTTGTCTGTCTCCTCCTGAGTCTTCTTTGTGTGTTGACACCGCTTAACGACATTACTAATATAGCTACGGCACCTATGACAATACTATAAAAGCAATGACCCCAAACAAAGTCTTTGGTATGTGAAAAATTACTTTGCCACTAATAAACTAGTCAAGAGAAACCTATACTTCTAATAAAGACAAGTTGTCATCCCTGTCTTGTGAAACTAGAAAGTATAACATGGCAATGAAATTAATGTGACTAGGCGTAAAATAATGAAAGGAAAGATATATAGTGAAAGAATAAAATAGTTCTACAAGCGGACAGAGAATTAATACCATTGTAGCATTTCACCTAGAGTAAAGACCGGTGATCATTTATATTCTACCTTTGGGAAGGTATCTACAACTAGATGCGTAGCACTAATAATGTCCTTATATATGGAGTAGCAATAAACCAATAATGAATAATGCTTCTACTCAATAACAGGGTTAATGTCACAATAAATATAAATATGATAAAGATATATGATAAATGATAATAAAGATAATGATAAATGGGGATCAATGCCTCATAAATAAAGATAAAGATTCAACAGTAGTATTCTAGTCTAAGGACTCACATGGAATAATATAAGGAAAACTTACTAATGAGTAATTATCATCACATGCTATTGCTAAACTCTAATTAGTGCAAACATCTAGCTATCATTGTTAGCATTACTACTTCATGCCATACCAAAGGAACATCAACTAAGGAGGATTCAATAATGAGATCTTCACCTTTCTAGCGACACACGTCCTACCATTTACTATACACGGAGGGAGGATTACAAAGGACTCAATAAGGTTGTAACCCCTACGATCTACCCCACAACTCAGCATATAGCTCCAGAAGCAGGACACGTGGCTCCACAAGGGGGAGGCCGCAAGACGTTCCCACATGTCGGGCCGCGCGGCCCCACCTCCCCGACAGGTGGGCCCCGGCCTTGTGCGAGCTGCCTTCTTTTTGCCCTTTAGGTCCCCGGAATTTATATTAATCATCTTGTTTTGGTCCTTTTCTCCGGTTTCTCTATTTCTCCTCTTTTTTAGCTTTTTTCGGTATTTTCTAGATTATTCCCGCAAAACTGAATACATAGCAAAACTCGTGGAATTCATTAGTATAACCCTATTTTCTAGTGTTCTTGTTCTCTAATGTTCTATTTATTTATAGCAAAAAGTTGACGTTAACTACCGTCAACACCGTGGTAGATGTAAATCCGCAGTCATGCCCTCCCCCATTAGATCGAAAGCACCGATGGGACCTCAACGGGCTTCGTTGGGCCATCAAGATCGCAACAGCATTGCATTGGCAAATAATGCCATAACCTTCGATGTTTTTCAATTTAAATGTGTTTGTACACGTTGATAACATTGATCTATTCGAGGATTAAAGGTCTTTGTAATCATATATGTAACTTTTTTTTAAGGTCTTTGTTATCTTATATGTAATCGGATCTATATGTATTTCTATTTGCACCTCTATATAATAAAAGTATATCGAACTTTTTGAATGGATGTTTGCATTTTTATATATGATCGGGGACGCAGTTCTTATTCTTTTTCATGGTAAACATAGTTCAAACACAAACAAAGTCGCATTTATGATCCATCGTCGAAGACAATTACACAAAACAACTCAGTCAAACGAAACATCACCACGTAATGATAGCAGCCACGATCGCCACCACATTCTCAAAATACTAGCATGCATGCACAAGTCCACGTGTTTAAGGACGCATGCCTCGCTAAAACCCGACAAGGACAATCACATCATCGCCGGTTATCAATAGAGCACTAACGCTGAAAGCGACTTCACGATGCGTTTTAAGAAACAGATAGTGATGTCACTTCAGATAATATAAATCAATTTCTACGCGACGACATCGAGAAATTACAGGTTGAACTGAGGGGCACCCACGAAAAGAGGAATGGTACTAAAATTTTTCATATGGTCTCATGTGCCCTAGGAGGCGGATCAATGTGGAGGTCGATGCAAAATTCTTTTGTTCTCATGATATAACTAAGCTTCTTTTACACCGTTTATCACCTAGGAAAATATAATAATATAAATATTGATAAAAAAACCTAAAATCTTGTGTGGGGACATCATTTGGGTGTACATGGCTGTAGAAAAAGTTACAAGCCATTTTGACATTGTGGGATTACACATGCTTCACAAAGGTACATGACCCCTTTCAACGAACCATGACTACACACCTAGATTCATAAGCTTCATGTGGGTGATCTTCCTTAGGGGTCGATGTCGGTCTCAAATTTTTTTCTCGGGCTTGCTAATGCAACGTGTGAAGTGACCACGAACTTTGAGATTTTTTGTAGTTGGTTTGGTATTTTTTCAGTTAAATTGAATTTCAAGGCGACGACAATCGAGAAATTACAGGTTGAACTTGGGGCACCTACCTAAAAAGAGTCGGAATGGTACTAAAATTTTTCACATGATCTCATGTGCCCTAGGAGGCAGATCAATGTGGAGGTCGATGCAAAATTTTTTTGTTCTCATGATGTAACTAAGCTTCTTTTACACCGTCTATCACCTAGGAAAATATAATAATATAAATATTGAACAAAAAAACCTAAGATCTTGTGTGGGGACATCATTTGGGTGTACATGGCTGTAGAAAAAGTTTCAAGCCATTTTGACATTGTGGGATTACGCATGCTTCACAAAGGTACATGACCCCTTCCATCGAACCATGACTACACACCTAGATTCATAAGCTTCGTGTGGGTGATCTTCCTTTCGGTGTCGTGATCGGTCTCAAATTTTTTCTCGGGCTTGCAAATACAACATGTGAAGTAAACCGGGAAGTTTGACATTTTTCGTAGTTGGCTTGGTACTTTTTTGATTCAATTGAATTTCGCCACACGACACCAGAAATTACAGGTTGAACTCGGGGGCACCTACGAAAAGAGCCGTAATGGTACTAAAATTTTCCACATGGTCTCATGTGCCCTAGGAGGCGATCAATATGGATGTCGATGCAAAATTCTTTTATTCTCATGATGTAACTAAGCTTCTTTTACATCGTTTATCACCTAGAAAAATATAATAATATAAATATTGATCAGAAAAAACTAAGATCTTGTGTGGGGACATCATTTAGGTGTACATGGCTGTAGAAAAAGTTTCAAGCCATTTTGACATTGTGGGATTATACATGCTAGTTCAATATTACAATAATCAAAGTGTACAAACACATTACAAAATAACCACCTCAAAAACACCCTTCTAGCACCTATGCCCGAGGTGGTTTCAGTGCTATCCGTTATGCTTTCTTGAAGTAGGGCGGATGGAAGACCTCTGTGAAGAACCAATGTCTCTCCGTGTCGGCAGATGCCCCGAACAGGAGACGACATATAGATGAGGGGGCTCATCTCCTAGCAAGGAAGCACAAGAATGCATGCTACTCGGCTCCTCGCTTTCCGTCTTAGGAAGTCCATGCAACATTTGCGTTGCACGAGCATCACACCCTTCTTCTATAAGTAACATTGTAGCTTCATCTTCAAAAACACCCTTCTAGTACCTGTTGTATACACTGTCTACCCATAATAAAAAATGTGTATGTGGAGGGCTTTTCTCCCAAATAGAGGTCATATATGTGTATAGCAAAATGGGCAAATAATAGAGAAGAGATCAGTCAGCGCACGGTTGGCCATACATGCAGCTCCATCGATTGCTCTCGGTGCGGGGCTGTTTTTATAGGCGGTGGTAGGTGGCAACAGTGTCTTATAACCGTGAGCAGTGGTAGGTGGCAATTTCTTGTCTTTGTCGGCTCGGCCGACGTTTTGACCCGGCAGTGAACCTCCATTGTAACACCGCCGGTGCTATCGGGCAATCGGTAGTGATTAACTATACATATGGACGCGGCGGGTGAAATTTTCCCGAGGTCATTTGAACCCCGCGCCATTCGTTCAAACCTCGACGATATATATTGGCTGGCGCGGGGTGAAATTTTCCCAAGTCATTTCAACTCCTCGCCATTCGTTCCTCACCAGCGTCGCCGACGGAGCAGCACCACCACCCACGCCGCTGTCGTCCGCCGCCCCAATCATTCTCTTCTTCATCTCCGACGTCCCCAACACCGCGTCGGCGGCCCCGCGCCCTCCACGGTGAGAACTAATTAGCCCTTTAGTTGTTCAAGATTCTGCCTATGAGAATGAGAACTTATTCGCCGTTGTCCTTACCTCGCCTCACCCGCTTGGTCTTCCTCCACGTCGACGGAGGACCGCCACCACACCGCACCACCGTCCGCAGCCTCACGCCGCCCCTCCTCGTCAATGCCCGATGCCGTACCGCCGCGACCTCGTCCCTCCTCGATTCCACCGGAGCAACGGCCCGTCCGCGCCCTCTACTTCCTTCTTCGACGCCTACATCTCGCACCGCCAAGACAAGACAGGAGCGCCCGGACCGCACGGAAGCTCGGTGAGTACGTCGGTCACACGCCTTTGAGGTGTTCGTTGAAATGCCCGTGTTGATAACTCCAACATGTTATTTCCCTTATCTATTTAGATTTTGCTTTCAAACAGTTCGGGATCCTTATTTAGTAGCAAATGTTTTTTGGTCTATGGTGAACAAATTAGATTAAAACATTATGGTCATTTTGGCATGATTGAAGACATACTAGTGCTTTCGAAGTGTGATTGAAATAAGATAGATGTTGAAATTAATGAGTTTCTGGTGTTCAAAATTCAGTTTGGATATTTAAATATATAAGTCTTGAACTTTTCTTACAGTACAACATTTCTGAATGATATATCATTAACATCCTAATTTGGTTGCATGTATACGAAACCATGGCGTGGTATGTAGTGCGTGTTGGTCATGTGCTAGGGATCTACCCCGTAATTGTTACAAAAAATATAACACGAAATTTGAAGCTTTCGGGGCCTACTATGGTGAAAACTTTGGCCATCAACCGCCCCCGAGATTGATGAGAAGCCACCCCCATAGATATGAAGATTAGGAGAATTGCTCCTTGGCCTATGAAAGATGTCATGCTTTCATTTATGGCTATTGTCATTGTTTTTCTTATTTAGAAGTTGATGTCCTAGGCTTAGTTTCAGTAGAACATTAGGCGGAGTTTGTTGTATCATTGTATGTAACCGTTGAACCCTATAATGTTTTGTTGATATCAATGTATGCGTTTAGGGATTTAAGAAGAACGGAATTCCACGAATAAATTCAAAATTTAAAAAATAAAACAAAAACGCCCGGTGCATGGGCCCGACAAAGTGAATGACAAACAAACCGGTAGTGTTCTTTGCAACAAACACTATCGGTTTGAATTACAAACCGTCATCGATGGTAAACAAAGATCCGCATCATCCGCATTAACCAACCAACAAGTGTCAATCGAAATAACACCGTCGGGTTAAAAATAAACCGATAGTGTTACGTAAATATCACCATCGGGTCCACAATAAACCGATAGTGTTATCACTTCGCTACATCAGGCTTCGGCACAATTTAACCCGACGGTGTTATTTCTTTGAATACCGTCGGTTCTTTGAAGCCCGACGGTGTTGTTAATATCAATGTTGTCGTTTGCTTCAAACCGGCATTGCTCGAATCGGGAATGTTGTCGGTCGAAGAAGAACCCGACAAGTGTTCGATCTCGATGCGATGCGGTTGGATAGTGAACCAAGACTCTATCTTCACATCACCGCCGGTGTTTTGACCCCGGCGGTGATTCGAACCCCACATCACTACCGCTTTGGCTTTGCGGTTCATTTTCCGTCGCTGAAGGGGGTTTGGACCCAGACCGATGTACCGATCAGGGAGTAGTGTATGCCAACCGGCATTGCCGGATCAATATATGGGCCCCACATCGAGTCGGACCCTAAAAAATAAAAACTTCGCGTTCACACCTTAAAATTTTATCAAAATTAACTAAAATTTGTTGCAGATGATTTAATGCAGAAGCAACTACTTTATGCCAATTTACACGTCGAGTCCGACCCTACAAATAAAAGCTCATGTTCACACCTTCAAATTTTACAAAAAATAACTAAAATTTATTACGATGATTTAACATGGTAGCGGCTACTTCATGCCAATTGACATTATTAGATCAATATGTGTGGTCAACATCGGAAAAATCAATGGGTTTAATGATATATTGAAATAAATTATGAGTTATGAGTGGTTTTCAATTGGGCTCAAACTAGAGTTTGCTTATTGGTTTGATTCAGTCTGGGTTAACATAACAATAAGTTTAGGGTGGGCCGGTTTCTATACATGATGGATTGGACTGGAGTGGTTGATTTTTGGTTGAGGCAGTGTTTAGATACTTAAAATTTTACACCCAAAATTATCACATCGAATATATTGGTGCATACATGAAGCACTAAATCTAGTCGAAATAAAAAACCGATTGCACCGTTAGCTTGTAAATCGCGAGATCTAATCTAATGAGCCTAATTAGGCCGTGATTAGACACAAATGCTACAGTAACACATGCTCTAATGATGGATTAATTAGGCTTAACAAATTCATCTCATCGTTTACAGACCGAATCTATAGTTTCTTTTGTAATTAAACCATGTTTGATACCTCAAATGTATACCGCAAAGATATCGATGTGACATTTTATAACCCACTTTAAAGGATCTAAACACACCCTGAATGTTAATATGATTTGGTTCAGTGACGGGCCGGATTTCAACCCACTTGCAGGTTGACTCCTGAAGCCCACAGAAACCTTATGTGGCGGTGTATAAGCCTTTCAAAGGAAAGCATTCTCAAAAAAAAAAAAAAAAAAAAATAAGCCAAAGGAAAGGAAAAGGGACGACATTGAGATTAATGAAATGAAATGACACAATTCTTGGTGGGACAGAATAAGCTAAAACGAGAACAAAAGAACGGTTGTTTGAATCCATAATAACTTTTTTGAATCGAGGGATCTCCCCATTTCCATTACCATAATAATGGAAATACATTGGTTAAGAGTTTCAAAGAAGAAAAGAAAACAGATACGAGCAGGCACCACTACTGCCCACTCTTGACAGACAAATATAAAGTAGTGATAATAAATTAACTTATTTTATATTTCATAATGAAGCAAGGAACCCCATAATAAATCCATAAACGAATGGATAGGCTGTTCGATACCGGTCGTTTAATCAGTTTTAGCAGAACAACTGGAGACAAGCATATGTAAACACGTTGCAGTAGTGTGCGTCGGCTAGAACAAGGCCCCGGCCGCTGCTTGCACGAGCTGAGCCGCCAAACGTGCACGTGCAGCCGCCCCTGGTGGAAAGCGGCCGGGCGTGAGCGCGATCAGCAGCAGGGGCTGCCCTCTGTGTCGTCGTTGGTACCGACGGCAACGGCGTGGAAGATAGCCGAGGCCCCTAGCCCCATGATGAGTGTCGAGGCGTCGTTGCGGAGGAGCCGACGGCGGCGACGGAGTGCGGGGAGAAGGCCGCGGTGCAAGATTTTTTTTTGACAAGAACTGCATATATTGATTAAAACAACAAACTTACATCTAGGCCCTTCGAAAAAGGAGCCAATTACAAAACAAACCCTAGTTCTAGATCCGGGATCGCCCGCCGGGAGGCAGGTCGCCGGTGAGCTGCAGCAGGGGCGCCGTGGACGCATGGGTGCAGTGGTGCGGTTGGGCCTCGCCAGCGTAAGGCTTGAAGCAGATTGAAGACGACGTCGCGAAGACTTCGTCGCCCGGCGACCCAAAGATGTAGGTGAAGTGGCGTCGGCCGGTAGAAAATCGTCATCTTCAGCCGGTGGAGGCTCGCTACCAAGTCGGTGACGGCGGATCTTGTAGGGGAAGAAGACCAATTGTAGGTTCACTGCTTGGTGGGTGGAGATGAGGGTGGAGAGCGAAGGAGTGAAGGACGGCGCGGTGGAAGAAGTGGATCTCGAATTGAATGGTGGTGGGGCGAGGTGAATGGTGCGGAACGAGATCCACTGGGGAAGGAAGGAAACTACTTTATTTAGACTTACCACAGGCAGATCGACGACGACGACGCCGAGGTGGCCGGGAAACCCACGGCGGCGGCGGCGACGACGAGGACGACACGATGAGCACGGGGACGGATGCCATACGGCCAATACTACAGAGAGCGAGGCACTTACGAAAAACCAACTACAACCTACTACTACTAGCTACAGACTGGCGGGGGCCCCACCCGACGCTCTCCGGCGAGCTGCGGAGGCGGACGGGAGGGGGCGAGCTGGGAGAACGAGCGGATGAGGTTCAGGAAGGAGGCTTCGAGACGAAGACGAAGCCTCCACATCTGCGGCGGTGCAAGATTGCTGTCGCGTTGAACACGAGCAGCAGCCAGCAGGACGCTGCACAAGATGGCGAAAGCTGCCATTGGAATCGCAAATGTAGCGGAGCAGATCCCAGCAGGCTTTGCAGCTCTGCGACAGTGAGCTGCTTTTGGTTTGGCTGTGTGTGTGTGATGACTGATGAAATTGTAAGCGACAGCATGGCTTGTGGTTTCAGACTCCACGTCCTCATTTGGAGTCCACGTCGAGCCGAAGTGTTGCCCCGCAGTGTGTCAAGTTAGCCTGCAGGAGCGTCAAGTGCTTCACGTGCCAAAAACACAGAGCACCTAAGAGCAAGTATAATAGATCCTAGTCAGCAGGCTGTAAGGCAGTCCATGTCATCAAAATCCTATGTGAAAGAAAGAGAAAGGGAGAGAGAGAAGCAGCAGGCGGGCGCTTAGCTTACCGCCGGGCGTAACACGAAATACGAGAGGCAAGCGCCGGCTTGCAGCCCATTCTACCGGCTTTAGGCTGGCAGAAAGCTCTCTCTCTCAACTTGCTATTGAACATTAAGGGCATGTTTAGTTCCCGAAAAGTGAACCTAAAAAAGTCTTACAAGCATCTGGCCATATCGAATCTCTATTCGCATGCATGGGCATTAAATGTAGGTAAATAAAAAAACAAATTATATAGTTTGACTGAAAAGTACGAAATGAATCTTTTTAGCCTAGTTAGTCCACGATAGGACAATAATTATCAAATACAAACGAAAAGTCTTACAGTAGCTCAACCCAAAATATTTCACCAACTAAACACACCCTAAATGCTGAATTTGCTTTATAGCCAACTGCACCAGACTAGTTAGTATATGAATAAAACCGGTACAGACGTGGCACTGCTATCAGCCTTCTAGCAGCCTGATGCCGGCGTTTCTATTATCCTTGCTCTAACAGACCACGCGTTGGAGGTTGAAGCAACAAAGAAAAACCACTGGCACACGTTGATTTACGCATCTGGACAAAACTGACACATGATGGCATCTTCTGCGCAGCCATCACAGCCTGCATTGAAAAGAATGCAGCCTCCTACAGTACTCTTCTAATCTACGTGGTCTTCCCTTTTGCCTAGGGCTAACATTGGTGTTAGCTTCCGTTGGGGAAGCCCTTATAGGGCCAGGAGGATGCACGTCAGGGTGTGGAAAAATGGAAAACTGCAACAACGTCACCACTCGATAAGTACTCCTTCCGTCCCAAAATTAATGTCGTTCTCGCTTCCCGAGAAATAAGTGCGGCAATTATATATTAAAATATATAAACATTTATGCTAAGTAATTAGTATCATCGAAAAGATCGTTAAGTCTAGTTTTTAACAAATTTATTTGGAGATACAAATCTTGTGCGTATTTTGTACAAACCGAGTCAAACTTCTTGCGGACGAACACCCAAAACGACACTTAATTTGGGACGGAGGGAGTAGTTGCTTTCAGTAAAGTTGATGACCACCTAGGTGGGTACGTAGACTTGAACACTCTCCAACGGCAAGCCTATCCCAGAGACACAGATCTCCTTCATCTGATCTTCTTTGTTCTTTCTTTACTACACCCTCCGTCCTATAGAGATTGTCGTTTTTTGACTTTTCGATTACCGTGTTTGACCATTTGTCTTATTTAAATTATTTTGGCAAATCATAAAATAAATAAGTTATGATTAAAGTATGTCCAATGATAAAAGAAGTTATTAAAAAAATAAATAATATTTATATAATTTTTTTTGAATAAGACGAATGGTCAAATAAAATGGCACGAAGTCCAAAACGACAATCTCAATGGGATGGAGGGAGTAATACACATCTACAGCGCCAATCATTTGAGACTGCCAGGAAAATACGAACCTCAAGCCTCGGTAGGTTGACGAGATTTTGTAAGTCATTAAGAACAAATCTGATTCAAATTGATTACCTTTTTATTTATGTTATTAAATTTGACCACAATTTATGCAACATTTAGGTACTTAATTAACTAGGTTAATAGAAAAATTATTAAATCACGTAATAAATGGTTACATATTTAAAATAATTATATTCATATTTAACAATTATATTCAAAAGAGTTAAATGTTTTTGAATAATTCATAAAAACGGGATGGAACATTTCATTTATGGTTACATATTCCAGCCTCTTCTATATATCGAAGATTCAGGTTAGTGTGTTCTAAGCTACCATGCCCTTGAGATTATGTGCAAGTTCATGAGCTTGTTAGTATTTAGCGTTGAAAACGGACACAACTTTTCCCATTTTTTTCCCGTTCCTTTTCTACATTTAACCCGTTCGTTTTACGCATTTTCGAAAACTCCGGAACCGGTCGGAATCCGAGACCGAGGTTGTCGGAATGCGGACGGAAGTAGAAACGGCGTTTTCCGTCCGTATTTGCGGAATCCCGTATTTGGTCAGAATTGTTCCGTATTTTACCGCCTTTTCCGTATTACAGCAGGCCATCTCAATCTCAAACGGAGGCCGCTAGCTGGAGGGACAGATGAGATAGATGGTTGCGGCACCATGTTATTTTGTTAGTCGTCATCCGAACTAAGGCTAAGTGTGTCCTTTTTTTTTATGTGTTTGTCACGCTCACGCTAGTGTGTGGACTGTTATTTTCATTTCGTTTGAACCTCTAAATTCATGCTTAACTTGCTTTTCGTTGCCAAGGTTGTGTGTCATTATGATTCCGAGTATGAAGATGGGTGGTATTCGGCTTAAGTTCCAGGCTTCCGACCGTATTGGTTCGTTTTTTGCGTGCAACCGCATATCCCGATTCCGTTTTACGAACCCGCTTTTTCCGAACCCGATCCCGTTTCTACCAACAAATATAGAAATGGAAGTAGAAATGGGGTTTTTCCATCCGTTTTCATCGCTATTTGTATTCTTGTAAGAGAGATGAACTCACCCTATAGGGTATCAAGAAGTTCTATGTCGAAGTGGGAAAGGAAGATTGGAAGCTCGACACTACGATCTGTATGGGACCTGCCAATTGTTGGATCAAGGAGACTTGATGGTGATTATTTAAACATTAGGAAGCAGTTCTATTACTAGACCTGAAATATCCAACCGTAGTTTGGTTGTTTTCATGTGCATCTCTAAAAACGAAACCGTGGCGTTAGCATGAACATTATACTAGTATATTCAAAAGAGTTAAACGTTTTTGAATAATTCATAAAAACAGGATGGAACATTTCATTTAAGGTGAAGAACCATTTTATTTTTATTACACAAATACATGGTTACAAAATTTAATTTTAATTCTTAAACTTATATTCGATGAAATGATGGGCACTAACAACCAAATCGGAGAATCCATGAAATCATTATTAAGAAACCACGGCTTGCTCCATAGATATCAACGCTTACAATAATAAAGTGCCAACATTTATCTAAGACGACGAAATTTCTATCGAGACAGTTTGCCAAAGAGTATTCAATTCTATCAATATTACACTAAAATAAAGATGCAATTGCAAATATTTGACGGACCATAAATTTTGATAGGACTCTCCAAAACAATCAATTCGATCGTATATATTAAACATTTTTTTAAAAAAATGATTGTAGTAAACGACACACACAAAAAAAAAAAGTAGAATATATTGTGCTGTTATTTAACTCCCATCTCAGGATCGATGTACTAATGACTTCATTCAGTCTTCATTGGTCATCAAAGGATACGGTGGTGCCAGTCAAATTCGAGAGTGTGCCTGCGCCGGTCGTCAATTGGACGATGGACGGCGATGCTTAATTATGTGGAACATATGACGTGGAGAGATGTCCGCTACAAGAAGCTTGGAGTGCATATTTTCATTTGCACATAACCAGTGGGGATGAGGATGACAACGACACTTGTTTGGTTGTGATCAAGACAAATAGCTTGATTGAGGTTTGAGGAATGTCATGACGAAAATCCGATGAAGCCATATCTCCATTCTGCATGGAGCCTTCCAAATTTATAAGGGCAGCTCCAGTGTTAGTTGCAAACCGAGGCTTCCTGGGATGTGACCCACAATTCAATTAAAAGTATCCCCTGTCTCACTTCATTAGAAGTCAAACATATTGAACTTTGATTAATTATATAAAAATATTAAAAATAAACTAGTACCTAATTTGTATCATTTGGTTGATTGTTAAATCTATTTTTATAATAAAATTATTTAGAAATACAAATATTGCTAATATTTTTTTATAAATTTAATTATTTTAATAAAAGTTATAAAAATTTAACTAGTACAGATCATACGGAGACGCTTAAATATAGGTGGAAGTTGGATGTCTATGGATGTCCAGTGGATACCCTCTAGTTTAAAAATGAACTAGGAATTCATTTTTCCCCACCAAAATTTAAATTTCTAGTTCATTTGTTAAAATCCATGGATGTCCAACTTCTTCTCTACCTTCCACCTCGACGCTTAAATAGGACGGAAGGAGTACTTTTAGCTTGCGTTGGTCACATGCGCACCAGAGCAGAGCTGAGCTGAGCTGAGCCCAGGGGAACTCTCTTTCAGTTTTTTATTCCTCATGGTTTGAGCTGCAAACAAGATTTTTTTTTTTATCTCACTTTCTTGGTTCGATCACTTCACCGTATTCAGCCAACGTGCAGGTGCATGGTTCTTACACAACAAAATCAAAATGGACGAAAACAATAGGTCAATATATCATGACAATTATACATCTTCTGAAGAATAATACTAGTACAACGATTCTAGAACATTTGGTAGCTTTAAGTAGTTTTTATTTAATACTCAACCAGGCTCTATGGCATTATATTATGAGACTGATCAAGCTCAGCTGAACTGCGAGCAGCCATTGTGAGGAGAGGGCGACCGGAGAGGGCGACCTGTCCAAATAAGACTGACCGAGTCCCAACTCACAGCTAAACTAGCAAACCTGAACCATACATAGACACGGCTGCAATATATCGGAAATTAAAGGGGCTTGACACCGGTACCGGTTTGATTAGGTTTAGCAGAGCAAATAGACACGTGTAGGTAACTAGGAGCAAGGAATCTGTAGCGTGCGTCGGCTAGAACAAGGCCGCGGCCGCTGCTTGCACGAGCTGAGCCGCCAAACGTGCACGTGCACGCGCAGCCCCTCCTCGAAAGCGATCGGGCGTGAGGGCGAGCAGCAGCAGCCCAACGCCGGCCATCCAAATGAGGAAGGCCGCGGCGGCAGTGAGGGCGCGGCTGCCGTCGGTGTGGTCGCTGGGACCGGCGATGGCGTGGAAGATAGCCGAGGCCCCTAGCACCATGAGTATCACGGCGTCGTCGTGGAGGAGCCGGCCGCGACCGAGTTGGGGAGAAGGCGGCGGTGGGGAGTGCTGCCGCGGTGAGGAGCAGCAGCAGGACGCGGCAGAAGATGGCGAAAGCTGCCATTTGGTATTTGCAGGTGTAGAGAGGGGGCGGAGGCCAGAGCTTGCAGATGTGTTTGTTGGCTCTGATGAAAATGTTGGCGGTATGTGACGCTACTTATAGGCCGGACTCTCACTGTAGCTGTAGCTACAGCTGTTTCTAGTACTAGACGGCTCTTCTTTGCAGCGAGCAGGGACTAAACTGTCGCATATCGCATCCGGAATTCCTCTGCATTCATCAGCACTAAACTGTCCCATGTCGCATCCGGACTGTCAAAGCGGCATCGTCCGGAAAGGGACGCCCATATCGGCATCTCCGGCAAGGGAAAGTTTCGTCAAAAGGCAAAGTCATCCCGAAAGGGAAGCGCATATTGGCATCTCCGGCAAGCAAGAGTATCCGCAAAGGGAAGCGCATATCGGCATCTCCGGCAAGCGAAAAGAGTGTCCGGAAAGGGAAGCGAAGTGTCCTGTCCGTGGAGGAATCGATCCTTTTATCGCAGGAACCAAGGAATGCAGGATGCAATTGCAATCCATATAGATATGTGCGCAAGATGCAAAACCATTTCTCGGGACGCATCCGGCTCTACACGACACGTTCGTGTCCTTAGAAATTTCTAAGACTCACATAAGTTGAAATCTACAACTTTTCTGGAAGGCTGCTCGCTGCCTCAGTTAATTGCACTATGAATTAAAATCCGAAGAAATTAAATTAAGGACCTCAGATTTGCCCAGACTCATCGTGCACTGTTAATGGTTGGATCACTTCAGCCTATTCAGTTTATTCAGCCAACGTGCATGTCATATTCCTACGACTTACACAACCAAATCAAAATGGACGAAAACAATAGGTCAATATACCATGACAATTGGCAAAATTTGCTCCTGGACATCCTTCAAACGTGGCTTTTGCTGCAGGCCATTAAAAAGTGTAGCTTTGCCACAACACACTATTCAACCATGGTAATATGCTACTGGACACTATAACTCTTATAATAATATTTCTCAATCAAAAGGTATCAAACATCATTTTCGGACAAGAATACCCTTACCCCATCATATCAACATTATATGAGCATGACAAGGAATATTTCAACAACATAACTGGGCAATATTTCTAGCATCATAACAATTGATTTTCGTCAATATTTCACCATAGTAGAACAACATGTTCAAACTAAAATGGCTGGTCCAGCAAAACAACATGTTCCAGTCACATTAGGCTATCTAGTACAGTACCAGATCCATATATTACAAGATTGTCATTTGAAGAGCAACATTATAAGAACATGGTATTAGATGGTCTAAGCTTTCTTGGGCCTGACAACCTTCAACTTCTTTGGCTTTCCCTTCTCATGGGCAGGATCAGGAGACAGAGCAAGACATTGAACAGGTTCAATATTGCCTTCAAGTTCCAGCATCCTCTTCCGGCTGTAAATGGATATAGAGTTGTGTCAAATAAATGGAGATGACCAACATTAAGGCAAAAAATTGAAGCTGTAGTACCTTCTTGTGATAGGGCTTGGTGTCGAAGCAATGACTCTAGTCGGTGTAGATGCTTCATATTCCAACAACCTCCTTGACATACTACAAAGATGTAGAAGCATGCAAAATTGGCATAGAAAGAAACATTCACATGTGCTGTTTAATTTTAAAACGAATATATTTAAAGTTGTCATAGTGTACCTCCTAGTCACAGGGCTTGTTGTAGGAACAGAAGTGATGGCTCTAGTTGGTGTAGCACTGTAAGTTGTTTAGATATGTAAGTTATGGGTGGAAACATTTGCAAGTCAGGTAAAAAATTTTCATAAAGCAGTTGAAAGCTTACAATGGTTGTTCCTGTGGCGGTGGCTCAGCAACACAAGATGGCACTAATGTGACATTTTTCTTGCCTCTCTTTCTCTTTGGCTTTGGAGCAGCAGGTGGCGGTGCATCAGAATCATAGACATATTCATTGCATGTTTTTTCCATGTGTCCAAGTTGTTTGCACCTTTTGCATCTTGTGGTTCTCTTTCCAGATCCACCTTCTGCAGCTGATTTAAACCTCCTCTTCCTCGGTCTCCCGGCTACTGGTTTCAGAATTGGAGGCCACAACTTAAATCCAAGGTTCACTTGAGGCCACTGTTTTCTATCTGCCATTGGCTTCACACACATTTGGTATGCCTTCTTAAACTTTGCAACGGAGTAATACTCGTGAACATAGCCTTCAATATTATGACCTCGAATTGAGGTGATAACACACAAGGCATGTGTACATGGCAGACCAGTAACTTGCCAACGTCTACAGGTGCACTTCCTCTCTTGAAGATCAACAGTGTGCCTCCAATGAACTAGATCCCTTGTAACACCTTCGACTTCACCTAGCATTTCATTACTTCCATCTTTGTATGCATACCTCCATATATATTTCAGCCCCCTACTTCTTGCATTGAGGTCCTTCATGACGTTAGGCAAAATCTTACCTTTAAGCTTGTTGGCAATTTTTTTCCTCAAGAACATTTTGTCCATGATTAGTTGCCTTATCCTATCCATAAGATCAACTACAGGCAGTGATTTCTCATCCCTAATCCAACTGTTGAATGTTTCAGCTATGTTATTTGTTACATAATCACACTTGCTTGCTTCAGAAAATAGGTGCCTTGTCCATAGGTGCTTATGATTATCATGTATCCACTTCATAGCTTCAGGGCATGCTTCATACATCAAATTGTAGTGCTCCTCAAACCTGAGCTTTTGAAAAGCTCTACATGCTGGCCACAAGTGCTTCTCAAAGACCTCACCTCTGAACCGTTTTTGGAAGTTTGCAACTAAGTGTCTCATGCACTCCCTATGCTCAACTCCATTTTTGAAGACTTCGAAGAATAAATTTGAATCAATTCCTTTGCTCGCATCTGTTGAGATCACTAGGCCCCGAGGTGATCCAATTGCTTCTTCGAAGTCTACTAAAAAACCAAGACCAATTTTTAGTTGTCTCGATCCAAACACACCATAGCACCTTTGGAAACATCCAATTATGACCATCAATAGAAGTAGCAGATGCAAGTTGTCCCTTCCATTTCCCAGTCAAATGAGTAGAGTCTACACCAAGGAAAGGCCTACAACCATTTAGAAAACCATCTACACAGGCTTTCAGGGCTACAAACATTCTTGTAAATCTCATCTTCTTTCCCACCTGCTCATATTCAATGTCAACCAAACTACCCGGATTGGTCTTCTCCACCTCGGCTTTGAAACTAAATGCATGCTCAAAGCTGTCATCCCACTTCCCTTTGAGTTGTTCCAAAGCCATATGCCTACCATCCCACACTACATAATATGACATTTGCAGCGATATCGGTCATGTAGTTTTTCTTCATTCTGTAGCTCCAATTGTGGGATCCTTTGCAAGCCAACCAAGAACCCTATCCTCGACCCAATGGTTGGTTGCCATGCGTTTTGCTCAACTCCTCCAAAGTGCTTTGACAATTATGCTCATGAGGCATCTTTTTTATCTACGCCAAATGGAAAAAATTTTGAAGTTGTATAAATCTGTAATTGTACAAAATTGTATACAAACAATAATGCAAGTTGCAAAATCATACCTTCCGTGTTTTCCCATCCTGCAACTCGTGAAGCATGTATCCTCCACTTGCACCGATTCAGCTTTGCAATAGCCTCTCGTATCTTGTTGCCTCGGAATAGGGAGCTGCAATTTCATATTCACCCCTTTACCGCATACTTGCCTAATAGCCTTCTTAAAAGTATCACCATCCGCAAAGGTTACACCAACTTCTATTTTTGGGTTCTCTAAGTCATTTGCATGGACAATGGTCTCACAATCCCGTGCATCCTCCACTAGTAATTCATCGTCCAAATCAACACACTCATCATCCTCTACATCATCGCCATCTAATTCAAAGTATCCAATGAATCGAAAAGCAACGATTTGTAGTGGTCCTCATCATCTAGACCAACATACTCTACATCATCACCAACCCAATTCACTTCGTGATTGTTCGGACCGGAGGCTCTACTAGGGATGATGCAATTTCAAGGGTAGGCCGAGCAATTAATTGGTTGGCAGGAGCATCTAACACACAAGGCATGTTTTGTTGTCGCCCAATATCAAGCTCCAAACAAAAATCATCCTTGATCATAACCCGCACTTGAACTCGACAGCCTTCTTATCTCCCAATACATGTCAATTGCTTGCAAATGACTTGTTATCGAATCAATTTCTTCGTAGCTACGACTCATTTTATCCCAATAGGTAACACGCAGCTTGTGTTTAGAGTCTATCTTAATTTCTGAACCCATCTCAAGCAGCAAATCATTCCAATTTGTGGTATCCCTATCTAAAATCTTAGCAATGTTACAAGCATCACAATACTCGCGCTTGCCATCTTCCGTCAGCTTAACAAAAGCACCAACACGTGCAAACAAACCCGTATGACGAATTGGGATCCATCCTACCAAAAATATGCCAAAATATGGACAGGAACACAATCTAAATCAATACACCACATGATTTACTTTGAAAAATATAGGCTATAGTACCCACTAACCAAACCCTAGAAGATATTGGCAGAAATTATTTACCCATCAGGGATCCATGAAAGATCAGCATGCTCTTCAGGAAAAATCTCGCACAAGAACCGTGGAGGCTCCATCACCATCGCACCTTCGTCGGCTTGCTTCGGCCGGGCTGCTCGCTACAGGACGCCGCCGACACCGCCTTCTCTGTGGACGCCGGCGGTCGCCGCCGCCGCCACGCGCGTCGCCGCCGCCAGATACGCAGCGTGTCGCCGCCGCCTTCCACGCGAGCCGACGGCGGAGGAGCAGCACCGCCCGGGCGGCCTCGTGCTTCGTCCCGCGCGGCCTCTGTTTCTCGTGTGGGTGCGTGTACAGAGTGCGATTTGGGAACGCACGAAGCAGACTTCCCTTCGTGAGGAAGGAATAAAAGGGCAAGGGTAATTCTGTCATTTCGCGTGGCTATCCATTAAACTTTGATATAATATTCAGTTTAGTGTGTTACGGCAAAGTGAGTCCCTTTGTTGATGTCTTCCAGCAAATACGTGATTTTTGATGTCTTCTAGCCAACGACACATTTTAACGGTGTGTTGTAGCAAATTTTGCCATGACAATTATACATCTTTTGAAGAATAATAATAGTACAACGATTCTAGACCATTTGCTAGCTTTAAGTACACCTTTTTATACTCAACCAGGCTCTATAGGGTCTTATATTATGTGTGTGACTCAAGCTCAGCTAAATCGCGAGCGCCATACTGAATACAAACTCAGGGAGGGTATCTGTCCTAACATAAGACCGATCCAAGACAAAACTCATACCCAAACTAGCAAAGCTTGTGCGCAGACGAGTTACACAACAACAATATATAGACACGACTGCAATATATTGGAAAGGGTACTTGACACCGGTTACCGGTTTAATTAGGTTGCCAGAACAAATAGACACGTGTAGGTATAGCTGGGAGCAATTCCGGATATGCATGTGTAGGCAGCTGTAGTGTGCCTCGGCTAGAACAAGGCCGCGGCCGCTGTTTGCACGAGCTGAGCCGCGAGACGTGCAGGTGCAGCCAGCCGCTGCCCCTGGAAAGTGACCTGGCGTGAGCACGAACAGCAGCAGCGCAACGGCAGCGACCCAAATGAGGAAGCCCGCGGCAGCAGTGGCGCGGCTGGCCTGTGGCGTCGTTGTCGCTGGGACCGGCGACGGCGTGGAAGATAGCTGAGGCCCCTAGGACCATGAGTATCACAGCGGCAAGGAGGAGCCGGCCGCGACGGAGTTGGGGGAGAAGGCGGTGGTGGGGAGTGCTGCCGCGGTGAGTAGCAGCAGCAAGACTCGGCAGAAAATGGCTAAAGCTGCCATTGTTCTCGCAAATGTTAAGGAGCAGATCCTAGAGCTATAGAATTTGCACCTGTAGTGCTTGTTTGGCGGTGTCATGACAATGGTGTGTAACGGGTACTTATAGGGGCCTGGTCATTTCAAGTCACCAACTCACCATTAATGGCAGTTGGTCACCTGTAATATATAGGAAGATATCACCATTAAGAGTTCTCTATGCCATTGACCAGCTTTGAATTGAAAGTCGGTCAATATTTCCATAGGTGTCACCATCGACCTCGGTAAAAAAGTCATACACCACACATTTATACTAACCAATTTTCGTGTTTATACATCACACATTTATACTAACCAAACTTCGAGAACGACACGCTCTGCCCCATGTTAAGAGCAACTCCAACAGTTTGCTAAATGAGGTATCCTTGAAAATTTGGTAAAACATAAAAATTTACTCTCCAACAGTTTGCTAAATGAGGTTGCCATCTTTCCCAACTTGCTATTCTTCCCCTCGCACAAGATATATACGCGCTCGTATCCGCGGCGCATCTGTCCGTATCAGAGAAGAGGTGGAAGGGCATAAACATAATTTTGTTTACGCCTCGGGGTTCCCGATGTAAGTTTTCAAGAGGTGGAACGGCATAAACATAATTTTGTTTCTCTCACGGGGTTCTTGATGTAAGTTAGATCCGAGTTTGGCAAGTGAATTATGCTAAACTGTTGGAGATGAGCTCTTTTTTTACTTGATATATCTTTTTAGAAGTTGGTAAAACTTAAGATTTGCCAAGTAAAATTTGGCAAACTCTTGGAGATGCTTAGATGGCATGTCCCATGTTAAGGAAATGTAGAGATGGCATGTCACAGCCCGCGATGCGTGGGGGCGGTGGCGGCGCACGGCCAAGCGGCGGCGGCGGCGGCGGAGTCTTGGCGGCGGCTAGGGCAGGGCGTGGCTTGCGTGAGAGCTCGAAGGCAAAGGCGGAAATATATTTTATTTCTTTCTTGCTCAAGAGATTACATCCACCCTATATTTATAGTCCCGATTGGACTTGTATTGCAAACAAGAATCTAGGGAGTTTCCTTATAGATTGGAACTCCTTTTCCTAAAAAAAAAAAAATATTCTTATCCTAATCAAATCCAATCTCGAAGCAAAAAGGGAAACAAACTCTAAGATATTTTATCCCTAAGATAATTTAATTTCCGAAGAAGTCGCGGAACGGCGGCGGAGGCCGCTTGCGCCTTGGCGCCATGGGGGCGCACCCCTGCTGGCCGCGCCCTCCTTGGGCCAGCAGCCCCTCCTCCGGGCCCAATCTCTTGGGCTGTGACATGGCATGTCTCATGTTTGGCGCTATGCCCGCCCATTAGTTTGTAGGCTTTCTCCTCAAAAAAAAAAAAAAAAAAAAAAAAAAAAAAAAGTTTGTAGGCTTCGATCAGCAACTGAAACTGAACTAAGACGTGGAGGTTCGAATTGATTGGGCAAATATGTTGAATTGTTCATCTTGATTCCGAGCCTTAGTAAAAACATCAAGGGGACCAGCTATAGAAGCTGTTTTACTTCCTTAATTGTTACTTCAAAAGATGAGTACACATAATAATTAGTATTATTATTATATTATTATTAGAAATACAATCACCACTTCCTTCCCGTGCAGAGAGACCCTCCACGTCGGATTTTTGCTACAGTATAACAGTAACCAGCGCTGAATGGTCCACATGTCGACTTCTGATTTGGTCCGGCCCTCCAAATATAACCCCCACCCCCACCGCCTCAACAAAAAAAAAAAAAAAAAAAGAAAAAAAAACAACCCGGCTCCTATCGCTCTCCCCATCCCTCTCTCCCTTTCCTCCCGACGCGGCAGCAGGCGTGACGCGGAGACACGCCGGCAGGGGCGCGGGCGGCACGGGCGCGGCGGGCGTCCTTATTGTGCAGTGAAGATGTAGAGAATATGCAAGGCTCACCATCGTACAGTGAAGATAAAGCATCATAATATGGGAATGACCTATCTTGCCAATGAAGAGCGTCCTTATTGGTCTTGCGAGCTGTAAAACTAGCCCAAACACTTGTAGGTGCAGTCACCATCATTCGCTCATTATCCCATCCAAATCCACTTTCAGCAAGCAAATCTTTCCTTCCTTTTCCTAGCCAGAAGATGTGACCGTAATAGAAGATGTGACCATAACAGCTTTGTTACTAGCCAGAAGATGTGACCGTAATAGAAGAGTTCTTTCCTTCCTTTTCCTAGCCAGAAGATGTTTTTTTTTTTTTTTTTGAGAATGACACAAGACAACGCAGACGCTCACAACACGCACGCACACTCACCCCTATGAACACACGTGACGCAAACCCTACCCCTATGAGCACCTCCGAAGGGACCGAGCAGCCGGCAGATCTGGAGATTCTCGAAGTCACCACAGGCGCCTCGTCGTCGACGGGAACGTCGCTTACCACTTAATGCACAACGCCGGTAAATCCTGGGAAAATCCCAAGAAAGGTGCGAGCACCAGGGATTTGAACCCTGGTGGATGTGACCGTAATAGAAGATGTGACCATAAGAGTTCTCTGCCATCTAGCCAGCTGAGGAAGATGTGACCATAATAGAAGATGTGACCATAACAGCTTTGTTAAACTGTTAATGCTATCAGAGTAGTTGTTACTAGCCAGAAGGAGCAGTGACATAGTAATTATCTGGTTTTTATTGTGTTTTCTTTCTTTCCTTCCTTTTCCTCCTCTATCTACGCGTGGACTTCAAACGGAGTTGGCGGCTAGAAGGGGGATTCATCATTGCACCAATATAAATCTAACGTTAAAAGCTTCTCACATGGATGACAAGCAGTCAAAATTATATTACTCCATCAGATAATTAAGAATCATCTATTTCCGATAATTATTCTCATGCTGGCACAAGACTGTTGCTGACTAAGCATGCATATGCACACGTCGGTCGGCAGACATACATGTTCGACCGATCAGAATACAAACTAGGACATGCCAGCTCACTTAACGTACAAGGCAATTTTCTTTTGAAACAAATTAAATCAAGCGAGAATTAGGTGTATGGCACTTTGGAAAAAACGCAACTTAGTTATTTGGCCCTTTTCAATCGAATTTGGCTCTGTGGCCTCAAGCCAAATTTTATTTAGCTCTATGGCCTTCCGTCCGTTTTGGGCCTCTAACGGTGTTAAGTGGTCTTTTTACCCCCTGACGAAAAACAGAGTTTTGGCCTCTAACGGTGCATCTTCCTCCAAAAAAAGTATAAGGGAGCGTATCCAGTGAAAACCGAACTCTTGTGCAATCTTTGGAAACGTTCCGTATCAACCGTAGATCTGCATCCTTGATTTTTGTTCGAGGTCACGATAATAGTTTTGTAAATCCCTCTTTGTGCACCCGACATTCTCAAACCCACCCTCACCGACAAAGAGAAGTCGAAATGCCCGTGAAGTGCCAATCTTGGACTTATTACAATTGTACAACATACTCTTAGCCCTCTCAACGACTCTCCGGTTGGATCTTAGCAGATGCCTTTTATTTGGCGACACGAACCCATGGCTGTGCTCCTCAACCATTGAAACAATTTTATACTTCTTGTCCTTTGCCAAGCTTGACAACAATATGTGCCCCGACATCCACATCCGGTTTCCATCACATTATGTGTCTTTCTTTTTTCCCAGCATTCATCACTTGCATTTGTTACGTTCTCCTTTCTATACCCTTCCCTTGAACAATAATACCTCTTGATTAATATTTCATCATTTCCCTTCTTGTGCTGACCAACACGAACTGAGAAACCAACTTCATGTCCATACGACTTATAGAATTCCTCCCATCATGGAGTGTGTCAAAGATCATTCAATTTTTGGCTTCAAATGTTCTTTGGGATTTGTGTTGCTTGTATCACTTGTACAAGGGATCTACAGAAGTGTATAATTGTATGAGATGATATGAAAATCACTTTCGATGCCTGGGAACTGTACTAAGCTGTTAAGAAAATAGTAGATGAACACTTCTTGTCGTACTTTCGAATATTGTGGTGTGCTTGGACGTTCAGGGTGGGTTTCAACTCCGACGTCGACGGTGATGCCAGCATGATCATCCACTGCATGCATTCAGCCATTAATAGTGATCAGATTAATTATGATTTGCATGCAGCCTCGTGCCCAAGTTAGCAGTGATCAGATTAATTATGATTTGCAAGCGAGCCACGTGTGCCGTTAACAGTGATCATCGGATTAATTTTGAGTCAAAAAAGCAAAGCCGGCATGTATGGCTGCCATACCAACGCCAAAGTTCGTGTCGCGGGACGGCCGCCCGGCTCCATGGCGGACGGATGGTTTTGAAACACGGGAGCGGCGAGGCTGTTGGAGTTGGCGTCGACTCCCGATGATGCGAGGTCCCAACTCCATGGCGTCGCGGGCGGCCGCCGGCTCCATGGCGGACGGCGGGACCACGAGCTCGTACCAGGGGGAGGCGGCGCCCAGAACTTCCGTGGCGAACGGCGGCGCCCGGACTTCCGTGATTCGCGACACCTCGTGGCGGAGCGGGCAGCTAACGGAACGGATGGAGGGTGATTTGCAAAAACCGCAGGCCGGGAGGGGGATGGGCGGGCGCTTAGTTGAAAAAGTGCTCGGCTACGTTGGTGCCCTCCGATGGAGATCGGCGTCCTCAGGTTTGGAGTTTTCAAAGTTTGCACAAAACCTGGTTTTGCACACGATACATTCCCAAAGTATAATGGGGGAATATTTTTGTTATATACACTATCCTAATGCCTACGTTATGAATAAAAAGCAACGCGCCGGCGAAGCGCCGCCTGCCTCCGGCGAAGGTCTCAAGAAACAAAAAACTGCCATAGTTAAAGCTAGTGGCCCACAAAGTTAATTTACTGCTCATTACCGTCAGCACACCGGTCACATGTTGACCGCAGTAAAATCCCGGCCCGTGATGACCGCAACTCTCTCCATATATATATATATATATATATATATATATATATATGAAACTCCATATAGCGCCTAGGATCGGCGTTCGCTGAGGCATCCTGATTACTGTACACGTACGACCGTCCCGTCGAAATCCTCCACGTATATTCGCGTCCACCGGTCCCCAAGCTCCTCTCCTCCCCACTGTGTCGCGGGCCCACGTATACTACTGCTCAGCAGAACGGCCACGCCCATGCCCATCGTCCGCGCCACGTCTGGAGCTC
Source organism: Hyparrhenia diplandra (assembly GCA_015847255.1). Lineage (NCBI taxonomy): Eukaryota > Viridiplantae > Streptophyta > Magnoliopsida > Poales > Poaceae > Hyparrhenia > Hyparrhenia diplandra. The sequence goes on from JADLZK010001936.1 coordinate 168,864, forward strand.
GTGCGTGTGCACGCCTCCTCTCCCTGTCTCATGATTCATGGGCCCGGTTCTGCTGTGATCCACTCTCAGTGCATCTACACATTCAACCTCGGAGCCGTCGTCGCCCTAGCGTATTATATTTTACTGCCGGATTCATAGAAAAAAAAAAAAAACGGTGCCTCGCGGTCTCCACTGCGGCGCAGCTCCATCCTCTTCCTCCCTCCGGCCCCGACGCATCCTCGCCGCCTCCGCCTCCACCTCAGCCGTCCTGCGCCGCTCCGCCTCCACCACCACCACCTCTTCCCCAGCCGCAGCGTCTCCGCCGCTGCGCGTCCGATCCGCGCCCGGCTGCCTCGCTGCCGTAGCCTGCGCGTCCGATCTACGCCAACGTCAGCTCCCGCCGGCCGCCCCCGCTCCACCTCCGCTTCCTCTCTCTCCCAGCCGCAGCGCTCGCGGGATACCACGCACCGCAGCCTCGCCGTAGCCGCCTCCGCGCGTCCGATCCGCGCCGACGCTGGCTCCTGCCCGCCACCACCGCTCTCTTGTCGGAGCGTGGCCGTCGCCCATTTCCTCTTCCTCTTCCTCCCCTCCCCCTCGGCTATTATTTATTACTTAATTTGTATTCTTCTATCAGTCAGGTCAACGGGCTCTTCCATCGTCCACTACGTGCTTCGTAGACAGTTCCACACACCTGTAGTGCTCATTTTTGTGTGTACGGCCTGTTCTGATCTATGGTGATTTGCTGTTTTTTCCTGTATCCAGGATATCTGCAAGTTCATTCATTAGGAGGGATCCTGTCAATTCATCCCAATCTAACGGACATGTAGTTTCTTCTACTCTGGTATTCAGGTATTTCTCTTCTTCCTGTTAAATTTATTTTTGCTACGGCTAACAAGACTTTCAGAGATATCACATCATGCCTTACCGGTGGATTTTACAGGATTACTGAAGCCATACCCATGTATCCTCCGCCTTCCTTTGTTGCATGCTAATTCCAATTATGAGAGTTTTTTAGGGAAGTGCTTCCGAGAGGGGAGTTTGTACTACACAGGACTTAGTCTCTGTTAAGTATACGTGCATGATGATTATTATATTGTGTCCACACCCTTTTTTCCTTCCATATACATGAGGAAATAGCAAGCCCAAACCTATTGCAAAAATATGTAGATTTAAGGTTTTTCAATGTTCAGATGAAATAGTTCATTAGGCCAATGAACTGTTCTTTGTTGTTGTCGCCTTCTTTAAGTTAAGGCTACATCATGGTCTGTTTAATTTGTTTCTTGGTTCTGTGTTGCAGTAAGTTTTGTGCATGTTCATATTTATTTTCCCTATATGGATTCTATTTGTACATGTTTCTTAATCTCTGATAACATGCACCCAATTTATCACCTACTAAATTTATTTCTTTCCTTTATTGACTTCTGTATCATGGCTACAACAACAGGAGTCTCATATGTATTCCAAAGCTGTAGTTGAGGAGGTTTCTAAGAGCAGTCTCCTGGAAATTATGTCCAACAGGTATATAGCATCATGTGAAGCTGCCTGATAATTTTGCCTTTGTCCTACTTTGCAAGGATGTGATCTTTAATTTCCCTGTGTACCTACCATTATTACAAGGTTGACAACCCACTGTTTAATCCAGTTTGCCTACCTAAACCAAACTCAGCTAGATCATGGATGATGAAGGTATCCAGTTTGCCTACCTAAACCAAACTCAGCTAGATCATGGATGATGAAGGTTGTACAACTTGTTAAACTTCCAGACCATGAAAAGGTAATTATTTTCCCTATACCCAACTTCTTAACCATTCTCTAACCCTAGATAAATCAGGAACAAAAAATTAGCTAACTACTTTGCTATACTGTGATTTATGTCCTGGCATTATGTGATATCATTATCCACATGGTTATATAAGAAGGCTAATTTTTCATATCCTTAGTTTTGCACTGGCCTTTTATTAACTTTGCTTAGAGGTGGCTCATGAGTGATGACAGTAATTCGTTCGAAGTCGTGACTGTAATTTACTATAATATTATGTGGTACTTCCTATTTGTTTTCAATTCATGCCTTCTATATAGGTGCATTACGAGATAATTTATTACTGCAAACATACAGTAGCTAAAGGTTTCCTTCTTTTCTGGATTTGCAGGTCTGGATTGATGGTTCAATTTCTGGTTATAGAAAAAAATGATGTCATAGGTGATATGGGTGCTGACACACTCTGTTCAGGTGAATTGGCTGACTGTAGAGATTGTACTCCATTTTCATCTCCTAGAGTGTCTTATAATTTACACAGTGCTTTTGTGCTTCCTTTTCACATAGCATTACCCGGAATATATCTTTGCATTTATGCTTTCTTTAAATGCTTTATGTGTTAAATGCCCTGATTGAAATATAGGTCATCGAATAATACATCATATCATCGATTATCTTTTTCTCATGATGATTGTTTATTTTAAAAGTAAATCCTCTTCAGTAGTAGACATGTACAATGGACGTCTCATGTATTGGTTTTCATGTTCACTGAATTTTACTTCAAATAAGGATGCTTTTTTTCCTGTTTAAACTGCAATGTCATTTCTTTTCGAAAAGTTGATATGTACATTCATTGTAGACCAACGTAGTCGTCTAGGTTTATTGTTGTTTAACTCTTTATGCTGTGTCATGTGTCTCATCTCTAAAAAAACAAGAATGGATAGTCTAGATAAAACTAAAAATACAAGAAGTTACAAATAACAGTAAGTGGTATTCAATTTGTAACCGGTGGTGTATGATTTGTGTTATTTTCATATTTCTTGGATTTTTTTTTGAGGAACCAGGAGGAGCAAGGAGGTCCAACTGTAATAATAATTTATTAAAAATGTCTACAACCCTTATGTAGTGCGTGCATTCTTTCATTTGGTTGTCTTAAATATACCTGATGGTTAATATAGGGTGCCATGATGCTGCAGCAACTTAGTTTTTTCTCTACCTATTTGCAGATTGTCAATTTCAGCCCAGGTTGCTCAGAGGACAAACAAAAAGTTAGAGGCTATGGATTTTTCATTTTTTTTTTTTTTCTTTGTGTTCAGATTTGCTTTTTACATTTTTTTTTTACAAGGGATGCATACATGTAATCAAGATATTGTTTGTGTTAGTTGTAATACTGATGAAAGGACCACTCTACTGGCTTTTGTATTGCCTATAATGTGTAACATACGAAGCCGATGCATCTTTATATTTTGCTTTGTAGTATACCAACTTGCTCCTCCAGTTTGTGGCTGTTTTTATTAAATGCTCATCAATGATTAGCAAAGTGATCTCTACAAATAGATACTGTAGAATACAACTGATGAATGGATGGACGGCACCAAAACCTATACGGGCGCAGCGAAGCGCGCCTATCGTCTAGTATGTCCAAAAAACGGAGCTTTTCTCTCTGCATGACCGCACGATGGACCTCGTTGAGCGGCGTCTCGTGTGGACCAATACGTCGTCGGCGATGGCCCCTCGACCACGGACAGCGGCAACTCATGGAGGCTGACGGCGGCGCATCTGTGGCCTGCAGCTGCGCTCGCCTGGACGTCGCCACCACCCGCGCGGCAGCGTGGTCCGGCCCGCGGCAGACCTTGCTCCCTCCCGGCGGGCGCGCCCTCTCCTCATACGAGGCGGCGGCGTGGTGGCTTCTTCCTCGGCCTCCATCCGGCGACGTCGTCGTTCTCCCGTTCGGCGATGCTGGGTGACGGATCTTGTGGAGCAGACACATCACCCTGCCTGCCGAGGGGCGGCGCGCGTGGAGAGTTGGCCAGCCGGCAAGCCCTGCCGAGGTCTTCCTCCACATCCGTGATGGAGGCCAGGGAGGCCACGGATCCTCGTTGGTTGTTGCTCGCTGACGTTGGCCCTACGGTGGTCTCGCCAGGTCGATCTTGCCTCCAGGTCCAGGTGAGTTCATCGAGTTTTGTACACGCAGGTTGGTCATCCGGCGAGCATGGCGTGCCCTGCGGCGGTGGCGGCGGTGGCGGCGCACCCTCAACCGGCGAGCATGGCGTGCCCTGGTTGATGACGGCGCAGCACGTTATGTCAGGTGGCATGGGCATCAGCCCTGATGACCTCGCCACTTCCAACCCCGATGACGCGACGCTGTCCCATGGTGGCGGCGGAGACTGATTCTCATTGCAGATGCAGGAGACGGCAATGGCCGGTGATGTGCCTAACGAAGCTGGTGCTGGACACGCCCTCCCTCAGAGTGCCTGGCGGCCTGCGGTGTCCAAGATCTTGGAGTGTTATTCTTTTATTTCTGAATTTTTGTATGCTTCTTTCAGTATTTTCTCGCTGTTTCGTTGTACTCTTGTTTGGTTGAAACATACATTCCTCCATGACATGAGTGCTTCCCTCGACTGGCAGTTCATCAGCAGGCGTGGAGCTAGGGAATCATGATGGAATTATTTCCTTACCAAAATGATATTGTTAGAAATAAGAAAATGAGTTTGACCTGAGAGTAGGCATGTCGGTTATTATCAGTCAAATTTACCGCTCATTGATCCGGGTGGAATTATTTCCTTAACAAAATGATACTACAAGTAATAAAAAGAATTATTTTAAGAAGGGAATTATTTTCTTTTCGAGAATAATACTATAAGTAATTATTATAAGAAGGGAATTATTTTCTTACGAGAATAATACTATAAGTAATTATTTTAAGAAGGGAATTATTTTCTTACGAGAATAATACTATAAGTAATAAAAATACTTTACCGTTTACCGGACATGTCGGTGATTAGTAAAGGAATCTTTACCAATCATAAGGTAGGAAGTAATTATTTTCCTACTATAATAAAACTTAAGTAATAAAAAAATTACTCTCATCGCCTTTGGGACATGCCGATGATTAGCAAATGAAAGTTACCGATCACATGTCAGGGGGAATTATTTCCTTACCAAAACAATACTATAAGTAATAAAAGATACTCTCACAGCATGCCGAACACGCGGGTGATTAACAAAGGAAAATTTACTGATCACGGGTGAGTACTATAAGTAATTATTTTCTTACCGCAAATAATAATAGTAGTAATAAAAAGTTATCACATAGAAACCGGACACCTTGGTAATTGCCAAATTTACTTTCCATGAGCCTCTGCATAATTATTTGTAGGAGCAATAGGATCAAATGACAATATTGGTAATTAAAAATCATCACTGAGAGACCTGACACCTCGATGAATAGCAGCACCAAAATTACTGTGCACGAGCCTGGAGTAATTATTTATAGAACTAATTTTACTGTGCACGGACTTCATCGGAATTATTTACCCAACCAAAAAAATGGTAGCAACAAATATTACGTATTTCACGGGATACGTCAAAAACCGTGAGTAATAAAAAAATCTAAACCGAGGGGTTGGATGCCGAGATTGTGCGATTGTTTTCAGCCATTAAATCAGTATACACGTCATCCATGTGCATGGTATCTCAATCATTGCCAAAACGTTATTACAGGCCGCCTGTAATAACAAGTTGAGTTTGCTTTGACCGTGAGTACTCAAGAATAGATGATGTCATGGAGACTAGCTCAGCTCGATCAATTACATACACATGCTGGTCAACGTACAACCGTTGTACCGTACTATTGCTTTATTTGTCCACATGTAAGCAAATTAATGCCAAATCGAGATCATATACATTTTTTTTGAAAATGGAAGAGACTTTCTGCAGTTTCTATATTATTACACAGTTTCAGTGGTATCTTTTATGAGTCAAGAAACAACAAATACAAAAATTATTAAAGTTCCATCTCATGGGAAGGTGAACAACTATCACACAGCGGTCTCTAGTTTTCCGGTCGCTAACTAGAAAGACTTTGTTTTATCATTTCATTACGCCAGTATAATGTGCAGTTAGTACCATGTATAGCCAAAATAGAGAGAGAGAGAGAGAGAGAGAGGCCTATATTTTTTTTTTTTTGAAATAAACTGGAGGGGCTGGGTGCCCCTACAGGCCTTTATTAAACAAGAGTATCAAAAGCAACAAACCAGGTGAGTAATTATAACTGAACAGACGTGCTTGACTGGCATCTATAGAAGATTAGCGATGTACAATGCCGTCGTCCGCAGGTGAAGGAGTCATCAAGAAATTGCCAAGAGATGTGGAGGCAGGAGCCGGATGTTGTGTGCGTCTCAACAGAAAGATCATTGCTTGTCTGTCTCCCCGGCATGCACACACCAGCCGTCCATACATGCATGCAACGCATGCCTCACAGAGTTAAACTACCACAGCCCAACCTCCTTTGGTATATCACGACTACTTCGTGTCTTTCTTCGCTTTGCTCACATAATCCGTGCTTCTTCTATTAGTATTACTACACACTATACAGGCAGACCGGGTTATGGGTAGATATCTGTTGAAGGAACAGAGATAGGTTGTTACAGCTTATTATCAATAAAACGTTTATACAAGTTATTAGTTGCTCTAAATCAAAGTTTACATGCTAAACAGACTTATATATTGGATCGATCCTGAATATCCGAAATGGAAATATATTACTGTTCTTCAATTAATTCAATTGTTTTTCCCTCATCATATAACACGCAAGGACTAAACTTCTGTTGTTTCCAAAGTTGTATCTGTTATCTGTCTCATCGATGTGGGCAGTTTTCAGCTAGAAAACAGCAATTTGATTGCAAAATTCATAATGTCAGTTCTTCAACGTAACTGCCCAATACAGAGATGTCGTCTCTTCATCAAAAAAGAGAGCTACCTTGCCCACATATACAATACAATTTCTGAAAACAAATCAATATATTATTTAATTGGTGAAACAGATCCATCATGCGCCATGTGCATATATACATGAATCCACATCCAAATAAACTGGGATGTGTATGTGGTGTCATGTCATCATCATCTAATGATGATGCTTCCTGACTGACAAGGAGAATTCATCAGCAACAAACTACTAATAAGTAAAGCTAGATACACCACCAACAGCAGCCACTATACTAACTATTGCAGAAGCAACACACACTTCTTTAATTTGTTATTCCTACTAGACTAGAATCATTCATGTGTGGTGCTCTATCCACCTCACGCGACGCCGCTATTAATCCATTAGCTTGTGAAAAAACAAAGCTAAGGAATTAAGCGGGGAGGGACAGGAATATATGCCATCTAGCTAGTCAACCAATTACTATTTAGTAGATGACGATCGATGAATGATGATGGATGCAGAGATAGATATATAGAGCTGCGAGCTAAAGATGCTATATGTGTGTGCATGTATATGTATATATACATATATATATAGTGATCAAATGATTTGCTATTGCCTAATAAACCATGGGTGAATAATATTATGGATGAACCAACTTTGTTCAGCTGCAGGCAGCAGAATTGGCGAAAGGGCTGAACAAGTGCGGTGCTCGGCCGGGGACACCACCCGCCTTATTAGGGCGATGATCCGCACCGGTGGTGGTGGCGGTTGTGGCAGACACTCCGGCGGTGGCGAGGCGCTCGCAGGAGGGACAGATGGAGAGCGCGGTGGCGGCAGGCATGAAAAAAGGCAGCTGGGTGGGGGTGGCTGAGGGGCGCGGAGCTGCTGGAGCTCACGGTGGAGGCGACGGTTCTCCTCTGTTAACGTCTCGCAGCAGCGCTTGAGGAAGCTCGCAGTCCACTTCTGTCTGCTTCAACTTTGTTCTGCACGCAACAAATACATACATGCACGGAGGACATCAGGATAGTTATTATTATATATGCAAATAGATCATACAGTACAAGATATGACTTAAAAACATTTGTGTATATATAGAATAATTAATTTATGAATGCTTTCTTCTTTGAAAATATATTAGAATTGGTGACGACTATATGTGTGATGGAACAGGAAGGAACGAACAAACAGCAAGGAGATATGGATATGGGTTTAGAGGTGAATATGACTGACTAACCTGGCTCTTCTGTTTTGGAACCACACCTCCACTTGCCTTGGCCTCAGGTTCAGTTGCCTGGCCAAAGCAGCCTTTGCTTCTGCTCAGATGCACCATGCACAACACAAGCAAAGGGGAAAAAACTTAGGAATACACAGACCAAAAATACTGAAAGAAAAATAATTGTAACATGCTGCATGATTTCAGAAGTGCTAATTAGACTTATACATGTTCTACTTCTACCTAGTAGGACTTACAGGGTTGAGGGTGCTGTGCTCCTTGAAGTGGTCCTCCAGGAGCGCCGACTGCTCCTTGGATAGCCTCAGCTTCTTCCGGCTGTTGCACCCTTCGTCGTCGTCGGCAGTGACCACCGCCGATGACGCCACTGAGTAAATAAGCGCCCTGTCGCTGGCCTCATCGTCCTCCTCCATCTGCAGCTCCCTCTTCACGGCAGCAATCCTCCTCATCGGCGTGGTGATCGGGCCATCTTTGGCCGGGAAACTACTGAGAGACAGAGTCGGCTCCAACAGCGCACATGGCTGCGACGGAGGCGATGTCTGTTCCTTCAGCTGCTTCTGGTGGCCGGAGCCGAGGGAGAGGCCCAGGGTTAGACAGTTTCTTCTGTTATTGTCTATATGAAGGAGATGATTCTCAGGCAGTGGTTCAGTTTCTAGCGAAAGTTTGCCTATGGTCTCCCTAGCTGTTTCTGCTCCTTGTGTATGTGTGGAGAGAGATGGAGAAGGAGAGAGAATGGTTGATGAGGAAGGAGAGAATATGTGTGAAGAGGGAGAAGAAAGATGAGGGGGGAGAGAGACGAGGAGGATGGACACCCATACATATAGGGGTGGCAGCACTCAGCAGGCCGGCCACATGAGCCAAAACAGGCAAACCAAAACACAATAATGCACTTCACACTTGCTAAGGTTGACAAAAATGAAAAAAGTAGGAATTGCAAATGTCCATATTATTCTAAGTGTACGTGTACTCCCTTTTGCAAATGACCATCCTATAATATATACATGCATGCACCTACTGACTCTTTTTCATTTGTTCACCTCTCTCCCTGGCTTTATTACCAGCTGGATGTCATCACTTACTAGCATGGTAAAGTAGTCTGTGCACGTCGTTTTATTTTATTTTCTTTCAGGGAGGAATTTGTAGAAACAAATTAAAAGATTCGCCTCTGATCCATCCCAAATATTCTTCATTGCAAAATATTGTAAGTATTAATTTTTTACACCTAGAGGAGTGGTGAAGATTGTGCCAAGTGCACTCACCCACAATATGCGCCCATTTACTGGATCGGACACACACACTGATGTGCGTGGTGACTCCAAAGTAACCTTTCTTTTCGGTAGTAGTACTACTACTAGTAGCATATATCGATCTGCCAAGATCAAGATCGTTCCATCATATCCTTTTGTTCTTGGTAAGGCTTGCCCTCTTTACACACCATATAATTGCTTTCCACATGGAACTCTGAAAAATTGGGCCAGTTGAAAGGTCTGTCTGATGTGGGACATTGGTGGTTAGCTTATATTGTAACAACCTTTCTAATGATGGGGGTTCACAAGTCACAATTGCAACCTCATCAATCAACATTCCCCAATTGTGTGTGTGTGTGTGTGTGTGTGTGTGTGATTATGTACTACTACTGTCTCCGTATATATATTATGTACTCAAATATACAATAAAGAAACAAAACTCTATTTTTTTTTATTTTTTTGTCAGGGGTAAAACGGTTTTTTTACCCCTGACTTAACACTATTAGAGGACCAAAATGGACGGAAGGCCATAGAGCTAAATAAAATTTGGTTTGAGGTCACAGAGCCAAATTCGATTGAAAAAGGGCCAAATAACTGAGCTGCGTTTTTTCCAGGACCATACACTTAATTCTCCCTTAAATCAAAAGGGACGAAGAAAATAGGTCAATATAATATAAATCAGTGTTATTCTAAACACTAAATGATAAATATATAGTCCGTTACTTATCGTTTAGTTATTATTCAAGCAAAACGACTAATGAAGCGGATAAAATGGTCATTTAAATGAGATAAATTAGACGATCGATTAAATGAAAACAATATCCACCATATAGCGTTTAAAAGGTGAGTATAAGGGCTAATATAAACGTCCGTGATTATAACATGACAATAACATTGTCTGAAGAATAATAATAGTACAGCGAGACCAAGCAATTATTTGCTAGTTTTAAGTAGAGTACTACCCAAAAAGACAGGAAGCACAGAAACACCGTATTGGGGGGTGGTGTAGCCGTGTAGCAGAGAAAGCAGGGACAAGAGGGAAAATATAATTGAACGGCAGATTGACACCGGTTTAGTTTAACAGATCGAGTAACTGTACTGCGTCGGCTAGAACAAGACCCCGACCGCTGCTTCCACGAGCTGAGCCGCGAAACGTGCACGTGCAGCCGCCCCTGGAAAGCGACCGGGCATGAACGCGAGCAGCAGCAGCCCAACGCCAGCCAACCAAATGAGGAAGCCCGCGGCAGCAAGGACGTGGCTGGCGTTGGTGTCGTCGTCGTCGTTGTCGGGACCGGTGACGACGGCGTGGAAGATAGCCGAGGCCCCTAGCACCATGAGTATGGTGGCGTCGTCGCGGAGGAGCCGACGGCGACGGTGGGGGGAGAAGGCGACGGTGGGGAGTGCTGCCGCGTTGAGGACGAGCAGCAGGACGCGACAGAAGACGGCGAAAGCTGCCATTGGCATTGCAGCTTTGCAGGCAGTAGCAGGAGGTGCAGAGCAGCGGATCCTAGATCAGCTTCAGGGTTTGCAGCTGACGTGCGAGTGCTAAAGGTTTGGTTTGGTTCGGCTGTCTGATGAAAATCTAAGGCGGCGTGTAACGCTACTTATAGGCCCGGGCCAGGCGCACGGCAAGGCGGGTGTGGAGTACTGTAGAACTAAAGACTTTGTTTGAACGAAGTCCGCAGGAAACTGTAAAATAAGTTAAGGAATTGAATAGGTTAATAAAAGCGGACGCATGACCCAAAAAAGTCTGCAAAGGCGGGTAGTAGTGCTCTGGCTGTGCCTTTGACCGAAAATTATTATTTACATTGAAATAATGGAATAGGGTATGAAATTTGGTGGAAAATTTCAGAAGGTTAAATATGAATTTAGAGGCGGTTCAGTTCGAACAAAACCTGCCTTAAAAAAAAATATGTCTGGGGCAGTTCGTTTAACCTAAGGGTCCTGAAAATATGTTTTCACCAACTGAAAAAAAAAAAAAAACATTGAAGGGTGATTGGCTTAAGACAACCGCATTTGGAAACATGATTTAGGGATGGTTTTCATAAAGCAACAGAACAACCATCTCTAAAGTGACTATTCCTGAAAAATATATTTTTAGACAATGATTTGAAACTGTCTTTAGAAATATCTTTTCAAAAATGGTTTATTTAATAATAAGGCCTATTTTGCAAGGCTTCTCCAGCGTTTTTAGGAGCTATTTGGAGCCGTTTTCTTCCAAACGGGGCAAAATAAAACGGCTGCACCGATGAACCTAAAAAAATATGCTCTCACAAAGATTTGTGGTGAGAAGGAGCCAAATATATTAGCCTTTTCGGCTTCACATCATCCCTGGCGTTACGTAAGAGCATATTTTAAATGTGAAGCGGCTTAACGGTTTACCAAAACGACTTCAGCTCCACCGATAGAGCTGTTCATGAAGCCACAAAATAACGGCTTCACTCGTGATGTGTGTAGCAATACGAAACGGAGCCTAAATATACAACACGGCACTAACAAAAACCTGTGTGGTTTTTATCTGCACGCGCTGTACATTGGACCCCTCATCCTGCTCTCGTGGCCCACCACCAGCTCCATGCAGCCAGCCTACTGCACGCCCCGCTGGTAGTCGCCGTGCTCACCCTGCTTGCTGCGACTGCGAGCCACCGCCAACCAGTACGACATTGTTGTCAAAAAAAAGGAAGAAACTTCAGACTTTGCAGACGGCCCTACGTGGCAAGGTAGGATTGGTCGATGGGTGTGTGGTAGAACTTGCAAGTTGCAAATTGGCACAATTTTGAAACTTTTGAAGCAATTTTCTTCCAAAATAATTATCTATTTTAAATCCATTTTGCCATTTCAGTTAGTGCGATAAAATAATATCAAACAAGGTGTATTTTAAATAAAAAATATATATATGTAATTTTAAAATAGAACAACATCGAAAATACATGACGATCGTCCCATCAAATGTTTTCGGAAGAGTTTCGCTTCACTAAAATGGTCACTTCTCTAAGAGCAACTCCAAGACATGTGTTATCCTTGTTAGGTAAACTATATATGGCTTTTTAGAGAAAAAAATTAAACTCCAAGAGACATGCTATATGGTTTTTAAAATAGCAAACATGTTATTCTGAAATGTTGGTGGCTATATATAGCCAACCATAGCCATTTGCTATATGGTTTTGTAAAACAGCAAGTATATTGTGGATCTCTTCTTTTTGACAAGTTTGTTATTTTACAAAATAGCTAAACAATAAAATTTGGCTATTATATTTAGCCAAACTGTTGGAGTTGCTCTAAATCATCGAGTGCCGGAGATGTTTTGGGATGACCCAAAGCCCTACTAAATTGGCCTTTATTTTGTTTAAACGGAACTACATACAAATTTTGTATTAGCTCACGAATTAGAGGACAACTCGATACCTCATGAGTTCAATTAAAAGATTGCACGGGTAACAAGCCCAGGAGAGCATAGCAGAGCAGAGCAGGGCGCATTGGGACTCAGGTTCAACTTTTATTCCTTATGGTTTGAGCTCCACACAACATTCACTTTTTTTAATCTTACTTTTCTTGGCTCGATCACTTCACAGCACATTCAGTTTATTCAGCCAACGTGCACATTCAGTTTATTCACAAGGGTGGCAAGCATTCAAAATTATGTTGCTCCATCAGATAAGAATCATTTGTCACAAGACAGTTGCGGACTCATCAGCATGCATATGTTATGACACGATCGAGAGACTCTTTGGAACACAATCAAAATGGACAAAAGAAATAGGTCATTATAGTATGATAATTACATCTTGGGAATGAAGAATAACAGTACAATGAGTCTACACGATTTGCTTGCTTTTAAGTACTTACTCCTCCATCCCAAAACGACCGTTGTTTTAGAAATGAATCTGCATAAGGAAGGAGGACACGACTAATATGACAGGTAGAAAAAATGGATCCGACAAAGTACTTGACACCGCTACCGGTTTATTTATTAATTAGGTTTAGCAGAGCAATTGCTGATATGCAAGTGTGCGTCGGCTAGAAGCCCCGGCCGCTGCTTGCACGAGATGAGCCGCGAGACGTGCAGGTGCAGCAGCCCCTGGACCTGGAAAGCGACAGGCGTGAGTGCGAACAGAAGGAGGACAAGGCCGGCCACCCAAATGAGGAAGCCCGCGGAGGTAGCGAGGGCGTTGATCGTGGATGTCGTCGTTGGGACCGGTGGCGACGATGGCGTGGAAGAGAGCCGAGGCCCCAAGCACCATGCTGAGTATCGCGGCGTCGTAGCGGGGGAGCCGGCCGCGGCGACGGAGTGAGGGGGAAGAGAAGGCGATGATGGAGGAGGATTGCGAAGGAGCTGAGGATGAGCAGGAAGACGCGGCACAAGATGGCGAAAGCTGCCATTGGTATTGCACGGGTAAACGGCCGGAGCAAAGGCAGAGCAGATCCTGGAGCTGAGCGAGTGAGTGCTTTTGTTTGGTTTGGCTGTGTAACACGTATTTTATCGGCCGGCCGCCGCCCGGCGGATCAAGGGTCAATGGTCAATTTGCTACAGTAAAAAGCTTAGGCGCGGGCGTCCACTAGTAACGATTTGATTTTTCGAGCGGGGGCGGATCTTTTCGTGGCGGGCGCAATTTGAACCCGCCACGGAAATGATCTGGCCCCCCGCCGCCCGGGTAGGGCCGCACTCTCACGTGGCGGGCGCCTTAACGCGCCCGCCACACAAAAATCATCTTAACCGTGGCGGGCGCCGCAGCGCGCCCGCCCGCGCAAAATATATTAAGCATGGCGGGCGCGTTGCGGCGCCCGCCACGCCGCCCTGCTGCGCCCGCCACGCAAAGGCCGAGGCCTATAAAATCTGGCCGCCGCCCTTCGTCTTCCTCCACGATCTTCCTCTTCCAACTCTTGGGGGAGGTTTTGTTCAAAATTTTGACAAAAACTTTGATTTGGGTGTTTTGGCTTTGATTTGGGGAGGAGAAGACACTAATTGGTACGTAAATGCCTCTTTTCATCTTTCTTTCCCTCTTTTTCATCCCCTCTCTAGATATAGATCCATGGAGGAGAGAGAAAACTGCCTTCTCTAGATCTAGATCTATGGTGGAACTTCTTCTTTTTTTTTGGTTTGAGTACTATGTAGCGGCACTAAGCTTTTTAGAAGAGCGAGGGATCGGGATGGAGGCACCGAGCCCAATTGGATGTATGAGATGAAGAGAGTTGATGGCGAATACTATGATGAGGTGAAGAAGTTTGTTGCTTTCGGCGAAGCGCGACCTGGCCGAGATAATTGAGCGAGGCGATTATACGTCCGTGCGTAAAATGCAAGAATGACGGCGTTCTCGACATCGTCGTGCGATCTCACCTAATCATGCATGGCCGTCGGTGACTATTTGGTACGGACTTTTCACGGCGAAGAAGTTCCACCCGCCGATCCACCGGTCGATCGGTACCGAGGCGGTCCCAGCCCGATCACGGTACCGAAAAGTCCACCCGGCGGTCAATTCCATCAGATTTGTTCGAAAAGCCGCGGTGACGTCGATGATGACGGCGATGGCGGTGGTGGTGGTGGAGGGGACGGCGGCGGGGAGAATCCTATGACGCGCGGCGAGGATGTCCGGGTTTTTGAAGATTTGGTCAACCGACTTCGATGAGGGCGACATTCTGTTTGGGTGCCGAGATGGTTGGAGAACTTCAAGCGGATGAAGCGGTAGCAATTGATCCGCTTTACAAAGACAGTCGGGGGGTTGCACGGCGCCTGAGTTTTAACACGAATTTGGCGATGTTGAAGTCTCGTCATGGCTGGTGCGACACTAGCTTCAATGAGCTCGTAAGTTACACGGCCTCCGTATCCAACGCCTAACAAGGTTCTGCTAGTACATATCGTGCTAAGAAGTTGATCCGGCCGGTGGCGATGAAAGTCAAGAAGTTCGATGCCGCCCCAACCACTTTGTATCCTATATCGGGCGTCGGTATGAGAATTTGACGGTTGTCCACCTTTGTGGCGCTAGTCGATACAAGCGGAATGCGGATGTCGCGTGGGCGATGACCTCGATGAGGAAGCGGGGCGGGCGAAAAAAAAAAGAAGGGGCGAAGAAAAACCGGTGCGACGCGAAGAAGATCATGTCAACGCAGGGCGAGGAAGAGGAAGGTTACACGAGAGGAAGCGTCCGCGCTGTCAATGTGGTACCTTCCGGTCGCGATCGCTGCGGGCTCTCTATGGGAACCCCGAGGATGCTAAGCACATGACTGGCATGCATCTAGCGGTCATGTCAGGGGATGACGGAAGCTACGGCACCCGCCGGATGCTAAGCGGTGGCAAGACTTCGACGCCGCCTACCACGACTTTCTTGAGAGGAGCCCAGAGCGTTCGGTTCGCGTGAGTACCGGCGGAATGAACCCGATCGGTGACCTGAGCAGCACACAAAGCCGCGTGGCGGTCGTCCTCACCATGTACAATCTTCCTCCACATCTTTGTCAAAGAGCGGTATGTTTTGCTCACCATGCTCATATCCGAACCGAAGCTGCCCGGCAGCGATATAGATGTGTTCTGGAGCCGTTCATGGAGGAGATGCAGTCTTGTTTGATGATGGGGTCGGGATGGTTGATGCGTACCGCAAGGAGAAGTTCACTCTTCGTGCCATCATCTTTGTCACCATCACCGATTACCCGGCCTGTTTTCATTATCGGGCGGATTAAAGGGAAGACCGCTGTGTAGCTTGCATCGAAGAAACCTGCTCCACTTACACGAAGGGATCCACCAAAGCGTGTACATGGAACACGAGGCGGCTTCCTCTGCGGTAAGCATAGGTACAGAGATGCAAAAATGAATATGTACTTTGACAACAAGGGCGAGTCGAAACCTCAGCCGGCACCGACTAGTTATGGTCCGAAGGTGTTTGACATGGTGAAGGACTTGGAGTGCGAGTTTGGAAAGAAGAAGAAGAAGAAAGGCGATGATCGGGAAGGCGGCACCTCCAAGACAAAGAAGCGAAAGAGGGATAAAGCGGAGGACGAAGCGCCTCAGCCGTTCCCTTTCAAGAAGAAGTCAATCTTCTTCAAGTATCTAAAATCTTGGAAGATCTGCATACACCCCACGCGATCGATCGGATGCACCTTGAGAAAAATGTCTTGAAAGCACGATCGGTCTCCGATGGATATCAAGACCAAGATGAAGGATGGTGTGAAGTCACGTCGGGATCCTGTAGACATGGGCATCCGGACCGGAAATTCACGCTACACGGCTTCCGAACGGTAAAGTCCAACTCCCAGGTGCGGCCTACAACCTAACGAGAGATGAGAAGTTGGCTATGTGTCGGTTGATGCGGGGTATCAAGGTACCGACGGGTTTCTCTTCCAACATCAAGAGTCGGTATCAATGAAAGACCTCACAATGACGAACTTTAACGCGCCGCGATGCTCACATCATCTTTGGCGGTGTTCCTTCCAATTGTGATCAAAGCTATTCGTCCAAAATACGTGAAGATGGTGGTCACAAGGTTGTCATACTTCTTTAACCAAATCAACGGAAGGTAATTGCCAAAGCGGATCTGCTGCGTTGAAAGAGTTCATCGCGAAACAATGTGCCGGATAGAGATGTGTTTCCCACCGTCGTTCTTCGACATTATGCCACACCCGATGATGCACATGGTTGATCGGATAGAAACGGCTAAGACCGTGTACCTACATGCGATGTGGACCCGCGAGCAACTAATGTCTACCCTCAATCGATTCAATCATAACCGCGCTTACCCGAGAGGGCTCTATGATCGAGGCATACACAAGCCGGGGAGGCCGTGAACTGGTGTGTGAAGTACATAAAAGATGGGAAGGCTATTGGGCTTCGGTGCATCAACATGAAGGAAGAACCTCGGGGATGGGGTGCGTGGGCGAAAAGCACGCACCGATATACATAGGGAAAAAGTACTAGGCGCTCACTACGGCATCCTTCATCAATTGGTGATCATGGACGAATACGTGAAAAAGCACCTCAAAGAGCTCCCGCCGTGCAAGTAGGAAGCGCAAGAACTGTCCGAAGGATTGGGCGGAGAAGGAACACAAGAACTCTTTCCTCCGGTGGCTCCAAAAGCGAGAACATTCGCCCGGGGAGATGATCGAGAGGCGTGAAGAAGCTTGTGTCGGGGCCGTCCATGCAGGTCACCACGTGGCAAGGGTATGATGTCAGCGGGCACGGGTTCCACACAAAGAAAAGGACAAGAAGAGTGCATCACAGAATAGCGGTGTTCGATATGAGGGCGGGAACGGCGTGGCGAGGGGAGAAGATGACATGCCGCACAAGTCGAAGAAATATGGGAACTTGACTATGGTGGTAACCTACGGGTAACCGTTTTTCGTTGCCCGATTGGGTCAAGCTGCGGCGAGTTCTAGTGGGCGATTTTGGGCTAACCACCGTGAACCTTCAAAGTGTATGCGGTACAAAGATGATCGGTGGGTGCTTGCATCGGATGCCGCACAAGTAGCCTACTACATGAACGCGGAGAACACAAATAGACATATTGTCGTGGCGGGAAAGCGGCCGGATCGTGGGGGGGCGATGGGGTCGAGTCCCGAAACATACAACAACTATGATGAGTTCCACCTCTTTCTGATTTTTCAAAAAGATGAAGGAAGCGGAGGACAGAATCAATCCCGACAAGACTAAAATGATGCCATGGACCCGCCCCCGATGGCGAGAAGAAGACCACCAATGCACGGCACCAAAATGATATGTAGTTGCGGTTATTACGATGTAAGCGGTAGTCCAAAAAACAAATATCTCACCACGAGTTTCGGGGGAAACTACGGGGAGACTAGTGATTTTTGAACTACACGTTTGTAACACTTTCTCGTATGCAAAAATGACCTTTATATGAAATGTAGATCTTGATGAGTTATGAAGTTTCCGTATTCATGACTTTTTTGAATCTTGGCCGTGCGGGGCTTCAAAATGTCGATCGAATGTGTAAAAAATTCAAATTTTAAATTTCGAGGCGTGAAAAGTTCGAAAAATGAAAAGTTGACACTAATACCAAACGTAGATCTCGGAGAGTTTAACAAAAGTGGTATTCATGACTTTTCGAATCGGCGGCGTCTAGGGCTTCAAAAGCGGAGCTTCAAAAAAGTCACAAGTTCGACCGGTCAAACCTTGGTCAAACGGACCACTAAACGACCTAATTTTGAAAAAGTTTGAATACAAAGTTGAAAGTACTCATCAAGATGTAAACTTGGTGTATATAAATGGATATGTGTTGGGAGCGTAAAGTTTCTAATAATGACATACTTCTCACTACGCATACGAAAGCATCCTCTTCCTCGTAGCATCCCTATATATACCACGAGGATGTGTTGGGAAGCGTAAATCATCCCTATATATACCGGATGTGTAAAAATTTCAAATTTCATCCAAATATTTTTGATATATTATCTGAATTGATCTCTCAATTTTTAACAATTTTTAACATTTTATAACAATTTATAACAATTTATAACAAATTTTAACAATTTTTTAGAATACTTGTCAATTTATTCTGAAAATATTACAGCATCCTTGGCGGGCATCCTTACTCGCCCGCCACGCGAAAAAATATTAACCGTGGCGGGCATCCTTACTCGCCCGCCCGCAAAGCAGCGTGTAGTATAAATACTCCCCATCCACAGGAATTTCTCTAAGTCGCCGAGCTCGTCCATTCGACCCGAAGGGCTGCTGCGATTTTCCCCAACCCTAACGTCGCCGCCGTGCGCCGGACAATCCGCCGTCGTCGTGCTCCCTCGTCACCGCCACCTCCGTCCGCGCCACCTCCGCCCCAGCGGCGTCCTCGTCATGTGGCCCCGCTTCCGCCCGCAGCGCCACCGTCCCGTCACCGCCGCCCGTCCCGCCCCGTCACCGTCACCGCCCGCGGAACCCCTAACTCCGTCTGCGCCGCCTCGCCCCGTCCTCGTCCGCGCGCTGCTTCCGCCCGGCGCCACCGTCCCGCCCCGTCCACATCACGCCCGCGGAACCCTAACTCCGTCCGCCTCAGGCCGTCCGCGCCTCCGTCCCGCGCCACCGGCCTCCGTCCGCGCAGCGTCGCGCCGCCGTGGTGTGCTGTCTCTGCTTGGCGTGGAGCCTGCTTGGCCCGAGTCCGGCGGCGTAAAGGTGGAACCTAGCACCGTGGTGTGCTGTCCGTGACGTCTTTGCTCCATCTTCTTCCACTCTGGTGACTATTGGGCGGCCTCCGTCTTTGTCTTTGCTCCCCATCTTCTTCCACTCTCCTCATCTAGCTAGGCGAGGTTTTGATTCTGCAATTACCTATGAATTTTGTGCACATGTGCTTATCATGTGGTGCCCAGTTTGTTGCCTATGAATTTTTATTGTCTACGTGATTTTTGAGCCACTGTGATGCCACCCACTATGATCGAATTAATTGAGAAAAATTAGCATATGTGCTTTGCTTTGTGATGCGATCTTTGGATAAGCGAGCAAATTTGATTTTCAGTTTTCTCAAAATTGAGCATATTTTTTATGCCCTCGATGCCTCTGTACAATTTGGATAAAGCGAGCTAGTGTCCATCTCTATTTTGAATTCCAATTTTAACTCATTTTTTGGTTATGGCTAGTAGCTAGTACTACGATTTTTACGTAATTTGGACATGCCTTAATTTTACGTAATTTGGACATGCCTTTGCTCACTTGAACATGTCATTTCAAATTAATTTGGACATTCCTCAATTTTTACGCAATTTGGACATGCGTTACCTCACTTGAGTCTTTGTATATATGTCAATTAATGGTACCTATTTGCTGCGATAGTGCTGATTTTTGATACTTAGCTGAATTTGGATATATGTTGGATATATGTTGGATATATGCCCTCGATTAGGCTGTTGGATACCTAATTGCTAGCTGTTGGTACGTTGATCTACCAATCACACATAACTAAGCAATTTACGAATTCGGATATATGTTGATGGCTGTTGGGTCCCTCTTGTCATGTTGATGGGCGTGCTAGTTAATATTGCCCTGTGATGTTGGCCTTAGTTCTTGTCATATGTTGGCCTTTGGACCCCCTACTGTCATATGTTGGCCTTTGAGACTTAGCTGCCTTGGTTGATACTTAGGCTTTGCCTTGCTTGACTAGTGCCTTGGTTGATACTTAGCTGTTGCTCCTCCTCACATGTCAATATTGTCCTATTTGTTGTTGGCTGTTGGAGATATACTCATTCTCTTGGGGCCTAATTTCTCTACTTCTTTGTCAATTTTGGGATGTTGTTGTTCTTTGTTGGCTCCCTATTTACCGTACCTATTTGAGATGTTGCCTTAGATGCTCGTAATTTGGACATGCCCGATAATAGCTTTGATCTGTACCTATTTGCTATCTTTGGTACCCTATTCTTGTCTAGACTTGGACAATGTCTCATTCTATATGCCCATGATGCTTATTGATCTGTGATGCTTACACTTGATACTTAGCATTACTGTGATGCTTAAACTTGAAACTTAGCTACTGTGATGCTTAAACTTGATACTTAGCTGCTGCTGTGATGCTTAAACTTGGCCCCCTATTTACTCTTTGCTCTTGCCTACAATTGGTCATTGGCTCCCTGTTCTCTCTACTTTCTTGTCAATGTTGAGTTTGTCACCCTTTTATGCAATGATGTGAACCCAAAAAATTCAAAAGTCTTTGAGGGCGGTGGCATATATGCGATGACATGAACTTATTGGGGCTGAGGCAGCGGCTATGATGATTCAATGTCCCCCTATACTTGGAAGCTTCTAAACTAGGGACGGCTTGTACAAAGCAACCAGTTTAGAAGCGATGTGCATGATCACAAAGGGGGCTATATCTAAGCCAATCTTTTATTTCTCTCTTTTCGCAATTTTGAATTACGCTTGTGTACTCGGCCTATATACTATAGTACTAAAGCACTATATATTTGTAGCTTGAAATGGCGAATGAACAAGAAACGACCTCAAGGTGAGCTTGAATGGGAGTCGCTTAGCTCCGCCCCAAGTAGCTCTAGTACTTCCGATGCATAGCGGAGCCTCGTATAGCCCGTGTAAGGGTAGAAGGAAGCGTCTGAGAGGGAGGAAGAAGATCCTAATTTCAACCCGGGGATGAAGCACGAAGCAAGAAGCGTCGGGTTAAGGAAGTCTGGCTGAGCAGTGCCACCGCTCCCTCCACAAGCGGCTCGAGCAACAACCCCCTCGTCCCACGGCCACCTCTTCGGGCAAAGCAAAGGGAGACAAGCCGACGGCGGAGAAGGGGAGACCATGGGAGGCACAAGAAGATCGATGAGGTCCTTGTCATTCAAGAGTTGGGGCCGCGGGGCGAGCCCTTCTTGCTGCCTCCCGAAGTCGTCGCGAAGGGCGACACTCAAGTGTCGTGTTTCGTGAAGGATAAGGTCTCCATTCTAATCGAAGGCTGGAAAGCCGTCCCGACAACGACAAGTTATGGGTGTTTGGCGAGGTTTCGAAGCGGTTCCGGTATCCGCCCGGCGCCGATATGAAAAGGTGGTGCAGCATGTATACGTCCTCGCGGGAAGAAGCTTCCGGGCTGGAAGTATAGGCTCAACGAGACTTTACGAGAAGAAAGGGACGCCTACCCTTCACCAAGTATACCATGATCTCGGAAGAAGTATGGGAAGAGTTACGCAAAAGGCTAAACACGCCCGAAGCAAAGGCGAAGAGCGAGAAGTTCTCGAGCTAGCCAAAACGGAACAAGCGCCCCACTACATGGGCGGTGTTGGGTACACCGGACCTGGCCGGCGTGGCGGGCGGAAGAAAGGAGAAGAGGGAAGGCTGGGGGCCGGATCCGTGCGAGAGCTGTGATGAAAGGACCCGGGACTTCCTCTCGCCCACAAGCCCAGAAGCCGGAGGCCCAAGCCCGGATGAAGGAGGTCGAGAAGAAGGTCATAGAGGCCATTTGCGGCTAAGAACAGCGGGACCCTCGAGATTCGTCGGGGACATGATCCGCGACGTTGGCCTTGGGAAACCCAGAGCATCGCGGCCGCGTCCGTGGCATGAGCTCGGGAAGAGTTGGGCGGCGGTGGGCTCGTGGCGGTCGAGATCTTTGCCTCGCATCACACGACGGCGGAGGTACAAGGAGGTGCGAGGCGGGAAGGCGTGATGAGGCCTTGCGGCAAATGATCACCCAGTCCATCAAAGAGGCCCTCACGAGCAGCGACCCCGGATGGTCAAAGTCAGGAAGCGGATGTTCCCCAATCTTTGGTATGCCGGTGCCCACCCCGGCAACCCCCGCCGGCACCTCTACTCTTGGCCAGGCAGGGACCGGTGGATGATATCACCGAAGAGACACGGTGCGTATTGTTGATACTGTCGCGGAGTTGGGCAGGAAGCCCGGTGGCGAGGGGGTGGTATTTCCTCCCGGATCTTGCAAAAGTACGAGCGCATGAGATCTCTCGAGAATGTGCTGAAGTCAACATTAGTGCGTGGGCGCGGAACATGAAGGGGGGCTGGACTATCCCGGTCATAACGAGGTGAACACTCTAGGAGCTGCTACGTGTTACAACATCTTTGTGGCGAAGGTGGACATTGGTGAAGATGTCGAAATTGACTCCACCTTCCGGCTCGCCAAAGAAGGCAGCGGACCAGTACGCCACCGGACCCCTATGGTGACTCTTAGATGATGATGAAGATGGTGGGGACGGCAGAGGCAACGACCCTCCTCATGGTTCCAGTACCCCCACGCTAAGGACCCGGCACAAGGCAGGCCTAAGGGCCGACACCGAAGGAGCCGACACGAGAGGAGCCTAAGGAGGTGGCTTTGGGGAGGGCCGGCACTGAGGAGCCTAAGGAGCCGACACCTCGGGGGCCGACACCTCGGGAGCCGGCACATGAGGGGCAGCCGATATACGAGGAAGCAGGCCGGCGAAAACACGTTGCGTGTCCTGAGGGAGAGTAGGGTGCGAGACACCCATCTACACTCAAGGCCTCCAATGGACAACACCTCAAGCGGGGAAGCGAAAGGAGCTGGACCTAGCAAATGCCCTCCACCACCGAAGAAGCCAGGCATTCGATGAAGAGGAGGTCGTAGCCGACAAGTACCCTAAACCCAAGAGGCCCCGGTAATAGATGTTCGATCCGAAAGGTATGCCCCCGCTGAAACAACGAGTTGTACTATGTTATTAGCTACTTCTTTTCGCAACCGTAGCTAACATTTGTACCGCCGCTTTTGCGGGCCAAAATCCCCACCTTATGTCGGTTTTGTCTCGGAAGAATGCCCGGCTCGTTCGAGTTTGGGAAGTTCATGATCCCAAAGGCCCGGCTCATCGATGCCGAGGACGGGAGACTCGGAAGTTCCATGCGTGGTACATAGAGTGCGCAAAGAGTGGATTGCATACCTTCGGTGTCCTTCTTCCTAAGGAGTGCTTCCACTACCACACCGATCTCAGTTCTTGGTTACATTCGGCGACATGTCGAGACTACTTCGTCGACGAGGACATTGGCGTTGCCCAAGTCACCTTGTTTACGATGTAAGCGCAATTTTACTTGCACATGTCCCTTGCATCCGTATATAGATTCTTTGTTTCAAAGGTACCTATGCCACGACCACATGTCCTTGTAGGTTGAGCGCCGATGCGAGCCACAAGTTAAAGAATGGTATTATTTACCTCTCTCCATGGCACATCTGTGAGAGATGGTCATCGGTTATAAGCTAAGAGCGGACCATCCCGACACGGTGAACTTGACGGACGAGGAAAGACAGAAGATCTGGGCTAAGAACGAAAGAGCTAAGAAGTTGGAGGTAGCGAGTACGTCATATCGGCGATGAAAAAGGTCAAAGAAAAATGGGTATCGATGTATTACGGCGCCTTACCAATACGGAATGGGGCTCGTAGGACATTGGATCTGTTTCATGATCTTTCCTCGGGGACGGGAGGGCCGTTGTCTTTGACTCACTACGAGGCCTTTGTTGGTGTTTCTTACGCACACGAGAGAAATCCACAAGCGCGCACGGAAATACCGTTGTAGCACTTCACCCGGTGGTAGCTGGGGGTATCGTATTTTTTCACGAGGGACGGTCGCGCTACTGGCTTTTCAGGTCTATGTCAACCTAAGGCAAGGGTTTGTTTTCTAAGAGTAGCGAGGTATCTATAGGCTAAGTTTTTCCGTGCAAAGTGATTCCTAAAAGTCATTTGTCTACTCACTTCGGGCACCGGCCCACGCCCAAGGGCGGTGTCAAGGCAATTAGCTCTACGACACGGCCCGAGCGTGGGGGGGATTTCAAAGGACGGACAAGGCTTGTCACGACCAAGCCGCCTACCCCCTCAACCGTGGGATGCACCACAAAAGGTAGGTGAACACTAGTCCAAACACCACGTTTGCACTATTGGTCGCAGATTCTTGATGTTGGCCAAGGTTCCCCGGTCAAAGAGTTCCTCCACCAAGAACTAACGTTAAAACGATCTACCAATCCCGCAAGTCTACCTTTGACTAAGAAATATACGATGGAAATTAAGTAGCTGCAAGATAATCACAAGACTCCTTACCAAAGTGTAAGTAGCTTGCGAGAGGTACAAGCGAGGGCGGGTGCCGACAAGTCCCAACACTCCGTCCTCCTAGGAACCGCGGAACAGAGGGGCTTAACCGTCAACTCGGGTAGAAAGAACCAAGCTTCTTTCTAGCCTTTCCCTCTCTCACTCTCTAGAATTAGAAGATAGAATAGAAGAAGTAGAAGAAGAAGAAGATCTAATTCTACTCTCTTGCACAAGTGGATTTGGTTTCTCCTTTGAATTTTTTATTGCTTGATGAGAGGGAGAGAGGGGGTCTATTTATACACAAGGGGAGGGACCTAAGTGCTAAAAAAACACCCAAACCGACCTAGGAAAACCTTCCATGTACGCCAAACCGACCATCCCACGTCGGTTTCACCAGTTTTGGAAGGTAACAAACCGCCTCCCCATTTGGGCTCGAACCGCCTCGGCCGAGAGTGCGGCCGCACCAGGTGTGGTGCGCGCAACCACCGGCGAGGCCGGCTTTGGCCCAGGGCCGGCGGCGGGCTTCCTTGCTCACGAAAAGTTGTAAGGTGGACTTGGCCCGGCCTGGTTTCGACGTTTTGTTGCGATTTCTGTTTGGGCTTGCCATTTGCTCCTTTGGGCCTTTTTCTATTTGTTGATTTTATTTCTTTTTCTTTGTCTTTTTGGCCCAAAGTGATCATCCATGAGTTTGTACTGCAAGTCCAAATAAACACCAAAACTTTGGAATATGTTAGTTGAAATTCCTATTTCTAGGTTGTTTTGGTGTTGTGTTGACGGTATTTAATTTGTCGTTGGTTACCGTCAACAAACTCCCCCACACTTAGCCCTTTACTCGTCCTCGAGTGAAGGCACAGGGACTAAAGTGGTTCAATCTCCAAGATGTAAGCTTGCATACATGTTATTCCAAGCCTTACGCTTTGTGAGCATTTTCCCACCCTTTATTACCTTTCATCGTAATGGGGCTTTCTAGCTTTTCTCCAAGCCTTGGGTGGTTGCGGATAGAATGGTTATAACGAGAGGTGCTTATCATTCATCCTTTTTGATCAACTTTATATCCGGGGTTTTATTTAGATAAAATTTTATTTTTCGAGAAAGCATGGGCTTTATTGCTATAATTTTTTTTTTTGGAGAGGTGGGCTCGCTCGCCCTAGACTTTGTCTTTTATTTCCTCTCTTTTTTTTTTTCTCTCTTTTTTTTTTTTTTTTAGAGATGTGGGCTCTACTAAGCCCTTGGACACTTGCCCATTTTTCATCTCATTTCTTCTTCTTTTTCTCTTTTTTTTTTTGAGAGATGTGGGCTCTACTCGCCCTCGGACACTTGTCCATTTTTCATCTCATTTTTTTTTTAGCATAGCCCAAGACATTTCTCTTTTTCAAAGAATAGATTCCCGGATGTTGGGTTTCTTTTCTGGACGAAGTCATAGCAAATCCATTTATACCATATCATATTTGGCAACAACTTAGACTAGATAGAGCATATGCAACCCACATGAATCAGGTTTTTTTCGGGATGAGCGAGTTGTTTTAATGAAGCTTGGTATTACGCGAGGAATAAAATGTACGCATGCCATGTATCAATTGGTAGATGTAGAGATGGAGTTTTGCTAACTTGGTTCAGGTTTTAGCACTTAAAGATAAATCACAAGTCAAAATTTAATTTTAATAAATTACGTACCTTTGACTTGCGAATCCTCCCCCACACTTGTTTTTGTACCTATTTTTATTTTTATTTTTGCACAAGGACAAAAACAAGTGGAGACATAGATAATAATATAATAATAAAACTTTATTGAATTTATAAATAATTTAAAACTGGGGCGCACACTTGAAGGAATTACAAAATAATAGGAAGGGAAATACTGAAAATTAGTGCGCGCCTAATTATTGATAAAGAGGTAGAGCACTTCTACTCGAAAAGGTCAATGAGATCCAGCGCTCTACCCCCATCTCCTTAGCAGCGGTTTGAGCTCCTCGTGCATGCTAACATGCAAGTCTGCTAGCTTCTTCCTAAGGCGGATATTGGCGCTATGCCTTTACGCCAACTTTGCCTCTAAGGGTTTGGATGAAGCTCGAGAGATCTACGTGATCTTCTTTTGTACACTTTCAATTGTAGGACCCGTTTGAGGTTCAATGTCATCCCAGAAGAATCCTTTTGGCTGTCCCCGAACACGTGGTTTGGGAACCTTCTTCCTCCATTTTCCGTTTGGCAATTGTTCTAAGGTATAAGGGAAACAAGAATCGCCTTTTTGGAAGTGGCGGAGAGATTCCCTAATGAGGTCTTCGTCATAAACTACTTTGCTTCCTCTATGGGGACATTCTCCTTGCCGTCTACCTTTCTTTTCTTTGGTGTAGGAATCTTGGCCGGGAGAAGGTAGGAGAGCTAGGTTTCTTTACGGGGTTTCCCTCTTTTCTAAGTATTTGGAGGCGAAAGTCATGGCTTCCTCTCTATTAAATGGTACTAGAGCCATAGGAGGAAGAGAACCTTCTGCTTTGTTCTTGACTTAGAGGAAGAGAATTTGAGAGGAGGAGAAGAGCAAGAAGGAGAGGTGTGAAGAATGGAGAGGAGGAGGGTGGATTTTATAGGACAAATTCTCCTCTCTCTTTTAGCATGTCGAAATCTCGCGGGCGCACCATACTACTGAGCGGGTTGTGAGAAAGAAGAGATGGGGGCGAAATCCGGACCGGCGGGGCCGGCCGAGTGTGCGGGCGCACCCGGTGTGTCTTGTAGCGCACCACCAGTGTCCCCTGGTCGAGTTTTCGGCCACATCCATTTCCTTTTACGAAAAGTTTTGAATCGGGGTTTTTGAGAAACGTTCCTTTCTTCTTTGATCTCTAATTGATCCTCAAATTTGAATTTTGAAAATAGTTTATGCTTTGATTTAATTTAGAAAGTAAATATTCTTTGTGTAGCAAATGACCAGCATAAATTTAATAGAATAAAAAGAAAATAGAAAGGCAAATACTTAATTAAAAACTATATAGATAACTTTTTTATGTTTTACTATTATTATATATATATATTATTATTATTATTTTTATTATTTTTTTATATGCTGATCATACAAATTAATTCTCAAAGCATAAATCTATTCTATCGAGCTCTTGGTTAAGATCAGTCGGCTCGAAGAAAAGCTTAAGAGCGTTGACCGTTTACCTTTTGTATCTCACTGCGTCATCTTGAATTGTGATTGCGCCGTGTGGCGATGTATTGATGACGGTGTATGGTCCTTTCCATTTGCTTCTCGGCTTCCCTTCGCGAATAATTTCACCCGGGAATTGAATAGGAGTACTTTGTCTCCGTGGCGAATTCTTTGAATTTGATCTTGTGATCATGCCATCTTTTTGTGCGCTCTTTGTAGAGCTTTGCAGCGTGGTGCGCCTTCTCTCGCCATTCTTCTAGTTCGAGAGATTTGTCTCGGCGGTTTTTCGGCGAGTCGGCGTCCATATTCCACTTCTTGATGGCCCAATGAGCTCGGTGTTCAGCTCAAGCGGTAGATGGCAAGTTTTGCCATAGACCCGGTGGTAAGGTGACATGCCGATGGGGGCTTTGTATTTGTCGATATGCCCGAGAGAGCATCGGGTAGCTTATTCTTTCAGCCCTTCCCATCTCATTGACCGTCTTACGCGGGATGTTCTTGATTTGTTTATTGGAGGTTTCGGCTTGCCCGGTTCGCGGATGATAAGGGGTAGCGATATTGTATTGAGAGTGCCGAGCTCTTTCAAGAATGCCCCTGAATGACTTGTCCTTGAAATGCGATCCTCCGTCAGCGATCACCATGCGTGGCATTCGAAGCGGGGAAGATGATTTCATGGAACATCTTTGCGTGCGTGCTTGCCATCGGCGACTACGCGCGGTATTGCCTCTACCCACTTTGACACGTAGTCTCTTTCGCCACCAAGATATACTCGCAATCATGGGACTTACGGAATGGCCCCATGTAATCAATGCCCCACACATCAAATATCTCTATTTGAAGGTTGTAGTGTAGGGGCATTGCATCCGAGCTGTGATGTTCCCGGTCTTACGGCGGTTGTAGCATCTTCGATGAACTCTTTAGGTGTCGTCGTACATCGTCGGCGAGGAAGAATCCCGCCTTTGCCAAATTTTGGCTTGTGTGCGAGAAATACTCCCGGATGTCGCGTAGGGAGATGCATGACATTTTTCGATGATACGCATTCCTTCCTCCACAGGTACGCATCTTCTCGGCAAGCCGTCCGCACACACCACAATACGGATATGGGTCATCCCATAGGTGCCGTCTGCTCTCCATTTGGAGCTTCGCTTGTTCTCCCCGGTGGTACATATCCCGCAACCATGTAATTCACAATGTTTGCGTACCATGGGTTGAAGTGCGACACCTTGAGTAGCATGTCGTCGTCAGCGCGGTAATGTCGTTGATTGGTGGTTCCTGCATGTTAGTTACTTGCATGCGCGACAAATGATCCGCAAGCTGTATTTTCTACTCCCTTTTTATCTTTTATTTCTATATCAAATTCTTGGAGTAGAAGAATCCGGCCGGATCGAGGCGAGGTTCAGCGTCCTTTTTGGTGAGAAGGTACTTAAAGGGCAGCATAGTGCGTATAAGCGATTATCTTTGCGCCCACTAAGTGGGATCGAAACTTCTCGATAGCAAAGACTACTTGCCGGGGAGCTCTTTTTACGTAGGTCGTGGCGTAATTAAAGGCTGGGCTCTGTCGAGTTTTGCTAGCATATGCGATGGCATGCTGCTTTTTGTCCTTGGTTTGGCCTAGGACCGCACCAACGGCGTAGTCGCTAGCATCGCACATGATTTCAAATGGCAGCGACCAATCGGGGTTGGATGATCGGGGCGAGATGAGTGCTTTCTTTAGGGTTTTGAAAGCGTGCAAGCACTCATCGTGAAGTCAAAGGGTACATCTTTGGCTAGCGGGGCCGTAAGAGGTCTAGCGATTTGCGAAAAATCTTTTATGAATCTTCTATAAAAACCTGCGTGGCCTAGGAAACTACGGATACCTTTGGCGTTCTTTGGGGGTGGTAGCTTTTCGATAACTTCTATCTTAGCTTTGTGTACCTCTATCCCCCCTCTCGGACACAAGGTGCCCAAGAACGATGCCTTCTCGGACCATAAAATGGCACTTTTCCCGTTAAGTACCGGGTCCTTTTCTTGGCATATTTGCAAGACCCGGTCTAGGTTCTTGAGACGACTTTTGAAGGTCTTACCATAGGCGGAGAAATCGTCCATGAAGACCTCCATGATTTCTTCGATCATGTTTGAGAAGATAGACATCATCATGCACCGAAAAAAGAAGCGGCGCATTACGGCCCAAATGACATTCTACGATAAGCATAGGTTCGGTATGGGCATGTGAGCGTGGTCTTGCTTCGGTCATCGGGGTGGATCGGGATCACGGTGGTAGCGAGAATACCCGTCAAGGAAGCGAGAAGAAAGAGTGTTTAAGCTAACCGCTCCAACATTTCATCAATAAAGGGCGGCGGGAAGTGATCTTTCTTTGTTGCCTTGTTAAGTTTTTCGTAATCAATACACATTCTCCACCTTGTGACTTGTCTTTGTGGAATGAGTTCGTTTTTTAGCGTTCTCAACGATTTGTCATTCCTCCCTTTTTAGGGACCACTTGGATGGGCTAACCCAATCTTTGTGTGGTGCGGGATAGATAATCCCGGCGTGAAGAAGCTTGAGAACTTCCTTCTTCACGACTTCACGCATCGCATTATTGAGCTGCTTATTTGGGGTTCACATGATGGGGTACTTGTCGGGGTCAATAGGGATGCGATGTGTGCATAGTGTTGGGCTTACCCCTTTCGGATCTTGAAGGGAATACCCGAAGACCGATCGTGTTTCTCTAAAATGGCTATTATTTGGGTAGTCTCCGGTCACTAAGTTTATAAACTTATGATGACCGGTGCTTGTAAATCGCCGTTTAGGAAGACATAAGCGTAGGCACGGGGGTAGGGGTTTAAGCTCAACCGGAGGCGAGTTAGCTCTTCCTCTTTGGGAAGTTCTATGAGTTCCCCTGAATCGTCCTCTTCTTCAATGAAGAATTGGGCATCTTTTTCAAGGTCTGTTTACGGGTTCTCATATAGCATAACTCCCATGACCTCCTCGGGCGTGTTGTACTCAAGGAAGGGGTTACATTCCGAGTTTTTAGCTCGAGTAAGCTGGGATAAACTTTTCTTCGAGTGTGACATCTAAATCCCGGATGTTGGTAGATCAAGAATCTTCTCCAAGGGATGCCCGATTAGGATGTCGAAGTCTCGGATATCAAAAAGCGTGAAAGTCGAGAGACAACTTGACATCCTTATGCGGGGAAGATTTGTTCATGTATAACCTCACGGCATTCAATGGTGGTTCGTGGTGCTATGCGCAAGGTCCGTCTTTGTGGGGGTCCTAATAGCTTCCTCGACACAAGCTTGTGCAAAGGTTTCGGACATTATGTTTATCCCCCACGGTAGGGTTATACATGACTTCCACCAAACTTCCACGATATACGCAATGGATTGGTGTAGAGGGGCCACTTATCCGAATTTCTTGAAAGGGTCCTTCCTCTCTCAACCATTCGTGCTCATTATAGCTGTTAGCTCCTTAATAGGCTGCTGGAGGAAAGTTTTATCCGGGGGCTATTCAGGGGCTAGCCGGGGGCCGGTGGTTTCTTCCATTGTTCGTGCCGAGGTGTCACCGAATTGATCGATAAGGTCAACCTCGAAGAGCGGGAGATCCGTGCATACGGTCTCCTTGTGTTACAGTTCAGGCGAGGGTCTCTCTATAGGTTTAACGGGTTCGGCTTTCACGAAGAGACTTCCCTACGGTTTTACGCTTGGGTTCCACTCGGATGGGTTCTAGCGGAGGAGTATTCTCAAGAATACGGTTTAGGAGAGCTTCTCCTTCATTTGTGGTTTTATGTGAAAATGACCCTCGGCTAAATCAAGCGGCGAGGCGGCATCGCCTGTCCAATCCTAACCCGAGAAATCTTTGTAACGCACGTGGTTTGGTATGGGCAGTGCAGGCGGATCGTGTAAGCGTGGTAAACCGGTCGAGGCTGCACCTAAGGTTTCACCCTCTATTTGTCGGAAGTTGAGTATCTCTTGTCGCGGGGCCGCGATTACGGATATCGGGTACAGCGCTACCGCGAGAATGCGCTTCTACGGTTCTTCCCATTCTCCGTTTACCAACCCTACGTTATGGGCGTACCATTGAGTCGCCCTCTCGATGAGAGAACGGAAACAACTTCAACCTCAACGTGTCATGTGTCATGCACGCAATTGTCGAGGCGCCACGAGCTGCTCAAACTCCGTAAGTGATGATAGGGGTTTTCATATTCGAGGCTTTGAAAAGGCTCGGGCTGATTCATGGCTATAAAGCGGGGCGGAGCTCATAGTCGGAAGCTGTGATTGGCCGCGGTGCAAGGCGTGGTTCTGAGCTCGCCCTTAGGAGCGGATAGGATTTGGATAGTGGGTTGCTCCATGGGTAACGGGAACTCTTTTGGTATTTTTGTTTAAAGGATACTACCCGATCCACGTAGGTTGACTCGGCTCGATATATAACTTCGACAACCGTCCCCGACAGCGGCGCGAGAAATGCTTGTTGGTGTTTCTTACGCACCTGAGAGAAATCCATAGCGCGCGGAAATACCGTTGTAGCACTTCACCCGGTGGTAGCGAGGGTATCGTATTTTTCACGAGGGGGCGGTCGCGCGGTGGCTTTTCAGGTCTATGTCAACCTAAGGCAAGGGTTTGTTTTCTAAGAGTAGCGAGGTATCTATAGGCTAAGTTTTCGGCGGTGATTCCTAAAGTCATTTGTCTACTCACCGGGCACGCCCACGCCAAAGGGCCGGTGTCAGGCAATTAGCTCTGACGACACGGCCCGAGCGTGGGGGGATTTCAAAGGGCGGACAAGGCTTGTCACGACCAAGCCGCCTACCCCCTCAACAGGTGGGATGCGCCAAAAGGTAGGTGAGCGCTAGTCCAAACACCACGTTTGCACTATTGGTCACGAGTTCTTGATGTTGGCCAAGGTTCCCCGGTCAAAAGTTCCTCCACCAAGAACTAACGTTAAAGCGATCTACCAATCCCGCAAGTCTACAACAGCTAAGAAATATACGATGGAAATTAAGTAAATTTTGCAAGATAATCACAAGACTCCTTACCAAAGTGTAAGTAGCTTGAGAGGTACAAGCGGGGCGAATACCAGACAAGTCGGCACTCCGTCCTCCTAGGAACCGCGGAACACCGAGGGCGAACCGGCAACTCGGTAGAAAGAACCAAGCTTCTTTCTAGCCTTTCCCCCTCTCTCACTCTCTAGAATTAGAAGATAGAATAGAAGAAGTAGAAGAAGAAGAAGATCTAATTCTACTCTCTTGCACAAGTGGATTTGGTTTCTCCTTTGAATTTTTTATTGCTTGATGAGAGGGGAGAGGGGGTCTATTTATACACAAGGGGAGGGACCTAAGTGCTAAAAAACACCCAAACCGACCTAGGAAAACCTTCCATGTGCGCCAAAACCGACCATCCCACGTCGGTTTCACGGTTTTGGAAGGTAACAAACCGCCTCCCGAAGCTGGGCTCGAAACGCCTCGGCGAGTGCGGCCGCACCGGTGGTGCTTGGCGCGCACCACGACGGGGGCTTTGGCCCGCCCGCCCCCGGCGGTGGGCTTCCTTGCTGCGAAAAGTTGTAAGGTGGACTTGGCCCGCCCTGGTTTCGGCGTTTTGTTGCGATTTCTGTTTGGGCTTGCCATTTGCTCCTTCGGGCCTTTTTCTATTTGTTGATTTTATTTCTTTTTCTTTGTCTTTTTGGCCCAAAGTGATCATCCATGAGTTTGTACTGCAAGTCAAATAAACACCAAAACTTTGGAATATGTTAGTTGAAATTCCTATTTCTAGGTTGTTTTGGTGTTGTGTTGGTGATTATTTAATTTGTCGTTGGTTCCGCAGTCACGAGGGGCACAAACCCGCCGCGACTAGCGACAATTCGAAAAAATCTTGAGATTGTAAGTGATCGATGAACTCCTTATTCAATTACTAGAGTCGAATATCATATATCGTTGACAATATAGTGCATTTCGATGCAGCTTACAAGCAATACTTGAAGGATCCAAAGCTGCTTTGGGATCGGCGATCCCGAAGTGTAAGGCGTAATGGAGATACACTCAAAATCAAGCGAGATTTCCGATGCGTAAATGAAACATAGTTTTTCTTAGTGCGACTACCTAGCTATAGCCGATATTACTAATAACTTTGGTTTATTGTGTGCGAGTGCCTCAAACAACCGAGACGGATCAAACTTGTGTGGATTCTTAAATGCGTGAGTTCCTCGGGGCCTACAAAAGGTACAAATCCAGCTACCCGACGGACTCAAGGACTCAAAGAACCCGGTGGAAAGGGGTACTACAAAAAGGCAACCAACGAGATGCGGTTCGGGCGCCTGATATCGGACATACGCAAGTTCGTTCTAGACATGGTAGTTCACGAAGGCGGCCGTACTTCAATGTGGGACGGTGAGCTGGGGCTGTTTGTAGAGTATCTTGCTTGACTAAGGAGATGGGAAGAGCTAGGTCTTAAGGACTATCTTCATCCGATCAACATATAGCTCGCAATTTTTGTATAGATGTTGTAATTAACTAGTACATGTTGGATATGAACAAATGGATCGATCGATCGGTGAAACTTGTATATATGAATTGATGTATATATATGTATATATGATATATATTAGAGTATCTATCTTTCTTATATATATGTGTGTATGGATTGATAGATGTATATATATATGTATGTATGTATAACCCGCCCGCCACGGATAATAAACTTAACCGTGGCGGGCGGCGTAACGCGCCCGCCACGGATAACATACTTTTGCGTGGCGGGCGCGTTATGTTACCCCGCCACGGCTTGATTCTTATGCGTGGCGAGGGCACGCGCCGCTGCCACGCAAAAGGTCACGATTAACCGTGACCTTTTCGTTAGTGACGGGCAGCTATGCCCGCCACGCATAAAAGCGTTTTACGCCCACCACAAAAAGATTTTGGGTACTAGTGGTCGGCAGCGGCAAGCCGGCAACTATTGTTCTTTGCCGGGAACAAATGATGGCAAAGCTTTGGGTGGTGCGCGGACAGCGGTGTCCACCGTGCTTCTCTTACACGCCCCCACCAGCGACCGCCGACCCGGCACGGTAGCGAGGACCCGGGGAGGCGGGAGTACTACTGTTAATGCGTCACGGACCACCACGAAACACTAGGGCTGCGCGACTTTGTCGTGTCAAACCAACAACAACGGCGCCCAAATGGCACAAAGGTTCAGGAAGCCAAGTCACTTACCCATGGGTCTATTCTTGACCCGACCGTTGCCCGACCGTGGCCCGTGTGGCGGAGGTCGTCCCGCGCGCCGCCGCCGCGGCGGCCCGCCCCGCCCGCCTCCTCCCCCCCCATCGGCACCCCCTCCCTCCCCACCTCCCGGCCCCTCTCCGGGAACCTCCCCGCGCCGCTGGGGGCGGCCCGTGCGAGGAGGCCCTGGACTCGCCGCCGCAGCCAGCCGGCTCCCCGCCCGCGAGGGGGCCGCTCCCGGCCAGGCCACGCGCGGATCCGGCCGCTCGCCCGTCGCCCGGGATGCGCCCGCCTCTTCTTCGACCTCCGTGCGGCCGGGTGCCTCGGGAGCGAGCTTACGCTCGATCCGCCCGTCGCCGCCAAGCGGGGCTGCGGGGTGGCCGTGGTGGGCGTCTGCGCCGGACCCGGCCGCCCCACCTCCCGGTGTCAGGGCCCTCCTCCTCGTCGCTCGTCGGGCGGGTGCCAGGGTCGGTGCCGGGATGGGCGTGGCGCCGCTCTCCGCTTCACCTTGGGGGGGGGTCGTGTCGGTGGCGAGGCAGACCCGACCTCCTCCCCTCACCAACAACGTCGTCAAGCTGCCACGCCACAACCTCCGTCGGCGCTCCTCGCCCTCGCCGTATCTGGCTTGGGGTCTTTGCTCCGTCGCGGATGTCGAGGAAGGAGGGCGTGAACAGCGACTCGCCTCCCTCTCGCGCCCGCCCGGCTGCGCGGCCACTGCTCGGCTCCGCTCGTAGGGGTGCGGAGGTTGTGCTCGTGCGGCCTTCCACTCCGACTTCGTCCCCGTCCCCGTCGCCCCCTATTGCTCCGGCAACTTTGGGTGCCTCACAAGCGCTGCAGCAACCATCAGACCACTCCCGCAGGTCTCTCTCTCCCGATGCCGCTCCTTCTTCCCATCCTCCTTGGGGAGATCGAAGGAGATGCGGTGGAGCGAGGGTGTTGTCTCCGACTAGGGCGGCGGTGATGGCGACATCGATGAGGGCGGCGGCGGGCCGTACTACCCTCGTCGCGGCCCGCCGGGCCATCTCGGCTCGCCGGCGTAGCGCGTGTCTGTTGACTCCGCCCGGCGTTGAGTCGGCACGGGCGCTATCGTCCGCGGTGACCCGGCGTCGGCGTCGTGCCTCCCACCCGCGCAGCGCGGGCGCCGTCCTAGGCGGCGTGCCTCGGGAGCCCTTGGCGCTTGCTTGCGGCGGTCCGGCGTGCCAGCGGCGCCGGGCGCATCTCTGCTCACCTACGCCTCGGGCGCGCCGTGTCTCCGCCCACCAACGGCCCGGGGGCCGTGCCGCGGGCAACCTTGCGGATCTTTGCGGGCTGGCGGCGCGTCCTCCACCGCTCGGGCACGCCCGCGCGTCGTCTGCTCAACCCCGTCTCACGCCGTCGCCGCCCGCCCCGGCCTATCTTGCGGCCTTTGCTTCAAGCGCCTCGCCCGGATCACGCGTCGCCGCTGCGGCCGTCTGCCGTCACCGCCACGGCCTCCTTTGCGGAGGCGGCCCGCCACGGCTCGCGGCTGCGACGGGAGGGCGCTGGGCGCTGCTCGTCGGCCGCCCCTTCCGCGCCTCCCTCGCCGCCATAGCGGGTGGACCATCTTCCGCCGCAGGGGCGCCGTCGCTGCGCCTATGCCGCCTTCCTGCTGTTGTTGGGCTTGCGTGGGTGCCATCCCGCGGGAGGATTCGTGTGGCCTCCCACCGGATGTTCTTTGACTCGGCTGCGAGCCCGTCGTCTACCAGCCTTGGCGTCCGCCGTGGGCTGGCGGCTCCGCCGACATAACCGCCGCCTATCCGGACCGCTTCAGCGGTGCGGAGTGGGTAGTTGTGATGCCCCCGTTCGGGTGGACCCGATGCTTGATGAGCTCGTGGCCTCCCCTCGTCGCGCGATCGTCCACCACGGTGCCGCCCCGCCCGGTACGATTCGAGCCACCTTCGCCTCTGCAGATGGTCGCGCTACGCCCTCGCCGAGGCGGAGGCCCGGAGGATCCAGCGGTCTTTGGCGGACGCGCTCTCGCCACTTAGCGCCGCCCGGTGAGCCCCTCAATGTGCGGGGTGGGGGCTTGCTCACAGCCCGGACCGTGGCGGAGGCTTAGGAGAGGTCCCGTGGCCCGGGGGGCGGCGTCCACCACGTCGCCGCCTCGTTTGGCTCGTCGCGGATCCCGCGGCGCCCGGCGTGTCGGGAGGCGGCGGTGTAAGCTCTGCGGCTCCTCGCACTCCTCCCTCGGCTGCGGTGGTGGGCGTTCCACCGGCCTCCGCCCCAGCGCCACCGGCGGCCGGTACCAGCCTTCATCGACTCGTTAGCCTTTGCCGTTGGCGAAGCGCCAAGGTTCCTCCCATAGCGAAGGTCAAGGGTTGTCGGCGACGACCAGGTACAGCGTCGCGGCACGACCCGGCTGGCCGCCAAATCGGCTACGCGGGCGGCGGCGTGTCGATCGAACAAGTGGGCCAAGCGACCTATGCCGCCGCGGTGCCTACCCGAGACCCTCGATCGTGTGAGGTTCCATGAAGCCTTCCCGGGGACGCCGAGCCATCTCTAGGCGGGAGGAACGTGCAAGCTCCTTCCCTGCTTTCGGTCTTGGCTGCGGGAGCGGGAGAGGGGCGGGAGCTGCCGACCCGCGGAGTCCGCCCGGCCTTTGCACTGCGCAGCCTCTCCTCACCGGGCCCCGGACTCTGTCGTCGCCGGGGTCACTTGGGGAGACGCGGCGTGCCACCTTCGCCTTCCGTCAAGACTTCTGTCGGCGGTCACCCCGTCCGCTGACGAGCTGTCCTCGTGACCACCCCCTCCTCCGCTCGCCCAAAATCACCCGATGAGGAATGGGCCATAAGGCGCTGCGGCGAGGAGAGCGCGATCCGCACCGGAGCGGCGGCGGCGGTGTTGCTCGGCAAGCAAGGAACGCCCGGCGAGGCGGCGTCAGACGATCACGGTCCCGAGGCTAGCGAGCAAGCTCGGAAGCACTTTGGCGACGACGGTTCGTCCGACAGCGACAAGATCTGCGCAAGCTCTTTCCCCTTGATGCCCCGGGGCGGCGGCCTGAAGGAGGTCCTTGTCGCATCCGTAGCCGCTTCTTTTCCCCATCTAGTCGCGCAATAGTTTCACCTTTCTAGTACAACCGTGCCGCACCGCCATGTAAGCGGCGATTCTTGTCTCACGTGTGCTTTTAGATGCGCTGCGGCCAATTGTTTTGGCTAAAGTGTGCGACGTGTAAAACTCTATTTTCCCTTAATGCAATACGTGTCAATGGGCACACTTTTGAAAAAAAAACTTTGTCGTGTCAAATGGCCCTCCAGCTAGATATGAATAGTCAAAAATTCAGGATCTGGGTTTTATTGTACGTACATAAGATATATGGTCGCACGCATATATAAAGTTCTGTTATTGTCGAAAATTACACTACAGCTGAATTAATGGTACAAAAATTCAGAATTAGAAGAGCAATCATAAATTGTTGTGATAGCGTACGTCATGCTATCTATCTAGGGGTATTTGTGAAATGATTGTTGATGTTATAATATAATACACTAATACTCCTAGCATCTGTGAAAGAGGGAAACAAATAGTCCCGTTCGATATTGGTGAGGGCGACATCCCTCTATTTCACGGACGATGAAAAATGTTCTATGGATCATTTCGGGTGAAACAGTGGAAAATTCTGTTACGTGAAAATAAAATTGCATTTGCAAATTAATATTTGTAGGACCATTCAATATGAATGTAGTCACCGAAAATCAATTCGATTTTGTAGTAAACGATGCAAAAGGGGGAGATGATGATCCAGAAAAAAATATTTTTAGTATCTAACCTTATTTATCCTATTCTATAAAATAATAAATAAATAAATATTTTATCTATTATCTAGTTCATCGTGGCCGTCCGATCAATGAACGGCTCACGATCATTTGGGGTACCACAACAAAGCCATCGAATCGAGTAAATCCCATACACTACATATTAATAATCAGAGTGTTGGAGTTCGATAGAAAGCATGACATTTTTATGCCAAAATCCTTTTTAGGATCTAGTCGTTTCGTCCCCGATCCAAGCGGATTGGATGGTATTGAGAGGGACCCGATCAACGAGCGACCATCAATATTGGAGAAACTGATTTTGGTTATCACTTTTGGATGGAGTGAGCACAGAACTGGACGAATTGAACCCGACCGAAGAGGTTTAACCGTTTAATATCGAGACACATGCCCACGACGACCATAAATAAAAATTCATTCAAAGGTAAGAGACCTGTGATAGTAGCAATACACTTGACCTAAGACCATAAATAAAATTCATCCAATATATATTGTTGTAAAAAAAGATTATACAATATACGATACAAGCCCAACAACGCGACGTCTGCGCGCAAGGCCCAAAGCTCCAAGCAGCTAGGAAGCAGCCAGCAGGGAGGGCAACTCAATCTAACACGCAGAACAAACAGTATAATACAAGTATACATAATACAACGAATTCTCAGAAAAAAAAAAGTATACATAATACAACGAAGGACCACAAGCACAACAAGGTGCCTGAACCCTATGCAGCGGTATAGTACCAACCTGTCGTCCCAGAGATCAGGAGCTAGTTCGCCGGCGCCAAGAAGTAGAAGAGGACGGCGTCGGCCACGGCATCGGCAGCCATTGCTACTCCGGGAACTGGTTGGCCACCAGCGACACCATGATGAGAAACACGCCGAGAAGCAGGAGCGCGAGCCCGATGAGCGCGTGCGCGGCGTTGGCTGCGCTGTTGCTGATGGTGTAGTTGAGGACAAAGCCAGCCGCCGGTCACAAGGATGCGGGCCGCGTCGAGGAGCCGGCGCTGTACGTGATCGACGACAGGGGGGCAGCGATCAGCTCCGGGTTGCCGGTCTGAGGCGCCATTGTTCACCTACTTTTGTTGCACTTGGAACTGATGCCTGTGTTGTGTTCCTGTACAGTTGTACTGCATTCGAGCAGACGAGTACAGAGCGAGGATCATCAGCAACAGTAATACATACAGCATTTAAAACGACGGGAAACACGCCAGAAAAGCGAGCGAGACGAAATCGGCAGAAAGTTACTGAACGATGTGCATGCGTCGACTACTGAATGAAATACAGAAAGGCAGAATATTAAGCATGAACAGGGGGGAGACATTACTTGATGTGGCTGCGCCTGCGAATTGCGCTCGGTAGTATATATGAGCAACGGGCCAGCCCGGCACCGCTGGCCGCAGGGCCGGTGCTGGAAACCGCGACCGCTAAGGGCGCGGGCTGTTTGGCCGCGTGCCTCGGTACGTGCCTCCCACGGGACACCCGGGCCTGGCCAGGCGGCCCGGGCACGCCTGTCGGAGGCCGGCCCGATAAGCGCCCGGACGCCAAGGAGATCGGGCGGCACGGGGCCCACCCAAGTGTCTTCCTCGCGAGAGAGAGGGGCGACGAGGGAAGCTACGGCCTTTCGGGCTTTTGGTCAGGGGCATCTTCTCTAGCACGGGCAGCCGGCGTGCGAAGGTGGTGGTGGCCGCCGGCGCTCGTACCTCCACCGCAGGCGTCTCATGTCCGTTCTCTAGCACGGGCAGCCGGCGTGCGAGAGGTGGTGGTGGTGGTCGGCGCTCGCATCTCCACCACGGGCGCGGCGGGTGAAGGTGGTGGCGCCGCGGGTGCGAGGAGGTGGTGGTGGCCGCCGCGCCGGGAGGAGGGGGGGAGGGGCCGGGTGCGGCGCGGGGCGGGCGGGAGGGCGAAGCGGTGATAGGGTTCACGGGGGTCAATCCTGGTGGCCTTGTGGTGGGCTATTTCTTTTTCATTTTGAGTAGGGAGGCTGATGGGCTGGTAGCAGGAATCAGGATGATGTATGCATCGGGCGATATCGTGCACTGTTGCATATTACGGGCCGTGTCGTCTTGGCCGCGCATGCCTTGGGGGTCCCGGCGCTACGGGCGGAGGCACCGGCCGGCCCGAGCACCGGAGGCGACCCGTGCCGGGCCGTGTTTGGGCGGGCGAAATTTCGTGCTCGGGCCGTGCCACCGTGCCGGGGCGAATGCTCAGATATACTCGGTAGCTGCTCCTGCTGCTCGGTTGGATACTTGGATGGATATCCCTGCGGCGGTGTGGGGAGAATGGAGATATATAGGAGGCCGTGCTGGGTGGCCGCGTGGGCCGTGGGGACGGAGGAGAAAAAGGTGAGCAGAGGGGAGAACGGAGGAAAATGTGGGAGTGGTGGCGGGGTTCATGAGTCTTGGATAGGCCGTCGGACGACCGGCCTCCGCCTCCCCTCTGCAGTCAGCCCTGCGCGGGGTTCAGTCGGGAGCAGGAGAGCTACGTCTCCTTGTTTCAGTCGGGGTTCAGTCGGGAACTCATCACTCAATCGTTGGAAAAGGATTGGATTAAAAATACAAAAGTCGTTGAAAAGGATTGGATTAAAAATACAAAAGTCTCGTTGCGTCAAGTAGAGCATCGACCTATCCAATCAGCCGGTGTCTCCCAATCGGCAATCGCGCACACGCGTCGTGCCCGTGCCAGCCCGTGGATTCCTCCACAAATTCCACCGCCCCGCGCGCGCAGGTAGGAACGCGACGCTTTGGTCCTTTCCATCACTCGTGGGCTCGCGGCGGGTACGTTCCCGTGAACCCGGCGCGTCGTGCCCACCCTTACGACGCACTTGCTGCTAACCCATGCCGTACTATTTGTTAGATTAAAATAAAGAAGCATTTGCTAATTGTCGCTAACGACGCAAAACGTAGAAAAAAAAAACTGAAGCTGTTATTTAACTCCCATGTCAGAGTATAATTAGGGCAACAACGCTTTTAAAAAAGTGAAAATCGAGTACCATTGGGTATCAGTGTAGAAACTGTCAAAAACGAGAAATTTTGCTTTATGAAATAAAAGTTAAGATATTTCTTTTTTCTAGAAAAATAATCATTTAATAATAATTTATTCAATAGAGTTAATCAATAAAAATTGTCATACTTATTTTCATAAAAATACATGGCCGCAAATTGTAATCTACTACACCTATATAGACAAACCTCATTAGCTAATTCTCTCAACCGGCGTGCTGGTAGCCACCTCTCGTCATTCCACTAACAGTACCTCACTAGCTAATTCTTTGAACATGTAAGCTATCCACCTCATCATTCCACTAACGATGCGCATTTATGGTCAACTAGCATTTGCAATTATAATCTACATGCAAGCAAGACACATCATCCACTAGCATTATGCCACGCCATCCACTAACATTAACTTATAATTGTTTATCCCTTTATATAAATAATCTTATTCCAAACTGAAGGAAAATGGGATCGCTACGCTAGCCGAGAAAACAAAATTTTCTACCCATAAACCAAGGATCTTTGCTAGTTATAGATCACGGGATTACCACTACGCGAGTGCGGTGCGCGAAGCGTCGACCCTCGGCGTAGAGATATGCGCGTCGCGGCGGTGCCGTGCGGTTGCGTGATCGTCCGTCACGTCCGTCCTCCTCGTGCGGTTCGTCCTTGTGCTCCGGATGCAGCACCTCCGGGGTATCCCACACGCACGAGGGGAGGAAGCGTGCGCCTCCGGACCGCTAGGTCGCGAGGAGCGAGGCGGGCGTGGCGGCGGCGGCGCCAAAGTGGCGTGGCTTCAATTAGGTCACAGCCCGCGCCCACCTCTCATATATATAGGCGTCGTACCGGGCTCGAGCTGGAGGCCCATTAGTAACCCTATGCCTCGCCCTAATTGGATCAAATCCGAATTAGGCCTTCTTCCCCTTAAGCGTGCGACCCTATGGGCTCACGCACACATAGACATGGCCCGAGTACACCTACTCGGCCAATAGTTGACCGCCCGACCTCTAGCAAGGCGTGCCAACTCCCATGTATGCGCAATGATCATATCGGACGAACCACCACAAACCATATACTCGTCATTCCCTTGCCACGATATTTGGTCCACCTCGTGGGTTAACACTTAACCCAAGCACGGCCATGCATTTCTTGATCCAATCAATCGAGTGGTCGAGTTATATCTCTCTCTCATGGAGAGGGGCAATTCCATCTTGATTGACTATGTCTCACGGCATGTTTCACGACAAACCGAAGACCACCTTTATAGCTACCCAATTACGGAGTAACGTTTGATAGTCCCTAAGTAGGTCGTTTCACATCTTGAGTACATACGACAATCACGAGGTCTAAGGACATAACGTACATGATGTATAAAGAGATAATAATAACATCTCATGTCGGGTCAATCCAGCCCCATGTCATACATGTGCCCACACTATTAGTTTGACATCTCCATGTCTATGACTTGTGAAACATAGTCATCAACTAATACGTGTCTTTGATCTAATATTCATGTGTGTTCTCACATGAACTCCGATCGAGGACAATTATTGAATAACCAAACAAGTAAAAGAGTTTCACAAACAATTCACATAATTGCTGATCAATACAAGTTGTCTTTAATGGATATTCATGAACACAAAATATATCATGGATACATATGAAGGAATACAAATCATCTTTTATGATTAGCTCTAGGGCATATTCCCAACACAAACCATCAACAATTTATGTGGCAACGCATGGGGTATTGCTTTCTTGATCCTTGAGACCTTAAGGTTTTTATGTTGGAAATTCTCATTAAATAACTCACATGTTTATATCTTTCTTTCCATCATCAAATGATCAATAAAAAAACTAACCTTAAATTCAGCATGGCAACGAGCGGGGAATCCACTGGGTATTATTTTCTTGATCCTTGCGACCTTAAGGTTTTTGTCTTTGGAAATTCTCATTAAATAACTCACATGTTTATATCTTTCTTTCCATCACCAAATGATCAACTCACATGTTTATATCTTAATTTCCATCATCAAATGATCACTAAAAACTAACCT
The DNA here is from genome assembly GCA_015847255.1 of Hyparrhenia diplandra. Lineage (NCBI taxonomy): Eukaryota > Viridiplantae > Streptophyta > Magnoliopsida > Poales > Poaceae > Hyparrhenia > Hyparrhenia diplandra. The sequence goes on from JADLZK010001936.1 coordinate 212,604, forward strand.
TAAATTCCAGCGACAATGGCGTCTAGATTTTCTTGAAGTTACATATATTATTAGAAGACAAACACCGAAGGTATGTTGAATCATTAGCAGGTTAGTATTTTCTCAAATCTATTTTTTACCGCAAATTGATAATTTTATGTTGTACATTAAGTTCCAAAAATTATCCTCCACAAATTAGTGACCTATGTTTTCTTTGAAGTTGAAGATCCAAGATTAAGATGATGTCTTTTCTTTACTTCATTATTGAAATTATTTTTAAATTCCTCTTAGCTAGATTAAATTTACTTTTGCATACCGCAGCAACGCGGGAATTCACCTAGTTTTAGTTGTTTATAAACATATTGGATGAAATGGACACTAAAAGTCAAATTGATAAATCCATTACGTCGTTGCAAAGAAAATGTTCCAATTAAACGGTGCCTAGCTTTGGAATCCAGGAATTTCACCACGAGCCCCGTTCGATATTGGTGAGGGTCGACATCCCTCCATTTCACGGATGACTCTGTTCTATGGGTCGTTCAGCAAAAGTGTAGAAAGTTTTTGCTACATTAATACAAAAGAGGTATCCCAACTATTCGTAGTTCCATTCAATTTTAAAGTATTCGCCAAACAAGAAAATCAATTCGATGTCAAACAATGCACAAACAAAATAGTACTGCTATTTACTTCCTCTGTTATAACGGAGGGAATACTCGTTTAGCTCCAGATTAGGAAAACCACAAGCCAAACCAGATCAAATCGGATCTGAAACTGAACTAAGAATGAACCAAGAATGGGGAGTCAAGAACTGATTGATCAGTGAAAAGAGACAAACATGTGCTGTTATAACACGTCTATATTACTATATACAGGCACCGTGGATGTTGAATCATCCTTGTTTCTAGCCTTAATAAAAAATATATCTATATTACTATATACACGGAACCGTGGATGTTGAATCATCCTTGTTTCTGAGCCTTAATAAAAATATCTATTATCTGGTGAAGCTCAAAGAGGCCGAACACCAATATACCCTGTGCAATCTCGCCTAATGGCTCTAAAAAGTGCTAATTCAATTAAATATTGAACTTCCACTTCTAATCTAAACATTGTGAAGTTCTAATCTTAACATTATAAAGGTCTGGATCGTAGCTTGATTCCAACCCCAACCATTGCTTCATCTAATGAATCAAAGTGTCTAGCAGCACTTTAAAACCTTACTCTAGTTCTTTTCAACATTCTTCATATAATGAATCAAAGTTTCATTACAATAATTCAGTCTAAACACCAGTTCAAATCTGTTCCTAGCTGTTCGATAATGGGATATCTTCACGGTGTTTCCACATCCAGAATCTCCACAACTTTTTTAAGGTATATATAGTCCAGTAACAATGGGGATTAACATCTAATACTAATTATATTCAATAGAGATTATTAAATAAAAAGTACATGGTAACCTATCAGACAGACACTAAAAGTCAAATTGGTGAATCCATTTGCAAATATTTGTAGGACCATTACAACCATGCAACTACAGGTTGCACGTCAACAAATTTAATTTACTTTTTTTTTTAGAATTAAGGGGTAGAGCCCCCGTGTATTAACCAAGGCCAATGGACCATCATTCAGTTTACACTCCCTGACAGATGGTAGAGCCATCTGAAGCAGTTTTTGTGACCTTAGACCTGACCTTACCAAACATGACCATGCTTGAGGCAAATTGAGAACTACCGCTACTAGTCTAGGATAAAGCAAAACTTAAAGTGAACTAATTCTTATTACAGACAAAACTGCCCTCAACATAGAGTTTTTCCACATCCCTGGGGTGCGACACTTTATCCGGATTTATTCCGGGATTTTCGGCGCTATGCATTAAGTGGTAGGCCACGTCCCCATCGACGGCGAGGCGCCTGTGGTGACTTCGTGAACTTCAAGATTTGCCGGCTCGGTCCTTGAAGGTGCTCATAGGGGTAGGGTTTTTGCGTGACGTGTATTCTTAGGGGTGAGTGTGCGTGCGTGTTGGCGTCTGCGTTGTCTTGTGTAATCTCAAAAAAAAAAAAAAAAACTTGGAGATGTTCCAGATCTCAGCCCTTCTCCCAGGTCTTCCAAGCGTCATCTTCTAACTCCTTTTCAGCCAAAGCACTTGCACAACCTCTTGTTTCAGCAACTTCGCCTTTGATAACAAAGTGTCCCTCTTCTCCTCCGGGCAGATGATCACCCACTTTTGGATAGTTTTCGCAATCCTGTAGAAGAGTACTATAGCCATACTCTCCCACCGACACCTCTGAAAGCATAAATCGTTTCTGAGTTTCCATAGACACCAAAAGACAGCAGAAGTGACTATATTAACAGCACCGTTACGCTTATTGCTAAGCCAGTATTTACCAACTGAATCTAAAGAATACTCTAGCTCTACACTTAAAACTTTAGATAGCACATCCCACATATTCCTTGCAACAACACAGTCAAAGAAAAGGTGTTGAACAGATTCTAGTTCTGAGCAAAATAAACAAGTGAGATCTTTCACTTTTTGTCTTTTGCTAAGGTTATCTCTAGTCAAATTCTTATTCTTACTTAACAACCAAAGAAAATAATAAACTCTAGGTGGAACCTTAATGTCCAAAGAGCAGGAATTAAAACAGAATGAATACCTCTAAAGTTAATGGTCTTATATAAGGATTGAACCGAGTAAATACCATTTGAAGAGAACTGCCAAATCATGGCATCCTCCTCCTCACTAAACTCAATGGTAGCAGCAATTTGACAAACCTCATCCCACAAGGCTAACATTTCCTCATCCCCCGTGAAGATCTCTAGATTGGTTTAGAGTAATTAATGACAACCTAGAACTAATCTCTATGCTTAAGTGTTATCTAGTATGAGATGAATCCTACTCAAGTCATGGTGCAAATGTTGATTATGGTGGATGCACGGTGTTGATCCAAAAGATGATCAAGTTCATGGACTTGGGAAAACAAGATGGAGAAACAAAATGGGCTCAAGGCAAAGGTATATTTGATAGGGCCATTTTGTTTTGCACTCAAGACACCATAGAGGGTGTGAGTGATTTAGGATCGATAGCCGAACTATTAAGATGGGAATTTGTAACACCCGTATTTTTGCATCATTTTAAAAATCACTAAAAATTTGAACTTTTTGAAACAAACTAAAATTTGATTTATTTTCCGCTCAACCAAAAACCTCTTTCCGAAAACCTTGCATCAAAACTCACCATATAGATTTATTAGGACATGTTTGAATGCTTGAATGAGTGCTTGCTTGTTTGCCTGTTTGTTAAGCTAGAATTTATTTCGGCATTAAATAATAAATCCCTTGACCATCCCTTACCCAAATACTCTCCTTGTCATCTCCTCCAAATAATCCCTTTAGACCTCCCCCTTGAGTTACCCATCATCGAACCACCCAAACACCCCCCTTGAACTCCCTTTATTTACCAACCCACCAAATACTTCCCATCGACCCTCTCCTTGATTTATCATCCACCCTACTTCCAACCAACCATAAATATATCCCAACTTCCAATCTCAATTCAATTATGCCTAGTTTATTTATTTCTGGGAAATAGGTGCACTCCATATACTGGTATACACATGTGTGTATATATTCATAGCAAATAAGAGTATATGTGAATATATATATGGGTATATATGGAAAAGAATGGTGAAGCCGTCACACCGAATATACATATACATATAAGCTATATATATACAATACATATATTCCCATAGGAATATATAAGAAGGGATATGTAGCTATATGTATGGGTGTCTATGCGTATACATGTGTAGACTATCCAGATACATATATGTATGTGTCTATTTACACGAAGGAGGGAAAATGGAAAAGAAATTGATAAAGGAGAAAACCACTCGGGCTCAACTCCAGCTGGCCCAACTCCTCTCCTTTCCTTTTCCGCAATGGGCCAAGTCCAACAGCAGCAAGCCGCCGGCCCATTCTCCTCTCCTCCTTCTTTCCCTTACAGGTGGGCCCAGGATGTCAGCTTCATCTCTCACCTCCATCCCTTCCCCTTTACGCGCACGACGGATGCTCACAGCAGCATTGACCTTGGCACAACAAGCGATGCGACCGTGTCGGGAAAGATCTCCCCGTCGACCAGCCGTGCCCTCCGCCGCGTCAACTATGGCACTGTGACGACGACCACCCCACAGTGGGCAAGCTGACCCTGCTCCCCACCGCGTCGCCTTCACATCCGGCAGCGTCAACACGGCCGCTGTGCCGGCGACCCCGCAGCAGCGCCATTGCTGACCCTCTTCCGAGCCGTCCCGTCATGCCGGCGAGAACCAGCTGTCCCCTCCCTCGTTGTCATCCACGGACACCGGCTTGGGGACGACATGACCGGACACCGCCGCACGGACATCGCGCCGCTCCGCCTCTGCTTCCGTCGACCGCATCACAGGAGCATTGCGGACCCTGCCGGAAAATATCGAGGCCGACGAGCGCCCCGCCGCGCCTATAAAAGGCCGGCCAAGGCCGCCGGGTGTGCTCGCCTCGGGATCTCGAGCCGAGGATGAGTGGGGAACGGAGCTTGCGCCGACGTTGCGAACCTGCTCCTACTTCCCCTCTCGCCCCTGCTCTCTGTTGCCGGAGCTCCGCCTCCGCCCGCCGCCGCGCCTGCCCTCCCCTGCCACCACCGGCGCTCGCCGCCACCCGCTGCCCCCAACCGCCGCGCTCGCCCTGCCCTTGCCTCAACCGCTCCGGTCCGCACAGTGGAGCCGCGTCGGGCAAACCAACGCGCAGCTCCACCTCGCCAACGCGCTCGCCACCCGCCGCGAGCGCCACGCTCACCCAGCCTCATCGCCCGCCACCATGGCCACGCCGCCCCGCTGTGGGCACCACCACAGCCACCGGCCGCCGGCCATCCTCCATCCCTCCTCTCTCTGCTTTGGGAAACGGGAACGACGACGAGAGAGCCGCCCGTGACCCGTGCGGCGACATCCAGTGAAAGGGGAAACCCTTATCCTTTTCCCCCAGCCCCCTCCTCTTACTGTGTGGACGTGGCATGAACCAATGGAACGGGACCATAGACCGGGTTCACCACACAGTAAAGCCGGTCCAAAGTGGACTCGTCCAGAAATTGCTACGGGTACACGAGAAATCGTACACAGAGGAGTGAAACCCCATTTTCCAAGCACCGAAAAATTCCCAGAAAATTCCTAAATAAACTAGGTACACTCTAGACCCTACCCTAACTTTCACATTCTAGTTTTCATATTTCCAAAATCCCAGAATAATTTCCAAAGTATATTCCATTTATAAAATCTTTTATAAACTTTGAAAATTCATATCTTTTTCATTCCGACTCCAAATCACTCCGATCCAGTTCCTAAATTCCTCTAAAATCATGCCCTATTTATCCATACCCTTGTCCTATTTTTTGATGCCTATTTAAAATTCTAGTAGTTGTTTGCCCTAGTTACATTTATTTAATCGCGTTTCGTAGAATACGTAAACCCCAGTTCATCCTTCCGCTAACCCACACCTTGCACCGTATAATCTTGTATGCGTGTACACTCTCACATACACGAATACTCGAATATACACGCACGTAGTAGTCCACATGCTAGATATACGTGATAGGTTATATATTTATATAAATGTATAGAGTGGTATTTTGAAATATAAATAAATATACATATATACGTATCGATTATATCTACGCATGGCTAACCCCACTAACCTAGCCGTATACTTGTGTATGTGTAACACATGCCATGGTATACGTGTTCTCTACACACATAAGATATGCCCGACATACGGGTATACGCGTATGTGTGGCTAACCCTAGATTAGGTTACCTAACCCTACTAACCCTAGGCACATACATATGCATGTGCGTATGTGTCGCTAACCCCGTACGGACCTATAGGAAACCGACCACATCATGTCCTTCAGGTTCACATGATAATGAATCTTAATAATGAGGTTGCTCTCCATCAGGCAACCACACCGCACTAACCTAGCCCATAGGAACCACCCAGATGGATGGATTCTCTCTATCCTATCATACTTCAAACTTACATAATAATGATAGGAGTAGATAGTAATCTATCCATCATCCCCTAGAGCTAACCCGCGTAGGAACGTTGTTGCTCTTATTGCTATGCTTGTGTTACATGTTTGTTGCCGCCGAAGATCGCACGGCCGTCCGACGGACCCAGGAGCACCGCTACACCCAGCCACAGGAGCTAGGAGCACCAAGACCAAGAACCTTGGATATACTTGTCAGCGGATAGAGGCAAGTCCTTACCCCCCCTAATCATGACTTTAATTGAGTAATAATGATGATTAATTGTGAAACATGAGATCATGGGCTAATATTGTATGTGACGATGTTTGAATAATACATGCATGTGGTATGCATGAGTTTAAGTTGAGAATGATACATACGTGGTGTATGTATGAGTTATTGACGAGCTAGGCGCTCGAGATATTGATGAGCTGGGTGCTCAAGTTATTGAGGAGCTAGGTGCTCGAGATTTATGAAGAGTTTGTCGTTGACATACGATAAAGGCCCTGATGTCGAAGCATGGCTTAGTATTTGAATTTAATTAATAAAAAGCGAGTTGGGGTGATTCATGTGGGATGGATCGTCTCGGCAGGTTTCGCCTAGTAAGGGTTTCCTGTCTTGGAGAGCTCGCTCCCTAAGGACTGGGTCATGGACCTTCTACCTAGTATGATTATACGTAAAACCACACGTCGGGATGGGGCGGCTTGATTCCACACCCCGTTGGGTTAAGGTATAATTTCGATCTAAGGTGGCCGGCGTAGGCATGGATCTATCAGGAGCAGACATGGGGAGAGTGGCCCCATGGTCTGATTGGCGTGGTTGCTATGTGATCCTCCACGTAAGATGTTTGAGCGCAGTGGTGCAGTGCTAGGTTTATGATTATGATTATGATGACGTAGTGTGTATTGAAGCTACGTTGACGTAGTGTGTATTGAAGCTACGTCAAGAATGATGCGTCATCCTATTCCAACCCCTGAGAAGTCGTGTTAGGATTATACCGAAACCTAGGAGGCATCGAAGCGGGTACGGAATCTCGTTAGGCCTGTCGAACCATTGGCCGTGGTGTAGACAATGCCTATCGTGTGGGGAAAGTGTACAACCTCTACAGAGTTACCTAAATCTATTCGAATAGCCACGTCCTTGGAATGGGCAAATGCTAGGCCGGAACATCCGTGATTAGAAACACACTTAAGATAATCTGGTATGTAATCTATTAACTTGAGCTTGGTTGATGATTAACCCTAAAACTAGTGAGAGTAGTAAGCTCTACTAGGGCCCAAACCCCTAATGGTAACCTTTCACCCTTTGGTTGGGACTTGCTGAGTACGAAAGTACTCACCCATCTTTTCTATTTTTAGAATGCCAGCTGCAGGAGTGTATCCAAGGATCAAGCTACAAAGGACTACACAAGGATGGACCCCACGGGGAGTACACTCAAAGACGGAGCCGAAGAAGCTACAAGAGGATGCTATGATCGAGTCATAGGAGCGTACCATAGGAAGAAGTCCAAGGGGTTTGTCCGCACTCCAAGCTTGCCTGTAGGAATGGAGCCCTGTTATAGGTGCTGCATAGGATCTCTGATAGGTTTATAATATTAGGCCTATGGCTGAGTCATGTAAACCCGAACCATGTATCATGTTTTCCTCAATAGCAATAAAAGTATAGTTTTTGATATCATATCCGTACTTAATTAGGTGTATTTGTGCATGATCCTGGCGCAAATACGTGTGATTAAAGAACCTCAGAAATGGGGTGTGACAGAATTATTTCAGAAACTTCGATCTCCATGTGCCTCTAGGTTCAATATCATGTGCATGCATTCTAAACCTAGAGAGCTAACCCAACCTTCGAAATTGATTATGAAAATGCTAACACACGAGCACTTGGTGATGTACACTTGGTGGTGTTGGCACATTTGCAAAGGCGGTGGTGTTTGTAGGGTTGAGATGGCTTTGGGTATTCGGCGCTCTTGAGAAAATGAAACGCTTATTTTCTATTGCGCCAGATGCAAGTTGGTGGTGAAAACATGCTAACTCTGGAGCTCAAGTTGGTACACTTGTTGGCTAGCATGTATTTGCAAAGGTGAAGAAGTTAGCGTCGTCGACGGGCTGTAAAAAACAGAGTTTTGAGGGGCGCCGACGCCGCTTGCATAGCCGCCGGACGCCGGGGCGCGTTCGGCGCGTTGTGGTTAGCGCGTGGGTGGGCTGCGTCGGCACGTCCGGCGTGTACATGTCGGACGCCGCTCGGGCGCGGGGGTCAGCGTCCGGCGCGCGCTACCTGGTGAGGCTGGACGGCCCGTGTGGGCGTTGAACGTGTCGGACGCCGGGGCGCGCGCCCGACGGTCTGTGGCAGGGCGTCCGGAGGTCGGGGGCATTTGCAAGGCTTACTGGACTACGTCCGGAGCCGCGTCGGACGCGTCCGGCGCTTGCATCCGGCGCATGTTGTTTTTTTCGCGCGCCAACGGCTAATTTCAAACGGTCACTTACACGTGGCACTCGGTGGAGCACCGGACGCAACTGTGCAGCGTCCGGCGGTCACTCCTGGCGCGTCCGGCGCCTTCGCAGGAATTTGGTTTTGAAGTGGGGTTTCCCCCCACCTCTATATAAGTGGGATGGCCGGCCATGGGAGAGGTCCCTTGGCATTTTTAATCATTCTAACACCTCTTTGAGCTGAGCTTTCCCCTCCCTCTCTATTGCTTGCATGAGTGCACATCTTTGAGAGATTGGGAGCAAGATTTAAAGTGCATTTGCATGGCATTGCATCTAGAGGCACTTGAAGGTTTTATAGCCGGGCTAATTCTTGTTGCTCTTGGAGGGCACCGCTCCTAGCCGGCTTGATGATTTGGTGGAGGTGTTGGCAAGAGTTGAAGATTGTTCTTGGCCACCTCCGGTTGATTTGTGAGGGGTTCTTGTGCATCCCCGTCAGAGCGATGAATTACAACTCTAGTGGATTGCTCGTGTCTTGGGTACCTCACTTGTGAGTGGTGGCTTTGGAGCTAGCAAGTGTCACCGCCTAGCTTGAGCACCATCCTTGTGTTGGTCGGCACAACCGGAGACGTAACTCATCGGTGCATGAGCGAACTCCGGGTAAACAAATCATCGTGTTCATTGTCTCTCTTGGTGATTGGCTTCATCTTATTGATTGTGATTGCATATCTCTCCCGGTGATTGGTTCATTGCCCCTACGAGTCGGTATAACAAGCTCTCCTCTCTTAGTTGCTATTACATTGTTTCATATCTATCTTGTGTAGCTTGTAGTTGTTTAGTTGATTCTAGTTGATAGTGTAGTGCTAGTTGCTCTTGTAGTTGTGTAGTGCTCTCATATAGGAGTAAATTAGCAACATAGCCTTGTGAGTGGATTAGAGATCATAGTTCAACTAGAATTGTGTAAATAGGTGGCTTGCCTAACCATAGAGCTAGAGCAACCACATTTACGCCGTTTGTTTTACTAACAAGTTTGCTCTAGTCAATTTGTAGAATTTTTATTAGGCTATTCACCCCCCCCTTAACCATTTAGGACCTTACACCCCGTTCTAGTAAAAGTGCACTTGAGATCTACTCCATCCCACAACTCAGCTATTGACTTATTCTTTTTATTAACAAACCTGTAGAGTTTCTAGAACTAAATAGCTAAGCAAGAATCACCTAACCAAATATCTTTCCAAAATTTAATATTCCTACCATTAACCACTGTCCATTTGTAGCCTAGCCTAGCTGCCTTGGTTGCCCACATAAAACCTTTAAAGAAAGGTGAAGCACCAGTAGCTTTAGTATGCAAAATATTAGTCTTGTTAGTTTTGTATTTAAAATCTATCAATTCAATCCAAAGCTTATCTCTATCCTTAGAGTATCTTTTCAGCCAAGAAGAGAGTAAACAAATATTTAAATCCCTAAGGTTAGAAATTCCCCATCCCCCATACTCCTTGGCCATAGCAACAGACTCCCAATTGGCCAAGTGATAACTATGAGCATCTTCCATATCATTCCGAAGTCAATTGCTCATCTGGGTATTTAATCTTAATAGCCCATTTGGGAAACTTAATAAATAACAACAAATATATAGGAATACTTGCTAGATAAGATTTGATAAGGGTAGCTCTAGCAGCTAGGGATAACAGTTTACCTCTCCAACCTACTATTCTACTCAACAACTTATCTACTAAAGGTTGAAGATCTTCTCTAGTAAGTTTCTCATGATGTAAAGGGATACCTAAGTACTTCAGAGGAAAGGAACCTACTGGACAATTAAAAATTTTAGCAGCTAACTCTGCCTATTCATCTTCCATATTCATAGTGATAATTTCACTTTTGTGAAAATTCACCCTCATACCAGAAATCTATTCAAACCACATAATGGTTTGTTTCAGATTGTTCAAATGTGAAGTTTCAGCACTACTAAACAAGACAGTGTCATTTGCATATTGCAGAGAAATAACACCATGGGTTTTAAAATCTTTTAACACTCCTCTAATCAGCCCTGTATTAGCTGCTCTATCTAGCACTCTAGTAAAAGCATCTCCTACAAAATTAAAAAGTAAGGAGACAAGGGGTCACCTTGCCTAAAACCTTTTCTAGACTTAAAAAAAGCACTATCTTCTCTATTAACTGTTACTCCTAAAGAGCCCCCTGTAACAATTTAATTTACTTTAACCAAATTTTGGTGAAAATACATTTTTGTGATTTTAATTTAATTTCTTAAAAAAAATGTATTTCATAAAAAAACTAATGGTATTTACTTAATGTCATAAATATTAATATTCTTTATCTATAATTAACATCGCGCCAAACATGAGCGTGATGCGTCCACACACGCACACACTGCCAGCTCACACACACCCGGTCATCGGAAATCCAGTGCAGAGCGGCGCTCGTGGGAAATCCGATACAAACAAGGGAAGATGGCGAAAAAACTCACTTTCAGCGCGGCATCACAAGTGGCGTATGGCGAAAAACGTCACTTTTTTTTTTAAGACCACGCTAAGGCGTTTTTTCATTAAACAGAATAAAATTCAAACAAATGATTCGAGACGGTAACCACAATTACCGAAACAAGACCTAGCAACTACTGGAAACAACAATATGGATTACATTTGAACGACTATGCGACACACGCACGATCCCGAACGGACCAGGTCAGGCTTCCGCCTCCTCCAGACCCTCAGTGTTGAGTTCCATAGCAGAGAGGTCAAAGGCGTCATCCAGCAGCATCTCAAAACGGCGGCGTTTGGACTGGGACATACCGCCCCGAAGGCGGCCCTCACTGTCTCCTCAACAGCCGCCGGGGCCTCGCCCTGATCCACGTGAACACCCAGCTTCTGGAGCAGCAACATCTGGGCTTGGAGGGTTGCGTTGGCCGCTTTCAGCGTTGGCTATCGACTAAGGCCTTGTTTAGTTACATGCAAAGTTCAAAGTTTTTTCACTCTCTCTCAATCACATCAATTTTTGGATACATAAATGGAACAGTTTGGTTGTAAATCACGTTTTTGGTTGTAAACGAATCTTTTGAGCCTAGTTAGAGCATCTCCAACAGTTTTGGACAATGATTTGGCATTTACTTGTTTGCCAACTCCCATTCCAAATACAAATGAAAAAGTTACTATTTGGTTCGAGTTGCAAAAAGTTGCAATCTCAAAAAAAGCCCTAGTTTCGTTCCGGGCGATTGAAAAAAAAATCAAATCAAACTTTCAAGCGCGGCATCACATTGGACCTGATTCTATTTTGAGCAACAGTAAATCACCATCTTCCGGGCGATTCAAACATCACTTTCAGTCCCGGACTTGCACCTGATTCTTGAGCAACAGCACAGCCTTGGATCAAACATCATTCAAACACACAGTCGCCTTGGCTGTAAACAGCACAGCCTTTTTTTTTTTTTTTTTTTTTTTTGCGAAACATCACTTTAATTTCAGCGTGGCTTGCTTAACCCAACTTATAAGTAGCGTACATACCATCAACATTTTCATCACACACCCAAACCAAAAGCACTCGCACAGCAGCTGCAAGCTTCAAGCTCTTGGGGATCTCCTCAGTCGCTCCATACTTACGATAACAATGGCAGCTTTCGTCATCTTGTGCCGCGTCCTCCTGCTCGTCCTCAACGCGGCAGCAACAATCCCCCTCCATCGTCGACTTCTCCCCCCACTCCGTCGCCACCGGCTCCACCGTCACGACCCCGCGATACTCAGCATGGTACTTGGGGCGTCGTCCGTCTTTCACGCCGTGATCGCCGCCGGTCCCAACGACGACATCAACGCCCTCGCTGCGACGGGCTTCCTCATTTGGGTGGCCGGCGTTGCGCAGCTGCTGCTTGCTCTCACGGGAGGCCGCTTTCCAGGTCCAGGGGCTGCTGCACCTGCACGTGTCGCGGCTCAGCTCGTGCAAGCAGCGGCCGGGGGAGCCTTGTTCTAGCCGCTGTACACAGTTGCTCCCGTTACGATAGACGTGTCCAGTTGCTCTGCTAAACTGCCTAATAATTAAACCACTACCGGTGTCGATAAGGTACTATTTCGGATCCGGTTTTTTTAAATCATATTGGTCGTGTCAATATATTGTTATGGTCGAAGAACTTAAAGCTATTCAGAAGATGTACTGTAATTGTCATGCTATAATGACGACCTTTTTTCTTTGGGTCCATTTCGATTTTGTTTCAAATAATCTTTTTTGTGTCCCATGAAAAAAATAGCTATAATCTTTTGAATGTCATATGCATACTTCCGGCAAGGAGCAGCAGTGTTACTGAATTGGAGATTCAGTACCTAAAGCTCCTGATCTAAACAGAAATGAACAGGTGGACGGGGATAGCTGACAGCGTTACTGCTGTAAATAGCCCTTCCGGCAAAACTGAATCTCAATTCAGTTTCTCACCATGACCAGCATCGGCAGAGCACTAGAGCAGTCGCCAGTGGGTGGCATGGTCGCATGGGCTGGCGATCTGGGGTGGACCGTGCTAGGTACTTGGGCTTTATTTGACTGAAGCCCAAGCGCCTAACAATCTAGGACCATGAGGCAGCTAATGAAATAGCCGCGCGAATTGGCTTTGTAGTCAATGGTAGGACGGTCCGGTGGGACGCTACCCACTGGGGTTCAAATCCCAGTCTTCGCACCTTTCCCTCGGGATTTTCCCAAGGATTTACCGGCGTTATGCATTAAGTGGTAAGTGGACGTTCCGTCGGCGCAATGAGGCGCCTATGGTGACTTCGAGAATCTCCAGATCTGCCGGGCCTTAGTCCTTCGGAGGTGCTCATAGGGTAGGGTTTGCGCGTCACGTGTGTTCGTGTTGAGGGTGGCGTCGCGTGCGTGTTGTGAGTGTCTGCGTTACTTTGTGTCATTCTCAAAAAAAAAAAGCTAATGAAATAGCCCAGCTCAAGGTGTTTGTTTCCCATCGCGCAGGCGCAGCGCTGTTCTCTCGTCAACTTCTATTCGCACGGTTTAGAATCTTTAGAGACACTAACTAATAAAAAAAATATATACATTGAATATTTTTCTCTCTTCACTAATATTAAAAAATAGCTATAATAGGTACACAATATAATTTATATTCAATTTGATAATCTATCAATGATTGTATTTTTTCATCCATATACATTTTTTTTTTTTTTTTCTTTTCAAAGCACCTGTTTATGAACAATATACATTTAGTTGAAACATTTATTTAAACTATGATGGCTTTAGCATGGTCTATATTTTGATGACATGGACCTGAATTTTGATTGTTTTTTTTCCAAAATTTTGAGATCATTAATTTCTCATATACAATGACTATCATTTATGATGGTGATAGTCTAACAATTTGATGGCATAATATTTTGGTTTGGTTAAAGAATTTTACAATCTATTTGTTCATTTCTAGCTGTTTCATTAGTAATAATTTCTAGGGTTAATCTTATTTTCTAGTATGATACATGTTTAGTTGAAACATAAATTTAAAGTATATAATCTCTTACCACTTTATGCGACGTCATAAAAAAAACTATATTTTAACTTTCAATCATGTGTTAATTTGAAATTCCAATGCCTATTGTATTACTAATTCAAAATTTTCAATTTTATAGTATTATAAAAAAATATTGTAGGTGCTAGGCTACCCTCTAGGTTCTTACAATAGGATAAATAATTGTTTCAGCATGCACCATGATGTGTAAGATGTGGAATTTATTATATTGTATTGATATTGATTTAGTGAACAAATAACACTTGGAATTATAATTCTTTTGTTCATATGATATAATGTTCCAATCAAATGATTTATTTTTTTTTTTCAAAATAAGGACTTGCAAAATTTATTAAAAAGTGAAGCATAAGGATCATTAGTATATCATTTTGCTAATGATATGTGTCCTTAGTCTACAAAGTGGAACATAACTTTGTGCATAGTTTTAACTTAATATTGGGAAAAGTTTGTATTTCAAATAGCATATCATGTAATTATGGATGTTAAATTATTTCAAAAATAGGATATATTCGCATTTACATGTAGATCTAAGAGATTTTTGTTAATTTCTTTTCGAAGCGGTTGAGATGGATAATTATCTTTTCGTAAGGTTGGTAGCCCGTATGGTTTATTTTTAAAATTTTAGTGCAAACATAAGGGTCAGGATAACTTACAAAATAAATTATATGCGATTACTTATTTAATTTTTATATTTGTGGAGGTTTGAGTTTTTTTCATATAGGCTTTATCGATAATTCCATGAATCATGGTCCCCGAACTTTCTAGCATCATTAACATGTAAACTTCAAGTAATCTAATGAATTTATATTAAATTGAACAAAAAATTATAAATCACGGTGAATAAGGGTTATTATATCAAGAAGACTTATTTGTTCAAAGTCATCATAGACTCTTGCTATCATTTTCACAATTCTTTCCCTAGTCTAATCTCACGTGTAGTTTTTTTGACAGTGTAAAATAAGCACTAAGAGAAAACAAACTAAATAGTAGTTATGGGATGACCAAATTTAGTACATCCTAGGAGAGATAATAATTATAATTATAGGATCTTTCAAGGCGATCACACTTCTAGTCTGCAGGTCTTGCTGGTGGCAACATTGATGTGGACATTGTGAACGCCGCACATGATGGCACCGGAGGCCTACGTGTTTGTCCCGCGCTTTTACGACCGCCCGTCTTGCAGATACATGCTGATTACAGATGCGTGAATAACATGCTTGCTCGGTTATCAGAATTGATGGATGATGCATACACGTACGGTACATGTCCTCATGTGTCCTCATGTGCCTCCGCCCTAGTGCTCAGCTGGCTTTGGATCCTCAAACGCGCTCCGAAGACCAGGCCAACGTCCTGCCTCCTATATATCTTCATGTGTTTACCGGCAATGTGTGGCTCGCGACGCTTCTCACGGTCCGGCGCCATCTCAGTCATATAGCTGTTGTGCCCCTATGTTACACGAGTATGTCGGTGCGGGTATCCGATACAATACATATCGGATACGTGGATACGCACTTTCTCAAAAGAAAACCCACTAAAATGGTGTATCCGAAGTATACGTATCCGCGTATCCGACGAGTATCGGATACGGATACGTCACTCCTCTTGGAGTATCCGTGTAACATAGGCTGTGCCCAACACTTTTCGGCCAGAACGGTGACACCGGACAACGTGCATGCTGCTATGCAGGTCTGGATCGGAAAAGATAAAAATAATCAGATAGTTTTATTATTTCTCACCTGTTATATGGAGGATGACGTGAAGCCATCACCGTCTTCCAGCGTTGATCCCTTGCTACTGTTTCCAATCATCCTTTTTGGTCCTCCTAGCCCTGATGCAGTTGATTTGAGCTGCAACGCCACCGCTCCTCTCCATAGAGCAACTTAACGCCAATGATGGGTGCCTTATTCTTCGGCAGTGAAGAAGCAAATCAGCATGAGGGCGAGATCAGGGGATCGGAGGTGCGGCTGGTGCCGTGGCCTAGGGCCTCGTAGCCATGGGACAGTGGTAGGAAAAACAATGTATTTCTTTGTTTCTTGGTACGTGGACATTTGTTTGTTTTTTTTTTCCTTGTCATCAAGATGATTACGCGACTTCTTTAGACAATCAATCTACGTGTCTAATGTTTTATATAATAGGGATAGAAACAATAAACATTTTAGATATATATATTTTCTATTAATTAACCAAATGTGAACGCCGGTAAGTACAACTTCTTCCACGTACATAATGAAAGCGCTTTTCTCTCCAACAATAATATTTTAGGCTATTTTTTTATTTATAGTGGCAAATGTGGGTAATTTTCAATAGATCCAACAGTTGTGAATGGTTGAGTCTTTTGATTTGATGGTTGGATGTTTCTAATTAATGTGGCAATTTCTATCATTTTATCTTTTTTTTTCCTAGCACATCTGGTGAGGATAATGTGGAGTCTCCGTTGGAGCCTCCAATTAGTAATAGTAAGATTTCATTTTGACCATAATATTTTTTGTTCAATGATGCAAAAAAAATAATATCAAATACAAGTGCATTTTGAATTTAACAAAAAAAATAACTTTGTATTTTAAAAAACAGAACATTCTAGGAAATATATAGGAGAATCGTCATATCAAACGTTTTCTAAAAAGAGCTCATCTCTACTCGAAAGTTCACTTCTCTCAAGGAATCAGAGCCATTTTTTTTTTTTTTTTTTTTTTTTGACAAAGACTCAGAGCCGAAGTTGTTTTCAACGAGCCAAATTTGAGATACAACGGTAAAAGCTGTCATTGATATGTGGCATTGCAGGTGTTGAGGAGCACAACCCTAAGCTTCTGACTTAGCAGCTGTGCGCGCAAGAAATTCGCAGGAAACTGTAGAAGCGGCTGTCCGACGACGGACTGTGATGCGGTTTGGATGCAGTCTGGAGACGAAGAGGGATGCGTGGAGATGCGCTCCGGTTCAAGTACTTTTAGCTTGCATTGGTCACATGCGCACGAGAGCAGAGGGCAGAGGGACTCTGGTTCAAGTTTTTTTTTTTTTACCTCCCTTTTCTTGGTTCGATCACCTCAGCGTATTCAGTTTATTCAGCCAACGTGCACATCAAATTCTTACTTCAGTTCGATTTCGAGTAAGTCTGGAGCTGCTTGAATAACTGAATGGATGTGAATTGTGATTGGTGGTGAATTGACTGGTCAAATTAAAGCGGTTCGTTGTGACGGATGCTCAAGAGAATTGCAAGAGAAGTACAGCGGAATAATCTCGCTCTGCTAACTGAGAGTACTAGTTGTTAACTGTATGGAGCACGCAGTTGACATATTTTGTTTGTTTTTTCCTTCTCTCTACATGGACTTCAAACGGGTTGGTCCATCAGATGAGAATCCTCTCTTCCCATGTTTATTCTCATTTGGCACACGACAGTTGCAGACTCATCTGCAAGCATATGGCGCAATCAAAAGACTTTTTGAAACATAATCGAAATGGACAAAAAGAACATTATAGCATGGCAATTACGTCTTCTTCTGGAGAAGAATAATAGTAGAACGAGTCTGACGATTTGCTAGCTTTGTACTTAACTCTACACAACAACAATACATATATATGATATGGGCACGACAGAGCAAATGGACACGTGTAGTGTAGGTAACTGGGAGGAGTGCCTGATATGCATGTGTAGAGGTAGCTGTGGTGTGCATCGGCCATCCGCTAGAACAAGACCCATCCTATCCAGCGCATCCAAAGTGGCCGGCTGGGGACGCGGGGTGGACCGGCACATGTCTGCACGCTCACGACTCTACTATTCCATCGATCGGTGCTCATGTTGGCAGGCAACTGCACTGCTCCACACACCAGTTGCGGCGTACGTGTATTTACCAGGATCGTCATTTGGCGTAGCGATCGAACTCGTATGTAGGAGTACATGGTGATTTTTGGTCACGGAGGGGTTACCATCACCACAATCAGACATGAAGCAGGATGAGGTTGGAATAGTAGTAGTAGTACTCGTACCATCCCTGACTGCTTTAAAAATAGCAGACTGCTGCTTGAATTGTCGTCTTTCGTAGACTACTCGTGCCAAATTGACTTCTGCACATGCATGTGCTGACGGGACCGGCATTGTATCCGTTACGAGGTATATTGTCGTCTTTCGTAGACTAACTGGAACCAATAGATCGCTGGGACAATGTGCGTCGTATACCACCAATACTAGTATACTACTAACATCAATATGTGCGGTGACAAATTCGCAAATCTTGCTGTCCTGTTTGACAGAATGGTATTTTTAGACTTGTAATTGCTTTACCAGTGTATTTTTTAGTATACAATGATACACTGCAGGCTGTAGCTTCCATTATTTTTTGAATGCCTGTAGCTTCCATTAATTTATGCATTGTCGACTTTCTGTACAGTATAGACTGCAGGTTGCATTTGATGTAGCTTATGTGTACCATATTGCAGGAAGAACAGAACTGGATTTAATAGGTTAATGATGATGAGATTATGGCAGATTCTGAAATCCATGTACATATAGTATCCAGCACATTGCCAGCCTTCTGTATGATCAACAAACACCATAGAGTTAGCTGTTAGAAAAACCATAGAGTATTGTTAGAAATCTTCCAGGCCACTGCTCATGTATTGTGATCTCCTAGGTGTTACTCCTTGGGCAATTGTAGCATAAGTTCTATATTAAGTTTGAAAATGATTTGACTGAATGAATGAAACGTGTGTAATGTGTGAGATAGAATTGCAGCCTGACAACTGTAAGGAATATGGATGATGTATACAGGACCCTAGAAGTGGGTTTTCCTCTTTTTTTTGTTTTTTTCTGAATCGTTATCTGTACATATGTCACTGATAACACGCGTGTAGCCAATACGCGCCACTGTAAAAAAAAGGAAGACGTGTGAAAACGCGTCGCTGATAGCAGTTAACAAGTGTCACAAAATAGCGATTTCTGGCATAGTGGTTGTTACTAACTAGAAGGAGCAGTGCACTGATTCCTTCAAAAAAAAAAAAAAAAAAAAAGGAGCGGTGACATTAGTAATTGTCTGGTTTTTATTTTTTTTTTTTTTTTTCTTTCCTTTTTCCTCCTCTATCTACGCGTGGACTTGAGCCGGAATTGGCGGCTATAGACAGGGATTCATCATTGCAATATGAACGCGAGCAGCAGCAGCCCAACGCCAACCAACCAAATGAGGAAGCCCGCGGCAGCAAGGACGACGTGGCTGGCGTTGGTGTCTTCGTCGGGATCGGTGACGACGGCGTGGGAGAGTAAAGAAGGGAGGGAGGAGAAAGAGACCGCGGGACTCAGCAGAGTCTAAATATTCTTGGACTTGGATGCAAGCGTGGTATGAACACGCTTGTCGTGAATCTACAACAGATGCCCACGGTAGTACAGCGTTGGACTTGGATGCAAGCGTATGAACAGACACGCTTGTCGTGAATCTACAACAGATGCCCAGGACTGCGATGCTAAAAAGATAACTGTCCTCGCTGATTTTTTTTCCTAAAATAAAAAGTGAAATACAGCAAACACACACACATATATATATCTAGGTCCCAATAAAATGTTCCATATTTTTTTATCTGAGTTCATAAATCTTTTAAATATGATCACTTGGGTCCTTTTTAATGTTTTCAGGTACTCCCTTCGGCCTTCATCCACAAAAGAATGCAATTCTCGTTTTTCGATAAGTTAAATAGATGGAACTTTGACCGAATTTATATAAAAATTGCAAACATTCATACTATAAAAAAATAAAATTAGATTAGTTATAGGATAAATAAATACAATAAAATTACTTAACTTTTGACTAGGTTTGTAGAAAGTACGTGAAGCATTTATATCTCTAAACAAGTCTATGAGGAAAGTATATTCAACAATCTATCTAATGATACTAATTATGTATTATAAATTTAAATATTCTTTTCATATATAATTGGTCAAACTTTTAAAAGATTGATTTCTCGGAAAACAGTCTATTTTGGGACGGACGGAGAGAGTAAATTCTAATAAAAATATATATAAATTTGGGCAAACATGAACTATTTGACCGACGTGCATCCCATAGTTACATTTTTTTTTTACTGCAGATAGAGGTAGTAGTTCATTTCAAGTGCGAATCCAAGTTGAATGAACTACTTGAAAAGCCTAAGCTAAGGATCGATTGACTCTGGGAAACATCATAGGATCCATCATCGCCACGTACGGATGCATCCAAGAGAGAGAGAGGTTCGTTGGAAAGAAGAGTATAGCTTCGTCCTCCATGTAAGGTACACAGTGTCTTTTAGCTATAGCTAGCAGCCCATTCTTTGTCCGTCCCTGCTTTTAATTTTCCACCGGGTTTCTTTCTCGCAGCGCAGCCAAAACCAAATTGACCGTAGACTCGAGGTCGCTCCCCATGACTTCACCACAAATTTGTCCTCACTGGAATCCAGCACGTGCGTTCGATTCTCTCTCCCCCTATCCTTCCTATCCTTCATCGATCAATTCGTTTTTCATAGCCCGAAAAGAACGCACCCAACAACAAAGCGATAGAGCTTTTTGGCCTTCATTTTTTAGCATCTTTGTCAATTTTTTTGTCCATCTCCCCTCTATATATACGGCCACGGGCGCTCCACATATCCATCATCTCTCACTACACAGCTTTGCAGCTGCGATAAATCTACAGGTACGCCCCCCCTCCTTGGAAACGTTTCCTCCCCAGCCTGTTCATAGATGATGTTCCCTTCGTCGTCGCTGATCTCCGATGGAAAACTCCACCTCGCTGCTGTTCTACTTTGGATATGAGTAAAGTGCATTGGGAGTACCTAAACTATTTAGTGGGTAACATCTAGGTACCTCAACTCAAAAGTGTAACAACTAGGTACCCAATCTATTGCTGTTGCTCACTACCAGCACCCACAGCAGCCATGTAGGCACCACAATAGCCACGTAGGCACCACCTGGTCATGACCTTTGCTGAAAACCCCCCAGCTGAAATATGAATTCACATGTTACTCATATATAAATAGGATGGAATGAACGCAAATTGAGAACAGCTGAGCACATATATGTTTTGGTCATTACAACCAATGCTTGATGCTTCCATTACATATGCTAAGAGTTAACATAGAATGAGGACAGCTGAGCACACATATGTTTTGGTCATTACAACCAATGTTTTGGTGCTTCCATCCATTACATATGCTAAGAGATAAGCAAGCTGCTGCAAATGATCTATACTTATATGATCATTGCACAAAAGGCAGCTATAGTTGCTACACAAAAGGCAACTATAATTGCTTTACAAAAGGCAACTATATTTCCTGCACAAAAGACTACCTAAGCCGTTCTCTACGTTGTCCTACTTCCCAGACTGACCTCTCTTGCCCATCACTGTCTTGGTCCTTGAGGTCCTTCCAGCCTTTGTTGCTGTTGTAAGTATACCATGCCTTGCTGGTGGGAGGCTGGACAGGATGAAGGCAGAGTCTGGCAATGGTTGTCTAGATGGCATGTGCCTCAAATTTTGTGAAGCCTGAGTACAATTGGTTCCATCAGTTTTGTAATATGGCAGTAAAGAAATGACCAAGATCAATTTTTGGGACAACAATAATGAAATAAACATTTTTGGTACCTCATCTTGTAGTTGTGAAAGCATGGGGTTCTCCACTTGGGATAGCAGTGAATGTGATTCAAGACTTGGGTGACTCACCACCTAAACCAATAATTTAGTCATGTATTTACAATTGAATATGTAAAATGTATTGTTGTGGCTGTGCACATACCTGGGAATTTTCTTCTCCATAATTTGGTTGCTGGTGTGGCTCAGCTGTAGTAGCAGTTGCAGTTGACCTTTTGGTTTTCTTAATAGCTGGTTGGCCTGCCTTTTTTGCTGCACAAGTGGTTGAGTTATGACCTGATTGCCCACAGTGGCTGCAATGCATGATTACTCCATGCTTGGACAGCCTTGGTCCATTAGGACCTTGAACTTCATGTGCTGCCCTTCTTCTTGCCTTAGGTGGTCTGCCTACCTTCTTCTCATATTTAGGCGGCTGCACTTCTGGACCACCAACATTCTCCCAAGAAGACTTATCAGAACATGGAAATATGCTGCAGCCATATGCATTTTTGAATGCATCAATGGAAAAGCAATTTGGGAGGACTGAATCTTCTGGGGTTCTTTCGTGTTTCAAACATGAAATGGCATGGCTGCATGGTATGCCTGTCAACTGCCACCTTCTACATTCACAATGTCTCCCCTTAAGATCAACCGTGTACTGCCATTCTCGGTCATGAACTTCAAAAATTTCTTTCCCACTTGGTATAGGATAGCATGTGTTTGAGAACTCAGCATGCCTAGCTATTTTTTTCCTGATCTTTGGGCATATGGCCATTCCTACCCATTTCTCAGCCATCTCTTTTTGTTTATTGTAGTGCCTGCTCATTAGTTGGGACTTGATCCTCTGTATCATGCTCAAGATAGGTAGTTCTCTAGCTTCCAAGATGTACTTGTTGAAAACTTCACAAGTGTTGTTTAACAGGATATCACACTTCGGGTACTCACTGAAAAAAGCTCTAACCCAAGTGTTTGGTGGCATCTTCTCTAACCAGGCATAGGCATCCTTGTTGAGTACTTTCATTTTCTCCATTTCCTGGTTCCACCTAGTTACTGTACTTGCTCTAGCACAAGCCCATAGTTGATTCTTCAAGTTTTCCCCTTTGAAGTGGCCTTGGAAGTTAGAGTACAGATGCCTAACACAGAACCTATGCTCAGAGTCTGGAAAAACTTGTTGGACAGCAGGAATTAGTCCTTGTTTATCTGTCATTATGGTCCAAGGAGTGGTGTTATCTATGCCAAGGTCCTGTTTTAGTGTCTCGAGGAACCACTTCCATGATGGCAAAGACTCTACCTCTACAACTGCCATGGCTATAGGAAAGATACAATCATTTGGGTCTATGCCTACAGCAGTGAGTAGCTGTCCCCCAAATTTAGTCTTGATGTGGCAGCCATCTAGACATATCACTGGCCTACATCCACTGAGGAAACCCCTCTTGCATGCATCCAAAGACACATACAGTGAATTGAAGTAGCCACCAAGTAAGTTCAAATAGAAGCTACTGCCCGGATTTGACTTTCTGAGTTCATGACCATAGTTCCATAGTTGATTAAATTGTTGCACTTCATCTCCATAAATGATGCTCCATGCCATCCTTCTTGCCCTACTCGGCTTCATCCTAGATGGTGTCAAGTTTAGCTCCAACTCTAACAGTCCTTCCAAAATTAGTTAGGCTCATCTTCTCATCAGCCCTGAACCTGTCCAAGTACCTATTAGCTAGCCATTTTGCAGTGCATCTCTTAATCACCCATTTCTTCTGACAATGGTGATCCCCAACATAAGACTTGATCAAGAAACATTGCATCCTTGAGTCAAATGAAGCATACAAGTTCCATGGACAACCATCATCACAATGAGCTTTGAGTCTTCTCTTGTCATTCCATGGCATCTTTATCTCCACCCTTTGTTTGATACTGTATTCTATAATAGCCCTTCTAAGCAATTCCACTGATGCAAACTTCATTCCAATTTTGAAAATAGGGTTTTGCATGTCCTCTGGCCTGAAGGTCTTCATATTTCTCCCAACATCACCCTCCTCATCGAAACTGGTAACACCAACTCATCCTCATCAGATGATAACTCATCCCATTCCCTTTCTGTTGCTATGTTCTCTTTGCCATATGGGGCATTTCTCTTCTTCCCTTTACTCACAATAATACCCTTGGCTGCACCCTCATCAACCACTCCATCATCAACATTGTCAAAAAACAGATCATCGTTGTCGTCATCAACTTCATAGTCACTGTCGACTAGTTCCCCATCTGTCGCGCCATCCGTATCAATGCAATGCCTTCATTGTGCACATCACGCATCTCCTTGAGGTAATTGTACCAGGTGGATTCAACACCATGTCTTCCCAGGCGTTGTCATCAAGTGAATTGTATTGGTCAAAGTACAACACAAAGTTTTTAATCTTATATGCCACTTGCTTCATGATGAGTGTTTCTCTATCGATTCTACAACTCACAAACCAAGTACCCAACTCCATCCGGGCAACAACCGGTGAACACCGACATTCTCAAGTCCATAATCTAGCATCAACCCGATCTCATCGACAAGAGAAAAACTCCAGTACTTCACTTTGATATGGTCAAACCAATCCACCTTGCCATCCGGATAAACACGTTTTGTACCAGCCCCACGGAAAAATCCGCCATGATGTATTTTCTTCGAGAACTTGTCATCGTCGGGGCCCTAAACAATTCACATAAAACCTAGTGTTTAGTCCTTTGCCATAACAGCCCAATCTGGGAATCAAATACATGTACTAACACACCACAATCATCTATCACAATCTACATTGAACATAGGATAGGGCTTGAGAGTCACGACACATACCATAAACAGTGCTGGTTCACATTTCTTCCGCCGCCGCCGGCCATGGTCCCGCCGAAGTTGTGCTCAGCTCGCTGGGCAGCACACGGCGTCCTCGGCCCGGCAAGCGGCGCGAGCAAGCCCCCTCACGACCTCACTCGTCCGGCCCCCTCCCTCATGGATGACCGAGACGGCGGTTACATCCCTCTCGCCGGGCGAGATTGGGAGAGGGGGCAGAGCGCCGGGCGAGATTGGGAGGGAAGGGGAAGGCTACCGGGGCGAGATTGGGAGAGGGGAAGGCGGCGGCGCAGGAGATTGGGGAAGGGAGGCGGGCGGCGGTCAGCTGCACCCGGCGGCCTCGCCGAGATTGACAAAGAGCGAGTCCGCTCTCCGCCACGGAATACGAGATGTAGTACGGGGAATTTTTTTACTGTGCCCAGCGCCACGGAAAAAAGAGAGGGAGCATTCGGCGGGGACTTTTTGCAAAAAATACCATGCCTAGTATCCAGGTTGGCATGTCCACGTAGACTCTAGTACCGTTGGTAATCAACATCAATAGATTGGGTACCCAGATGAGAGCTTTTTCAGTTGAGGTACCTATTTGGTACTCCAAGAATAGTTTGGGTACCTATAGTGTATTTTACTCTTTGGATATTATCTCTCATTTAACTATGGTTCTCCTGTCGCAATTCCTATGTTTCACAGGTTCCGGTCAGAAGAAGTCGCTGGCGGATTCGGAGTAGCAGGTTTCAGTCACAGCCCCGGGCGAGAAGCAGCAAGAGTGACGATGGCTGATATCTCCTGGCTGACGCTGCTTGGCTTCCTCTACCTGACCTTCAACTCCGGCATGGCCGTGTACCGCCCAACGGCGACACTGGCTCAATCATCTTCGTCGTGGTCTCTTACGTCGACCTCGTCGCGCTCTTAATGGCAGCTTCCGGCATCATCTGCCGCGTCCTCAACGCGGCAGCAATCCCCTCCATCGTCGCCTTCTACCCCACTCCGTCGCCACCGGCTCCACCGTTACGACGCCGCGATACTCAGCATGGTTCTTGGGGCCTCGTCGCTCTTTCACGCCGTGATCGCCGCCGGTCCCAACAGCGACGACATCCACGGCCTCGCTGCCGCCGCGGGCTTCCTCATTTGGGTGGCCGGCGTTGTGGAGCTGCTGCTGCTGCTCTCGCTCACACCCGGTTTGTTCTAGCCGACGTACACAGCTGCTCCCGTTACAATAGACAGTTGCTCTGCTGAACCTAATAATTAAACCGCTACCGGTGTCGATCAGGTACTCTGTCGGCTCCCGTTTTGTTACATCATATTAGTCGTGTCCATATATTGTTATTGTGCAAGTACTTAAAGCTGTGCTCCTCTCGTAAGCACATCCGTGATACATTTGTATGGCATGTACACACTGCAAGCAAAAACACAAAAGTAAGTACTTAAAGCTATTCAGAAGAAGATGTAATTGTCATGTTATAATGACAACCTTTTTTTGGGTCCATTTCGATTTTGTTTCAAATAATCTTTTGACTGTGTCATATGCATACTTCCGGGTTCCGGCAAGGAGCAGCAGCGTTACCGAATTGGAGATTCAGTACCTAAAGCTCCTGATCTAAACAGAAATGAACAGGTGGACGGGGATAGCTGACAGCGTTACTGCTGTAAGACTAGCCCTTCCGGCAATACTGAATCTCAATTCAGTTGCTTACCATGACCGGCATCGGCAGAGCACTAGAGCACTAGAGCAGTTCCTCAGCCTCTGCTCTCTCTTCCTTTTCCCCCTGACCAAGTCTATCTTCCTTCCTCTGTTCCTCATCTGATCCGATCTCTGGTGCTAAGGGGGATGAACCAAAACCCTACCAAATTGGGCTTTCTTTTGTTTCCAAATGGATCCACATACATATTTGTATTTGGTCACGAATTAGAGGACAACTCGATATGTCATGAGTTCAATTAAAAGACTTTTAGCTTGCATTGGTCACATGCGCACGACAGCAGAGGGCAGAGCCTCAGAGGGACCCTGGTTCAGCTTTTTTCATCTCCCTTTTCTTGGTTCGATCACTTCAGCCTATTCAGATTATTCAGCCAACGTGCACGTCAAATTCTTACTTCAGTTCGATTTCGAGTAAGTCTGGAACTGCTTGAATAACTAGATGGATGCGAATTATGATTGGTGGTGAATCGACTGGTCAAATTCAAGCGGTTCGTTGTGACTTTGTGACGGATGCTCAAGAGAAGTACAGCAGAATAATTCGCTCTGCTAACTGAGAGTACTAGTTGTTAGCTATAGGGATCACGCAGTTAACATATATTTTGTTTCTTTTTTTCTTCTTCTCTACATGGACTTCAAACGGGTTTGACGGCTAAGGGGGGTTAATTGAAATGATAGCAGGATGAAAAGCTTGACACAGGCTGGTCCATCAGATAAGAATCCTCTGTTCCGACGATTATTCTCATTTGGCACAAGACAATTGCAGACTCATCAGCATGCATATGGCACAATCAAAAGACTATTTGAAACATAATCAAAATGGACAAAAAGACATTATAGCATGGCAATTACGTCTTCTTTTTGCAGAAAAATAATAGTAGAACGAGTCTGAAGATTTGCTAGCTTTTATTTTACTTACTCTACACAAAGAAAGTGACGCGAACGACGCGATCCTATCCGGCGCACGCAAGTGGCCAGCTGGGGACGCAGCGGTGGACCGGCACATGTCTGTACGCTCACGACGCCATCGATCGGTGCTCATGTTGGCAGGCAATTGATTTGGCGGAGTCGGAACGAGACCCGATAGGCCCCCCGCCGCGTCGCCCCACGCTCGGGCGACTTCGGGCGGCGCCTTCCCTCTCGCTGCCAGCCACCTCCCTCCCCTTGTCTCACTCCCTTGCCGTCGCCGGAGGGACACCACGGAAGCCCGCCGCGACTCCCTGTGATGGCGGCGGCGGGTCTCTCTTCGCGCGTTGGCGTGCGTGCTCTGAACGGGAGATCGCCGCGGCGGTCTTCCTTTCTCCGGCAGCAGCGCCCCCATCCCGGCGCTGCGAGTGTTCGGCGGCGGATCCAACGGCCGAGGGTGTATGGCGGTTGTGCCGGGCCCTCGCCCGGGAGGGGCTCGGTTCAGCGTCGACAGCCCTGCGTGGCGGTGGCCTGCCGGTGTGGTGTGGCGGCGTATCCGGCCGGTCCTAAGGCGGATCCATCGGTCCCTAGGCCCCGGATCCGGCGCTCCGGCCTTTGCCCTTCCCGGCTATGGCGAGGTCGGGGCGCCGCGAGGTGGAGGTGGTGACAAAGGCGGCGAGGGGGTCCCCTTTACGGCGGCGGATCCGGCCTTGATGCTAGATCCGCAGCGGTGGCGGCAACCTCGCTCTCGATTGGTATGAGCGCGGGCGGCGCCCAGCGTGTCAATGCGATGCGGCGGCGGGCGGCGGATGAAGCGATAGCGGGCGGCGTTGCGTTTAGGGGCGCGAGCGGCGGCGAGATGCGAAGCTTCGCGGCGTGATGTGTGGTAATGCGACGATGGCGTTCCTCGGAAATTTGGGGCGGCCGTGGTAGTGGTGCCGGCTTCTTTGTGTCGAGCGTGTGCGGCGGGGCTCGGCGCTCTGGATGAAAGCCCTCGCAAGATTCATTACGGTGGAATGGCGGCGTCCTCGGGACATCGCTTTCAAGGGCGCCATTTGGAGCTTGAACCCATTTATGCGTGGTCTGCGGGTGAAAAACCTGTTCAGCTCTTGGACGAGCGGCATTGTGGCGCTTTTCAGTCGTCATGACCTCCTTGGAGGCGTCATCTCTAGAGGCCTCGTTCGGCCGGTGGCATGGCCGACCTATTGCTTATGGTTGATTTGCCCTGTGGTGACAATTCCGTCGTAGGCCATGTGACAGGGGGTTGTCTACCTCATGCCAAGACATCTGCATTCTTGTTGGTGACAAAGGGTCGTCGCTTGGTTGTTGTTCGGCTACTTGCGGCCGAAGTCGCGGCGCGGGTGTTCTTTGGCAATCTCGGTGCGGTGCGGGACAACGTCGGAAGACGGCACTTGGCGGCAGCGGCAATGGGTGATGACTCGGTCTGCAGCGGATCGCGGCGGGTTTGTTCAGCATGGCTGGACCGACCCGGTGCGGTACAACGTCGGAAGACGGCGCAGGCGACAACCTTTGTTTGCTAGTTTGATGGTAGTGGCTTCGAGCGAGGGGGAAAGCAACGAGATGATTTCGAACCACGGTGGTGGATTAGCAGCTTGGTAAAGCACCTTGGGGGTGGGGCATCTCATCTTGCTACCTTGACGGCAATACAAGAAACGAGTCCAATGTGTGGAGCCATGTGGCGGGTATGGAGGTCCCCGCACACGAGAGAGTGGCGTCCAACGGCGGACGTGGCGAGACCCCACGTGTTTGGGTTGTTTGGGCTCGGTGTTTTTGATTTGGTGCAGCGGCATTGCGGCGAAGGGTCCTGCAGGGTGGCGGCCTTCTCGGTGTGGTGGTGTCTGCCCCCTATGTTCCTCTATCGTATTTGGATCATCTCAGAGGTTTTCGATGTTTGCAAGAGTGCGGTTGGTGGGTGGAAACTGTTGTTGTGCTTCACCTCCTCTGTCGTCGTTGTGTGTAGTGTTTCGGTGGTGTTGATGTCCTAATCCAATCGGCCAGTGAGTATAGTTGAGCGGTAACCCGCGTTGATGTCTCAAACCAATCGGGCGAGTTTTTTTGTTTCTTTTTCTTTGTATTTTGTGCCTGTTTTGGCCGTTTTGTAGTTCACCTTGTTGGCTTGTCTTTTTTTTTTAATATAGCGGGGAGCTCTTCTGCGGTTCGTTTCAAAAGTGTTGGCAGGCAACTGCACTACTCCACACTAGTAGCGGCGTACGGGACGGGGCGGAGGTTTACCTGACAGGCACATATGTATTCCAGGATCATCATTTGCACTACTCCACACTAGTAGCGGCGTACGGGACGGGGCGGAGGTTTACCTGACAGGCACATATGTATACCAGGATCATCATTTGGCGTAGCGATCGAACTCGTACGTACATGGTACATGGTGATTTGGTGACTGAGTGTTACCATCACCAATCAGACTTGAAGCAGGTTGGAGCAGTAGTACTCGTACCATACCTGACTGCTTCCCAGTAAAAATAGCAGACGGCTGCTTGAATTCTAGTGCCAAAATGACTTGGACTGATAGGTAATCCTAGGCGGGTACTAACAGGTAGGCCTGTGCACGGATTATCAAATCCACCCGTTCTATACCCACCCAAACCGTGGAAAGGAATCATACGTGGATTGGGTGGATATGGGGTTGATCCATGAGACCCATGGGTCTCGATGCCGTCGATCACCGCGTAGACGAGGCGCTGCGCGCACAGCACCGCCATGCACAGGTCCTCCCAGCACCGCGCAGGCCGGAACCCGGCGACGCCCTCCAACTCGTCGGGCGTCACGTGCGCGTCCTGGTACAGCCGCACGTCGCAGCCTTGGCGCAGCGGGAAGTACGCCGGCACGCCGCGGTCGCGCTGCCGGGACGCCGTCGCAGCCGCGGGGACGAACGCGGCGGAGATGCAGATGGCGCTCCCGCCACCGAGCTTGGGCGGGCGAGGTCGAGCCACTCGGACACGATGGGCGCGTCGGCGGTGGCGGCGAGGACGGCGGCGGCGGGCAGCGAGGCGATCACGATGAGGTCGGAGCCGAAGGGGTCGGCGTCCTTGACGTGGAACTCGAGACCGGTGGCGGCGTGCGCGAGCGGGAGCAGGAAGGTGTGTAGAAAGGCAAAGCACAGAAAGAGCGGCAGCGGCCGGCAGCTGGTCGGGACCAGGCGGCGGCTCGGCCTCCATGCCTTCCACTCCAGCTCCGGCGGGTCCTCGTACGTGTGCCCGAGGTTGCGCGTGTCCAGGACGTCGCGGACCCGGATGCGGACGAGCCGCTTCTTCACGCCGTCGCCCTCCGCATACCATCTAACAGGTCGACCCATCAATCCATCTAATCCACCCAGTCCATAACCATTTGACTACTTCTTTCACGGGTGGGTTGAAAAATCTGTGAGAACCGTGTATACCCACCCATGCACAGGGCTACTAACAGGAAGGTGAGGAGGGAATGAGGGATAGAGCCGCTTTGGTTCCAATAATTGTGATTTTCTGATCGTGGTGGCCTCCTTCATCGATGTGAAAGACGTCAGCGGCCATGCCATCCATGTACGAATCTCTGTCTTAATCCTATGATCCCTAATCAGAGTTTAAGTCTCGCGGTTTTTGTCCAACTTACTGATATTATTTGAAATTACAATTACTAATTGTTTCTCTAAATTTTAAAAATACCACATGATCAAGAAAGTATACTTTAAGCAATGATAAAAGAATTAAAGAAATCAAAAGGTGAACCTTACTATTACTAATTAGAGGCTCCAACGAAGGCTCCACGTTAATTCTCACCGGGGCACTAAGAAAAAAGATAGATGCTAAAAATTCTCACGTTAATAAGAATCATTCAACCGTCAGATTGGAAATCAGGCCATTCATAACCATTGGATCTCATTTAGTTTTTAAAGAAATTACCCACCTCTGCCATTATAAATAAAAAAAAAGTGTAAAATCTTATTGTTGCGAGAAAAAAAAATCAACACCACATACAAAAGCTTGAACGACAAGTCCCCTTACGTTATCTCTCGATTATAACAAAAAAATCTGTCACGTTCAAGATAAATTAAAAATAGCAAAAATTAACACACGTTAGAAAATATATTCCGCAAACAAAAAGATAAGTTAGAAAAAAAAAATCTGTATCACATGGGCCCACAAGTTACGTTTACTAGGTTCATCATTTTTTGTGGAAGCTAATAACGGTGGTACCCATCCCTATTCATCAATCTCTTAACCCAAAAAAAATTAGGTTGAAGTCAAGGGGCTCACGGTGCAATGGCAAAGGCCATTGGTTGGGGAAGCTCCCACCCGGGGTTCAAATCACGGGTGCGACATGTCGAATTCCGGCAAGATTGGGCGGAATTGACACGTGAGTTGGGGAATTGAGAGGAGAGGAGGAGGATGGGGATGGCGACGGCGGCGTGGCGTGGGCGGCATGGGCGCGCTGGCCTTGGGGCGCGGTGGCGGTAGGGGGGCGGCGCGGGACGGGCGCGAGTGTGGAGCGGCGGCGGCGCTTTGGAGGCGAGGC
Source organism: Hyparrhenia diplandra (assembly GCA_015847255.1). Classification (NCBI taxonomy): domain Eukaryota; kingdom Viridiplantae; phylum Streptophyta; class Magnoliopsida; order Poales; family Poaceae; genus Hyparrhenia; species Hyparrhenia diplandra. Next base: position 244,118 of record JADLZK010001936.1, read on the forward strand.
GAAGATATATTTTTATTTTCTTGCTTGTCCCCTAAAGATTACATGCCTCTTGCTTATATAGCCCGCCTAGTGGGACTTGTAATCTAAGCAATCTCTATAAGGTTTCCTTATACATTTGGAATACCTTTTACAAGCAATTCCTATTTTATTATTTCCTAATAAGGGTCTTCCTTATAGATGAGATAGCCCCTTGCACACCAAAAATTATCTAAGATAATCCTAACTTGAAGGCGAAAGCAAACTCGAGTCGTGCGGGGAGAGGGAAGCGGCGGCGGGGGGCGGCCTCCCTGCTTGTGGCATCCCAGCCCCTCTCGGGCGGCGGTCATCACGTTTGGCCCAATAAGCCACTCTCGGGCTGGCCCAATTACGGATCATGACACGATACTTTATCACGGATTTATTTCAGGATTTTTTCATTTGTGCATTAAGTGGTAGGCGGCGTCCCGTCGATAGCGGCGCCCGGTGGTGACCGGAACTTCAAGATTTGCGGCTCGGTCCTTTGAAGGTGCTCATAGGGGTAGGGTTTACGTCGTGTGTTCATAGAGGTGAGTGTGCGTGCGTGTTGGCGTCTGCGTTATGCTTGTGTAATCTCAAAAAAAATTAGGTTGAACATTGATATTTTAACAAAATACCAAAGGCAATCTATGACCACCAAGAAAAAAACTTACACATGTTTAGATTGTAGTTATATATTTGAAAAAAAAATAAGAGTTGAAAATATTTGGCAAACATGAAGAAATAGTTGTCCATCTGCTCGGTAGCCACCCTTTGGTTTTAATTGAACATCCATGTTTATTCTCACAAGACACAATAGAAAAATTAATTTAGAATTTTCTGTAATAAATAGAAATATTTAGCCACTAATTTGTTCGACTCTTATCGTCATCACCAATAATAGTCATTGGATCTATTCTATTTTCAAAAAAAAAATATACACCTCTACCGGTATGTAAATTACATAAAAGCTATCTCTTACGTCTAAATTACCAACCAATGTAAAAGATAATTTTAAAACTACTAAAATTTAAGATATTAATTGAGTGCCATTAAATCAATCCATAAATATTGTTTCATAGTATTCATATTTGGAGTCATGAATATTAATTGTATTGCTTTTACTATACTTATCTAAAGTCATAAATGTTCCATAGACTTAGTCAAGCTTAAAGAAAGTTTGAATCAATACAAACACATAATTGCATCATTTTTGGGATACAGCTAGGACATATAAATACTAATATAAAGTATTACCAAAAATAGTTCAATAACCATAATTCGAACTCATAATTCAAAAAGTAGAGCATGTAGCTAGCTTCCACCACCTTTACAAGTAAACATGTATACATTAGATTAAATGTTATTTTAATAGTTGACCAGGCGTGAAATTTTTTTCATTAAGAAACGACAAAGCAATACCATGAACAATTCACTTTAAGTTATATTAGTACTCTATGATAAAGAAATTTGTAAGTTCTTATTTTAAATAGTTTAACACTAGATTTTGACTAAAACACCTACCATAAAAATATTATTAAGTTTATTTTTAGCATTCTATGTTTTATAAAACAATGTCATTGTAAGAATAATTATGTGTTATAATAGAATCAACATGTGGATTATCTTGGTGCAAGATTATTTGTACCGCAGCTAGGGTAGCCGGAGACCTATAATATTCTTTTTAATAAAAATATTCAAATAAAATATACAATGAGAAATAGAGTTTGAACTTAACATAAGGATAGAAAATGCAACAACTAAATTAAAAATTTGAAAGATACGATAGGTTAATGATGTCGTAGAAAGGGATACAAAGAGCATATATAACTTAAGCTTAGGTTTTAAGTAAAAATCATATCATATGAGAAAATGGATAAAACCTAAATTTTTATCTTCTAATGGGAGCCTTCACAAAAATTCTCACAAGACTCACTAGAAAAACTTATAGTCTATAAATCTCAAAAAACTAAAACATCGGGCTATCAATTTGGTAGACTAATCACCAATGATAATAATTACCCTCATCTACGATTTTGTAAAAATAACATAAAGTAATTTATGAATGGATGTTCAAATTATCCACCTACCCAAGTCTAAAACATGATCAAAAAGTAAGCCAAAAATTTACATCTAATTACCTATTTTTCTGTTATTACAGATAATTTAAATGTATCCTTAACTTTGCATCTATATTACCACCTTAGTCATTATATAAAGAAAAAAATATCATCTGAACTATATCTAAATTATCAACATCTTCTACTTCAAATAATGTATAATTTAAATCATATATATGTCTTTACATTAACAACTTCTATTAATATTAATATATTAATTTATAATAATGTAAACATAGATAATGTGTTAGCCTGCAGATCATGTATGAATGCATACAAAAGCAATAAATACATATGTTATGTTATAGCATTCATGGAAAGTATATTCTTAACGGCTCATATACTATGGTCTTAACAAATTCTTACCGGCTCATATACTATGTATGAATGCACTTCCCAGGCCGCGGATTCCATTAAAATACATAGCCGCAAATTGTAATTTTAGTTGTTTAGACATATTGCATGAAAAGGACACTACAAGTCAAATTGATGGTCGTTGCAAAGAAATACATATTGCATGAAATGGACAGTAAAAAGTCAAATTGATGAATCCATTACGTCGTTGCAAAGAAAATGCTAAAATTATTTATTATTTTTTTGCTAAAATTAAACGTGCCTAGCTTTGGAATCCAAGAATTTCACAAGTCCTGTTCGATATTGGTGAGGGGTATCTCAATTATTTGTAGTTCCATTCAATTTTAAAGTATTCGCCAAACAAGAAAATCAATTCGATGTCAAACAAAAAAAAAAAAAAAAAAAAAAACCCATACTGCTATTTGTATCCTAAGTTCTAAATTATAAGTTGCGTTGACCCTTTTTGTGAGACGAAGGGAGTAGTAATAATCACACAGACAGCAACAATCGACCCCTGAAAACCACACTCTTTTTTATGCGACAGAGAGAGTACTCGTTTACCTCTAGATTTGGAAAACCACAAGCCAAGCCAGATCAAATCATATCTGAAACTTAACCAAGAATGAACTAGAATGGGTTGTCGAACTGATTGATCAGTGAAAAGAGAAAAAACATATGCTGTTATGACACATCTATATATATTACTATATACAACCGTGGATGTTCAATAATCCTTGTTTTAGCCTTAATAAAAATATCTATTATCTGGTCAAGCTCAAACAGTTTCCTTCCAGCCGACAAAAACACTAGCGTGTTGGTCCTGATTAACATCACTTTCATCTAGCGTCCTCGAACATCACTTTCAGCATTAACTATATTGACCTATATAGCTTCCTTACGTGGACTTCACAGAATAAGCCTTGGCTTTCCATCCGTTCCTCGCACAGCCGCCTTGGTTGTAAACATCACTTGGATTTGGAACCAAGGCAATAATGACCCGGCCTATAAGTGAGCTACATACCACCAACATTTTCATCACACACCCAAACCAAAAGCACTCGCACAGCAGCTGCAAGCTTCAATTTCTGGGATCTGCTCGGTTGCTCCACATTTGCGACAACAATGGCAGCTTTCGTCATCTTGTGCCGCGTCCTCCTGCTCGTCCTCAACGCGGCAGCAGCAATCCCTCTCCATCGTCGCCTTCTCCCCCACTCCGTCGCCGCTGGCTCCACCGTCACGACGCCGCGATAGTCAGCATGGTGCTTGGGGCCTCGTCGCTCTTTCACGCCCTCACCGCCGGTCCCAACGACCACAACATCCACGCCATCGCTGCGGCGGGGTTCCTCATTTGGGTGGCCGGCGTTGCGCAGCTGCTGCTCGCGCTCACCCCGGGTCGCTTCTGAGGGGCGGTGGCTGCATGCACCTGCACGTGTCGCAGCTCAGCTCGTGCAAGCAGCGGCCGGGGGAGCCTTGTTCTAGCCGACATACACAGTTGCTCCCGTTACGATAGACGTGTCCAGTTGATCTGCTAAACTGCCTAATAATTAAACCACTACCGGTGTCGATAAGGTACTATATGTCGGATCCGGTTTTTTACATCATATTGGTCGTGTCCATATATTGTTATTGTCCAAGAACTTAAAGCTATTCAGAAGATGTACTGTAATTGTCATGCTATAATGACGACCTTTTTCTTTGGGTCCATTTCGATTTTGTTTCAAATAATCTTTTGACTGTCATATGCATACTTCCGGCAAGGAGCAGCAGCGTTACTGAATTGGAGATTCAGTACTTAAAGCTCCTGCTCTAAACCAAAATGAACAGGTGGACGGGGATCGCTGTCAGCGTTACTGCTGTAAGACTAGCACTTCCGGCAATACTGAATCTCCAATTCAGTTTCTCACCATGACCGGCATCGTCGGTGGCATGGTTGCATGGGCTGGCGATCTGGGGTGGACCGTGCTAGCTACTTGGGCTTTATTGGACTGAAGCCCAAGGGCCCAACAATCTAGGACCAGACCGACCATAAGGCAGCTAATGAAACAGCCCAGGTTGTTTGTTTCCCATCGCGCAGGCCCAGCGCAGCGCTGCTCTCTCGTCAACTTTTATTTTTAATAATTTAATTCCATTTTCACCATAATATTTTGTTCAGTTGATGCAATAAAATAATATCAAACACGATTGTATTTTGAATTTAACCAAAAAAACAATAACTTTGTATTTAAAAAAGCAGAACATTCTAGGAAATATATAGGAGAATCGTACTATCAAACGTTTTGTAAAAGAGCATCATCTCAACTAGAAAGTTCACTTCTCATGAACTCAGAGCCGAAGTGTTTTTTTTTTTTTTTTACAAAGACTCAGAACCGAAGTTGTGTTCAGCGAGCCAAATTTGAGGGTAAAAGCTGCCATTGGTATATGGTATTGCAGGTGTTGAGGAGCACATCCCAGAGCTTCTGAGTTAGCAGCTGTGCGCGCGAGTGCTTTTAGTTTGTATGTGTGACGATGAAAATGTTGGCGATACTACGGGGCGTGGTGCCAGCCAGGTGAAAGGCTTTGAGGAAACCGGTGCATCTGTATCCATCCTGCAAGAAATTCGCAGGAAACTGTTGAAGCGGCTGTCCGACGGCGGACTGTGACGCGGTTTGGACTATCGGATGCGTCGGATGCAGTCTGGAGCCGAAGAGGGATGCGCGCAGGATGCAGTCCGGACTGCGACACGCGCAGAATCGCAAAAGATGGGGATGGTTGAAGATAGATGGAACCCGGTGTCGAAAATAGAACATGGTAGAAAATACAGGACAGTCGTCCTTTCATTTGTTTTCGGGAAAAAAAAAAATTCTGTTTTTTGAAAATTTTCCGGAAGAATTTTAGATTCACTAAAATGGTCACTTCTCTAAATGGGTCACAGACAGAGTTGGTTGGGGTGTTAGCATCCAGGAGTCGGAGCCCACCGCTAACAAGGAGACCTCCGAGTTTTTTTTTTTTTTGACAATAACACATATATTATATTAATCCAGCGATCAAGTTACAAAGAAGACCTCGAAAGAGATCTTTATTACAACAAGGTCCTGCAGCTTCTAGAGACAAGAGCATCCTCATCGGAGTTGCTGATGAAGATCGAACCGCCGCCGAAGTGGCGCGAGGGGCTTCGAGGGGCGATGCATACGCCGGGGGCGGAAGGGCGCGCAAAGCGTCGGCTATTGAAGGGCCGTCGGGCCAGCAATGTTGGCACACACCGGTGACCGAAGGATGAAAATAAATTCGTTGCGGAGGTTGATGGAGCACGCCGGGATCCCGGTGAAGGCGGTGTACTCGAATCCGCACCGGTGAGGAAGCTTGTAGATGAAGTAGAAAAGCTACGCCAAGGGAGACCGTTGGACTAACAGGGGGAGCGGCGGCGGTGGAGCGGGGGGAGGAAGGAACCCGGATCTCATTTGGCGGAAGCGATCGGGGAGGCGGAGGGGCGAGATCTGAGGTGGATGGTGGTGGATTTATTTTATTGCCACTGACACGAAGCACATCCGCGACGGCGGCGGCGAGGAGACCACCGAGGAAGACCGCGGCGGCGACTACACCGACGAAGAGGATGACGACCGCAGGTAGGGAAGAAGTCATAACGGCACATGCACAAAGGCAACAGGACTACAACTAAAAGGAAAAGAAAGATGAGTAGTGGATCTATCGATTGGGGGTGGGGTGGGGACCCTACCCCTCTCGCCCGGGCGTGAGGAAGGAAGGGGCCCGGGCTGGGATGGGGATGGGGCTGCTAGAGAAGGAGGCTTAGAGGCTGGAGACCTCGGAGTTGAACGCGGTCACCAGCAAGTATGGCTCGCGCGGCGCGCTCTCTTCTTCCTTCCCCCCTGACCAAGTCTATCTTCCTCTGTTCCTCATCCCATCCGATCTCTGATGCTAACAGAGGGATAAACCAAAACCCTACCAAATTGGGCTTTTTTTTTTGTTTATATAAATGGGTCCACGTACAAATTTGTATTTGGTCACGAATTAGAGGACAACTCGATATCTCATGAGTTCAATTAAAAGTACTTTTAGCTTGCATTGGCCACATGCGCACGAGAGCAGAGGGCAGAGGGACTCTGGTTCAATTTTTTTTAAATCTCCCTTTTCTTGGTTCGATCACCTCAGCGTATTCAGTTTATTCAGCCAACGTGCACATCAAATTCTTACTTCAGTTCGATTTCGAGTAAGTCTGGAGCTGCTTGAATAACTGAATGGATGTGAATTGTGATTGGTGGTGAATTGACTGGTCAAATTAAAGCGGTTCGTTGTGACGGATGCTCAAGAGAATTGCAAGAGAAGTACAGCGGAATAATCTCGCTCTGCTAACTGAGAGTACTAGTTGTTAACTGTATGGAGCACGCAGTTGACATATTTTGTTTGTTTTTTTCCTTCTCTCTACATGGACTTCAAACGGGTTGGTCCATCAGATGAGAATCCTCTCTTCCCATGTTTATTCTCATTTGGCACACGACAGTTGCAGACTCATCTGCAAGCATATGGCGCAATCAAAAGACTTTTTGAAACATAATCGAAATGGACAAAAAAAGAACATTATAGCATGGCAATTACGTCTTCTTCTGGAGAAGAATAATAGTAGAACGAGTCTGACGATTTGCTAGCTTTGTACTTAACTCTACACAACAACAATACATATATATGATATGGGCACGACAGAGCAAATGGACACGTGTAGTGTAGGTAACTGGGAGGAGTGCCTGATATGCATGTGTAGAGGTAGCTGTGGTGTGCATCGGCCATCCGCTAGAACAAGACCCATCCTATCCAGCGCATCCAAAGTGGCCGGCTGGGGACGCGGGGTGGACCGGCACATGTCTGCACGCTCACGACTCTACTATTCCATCGATCGGTGCTCATGTTGGCAGGCAACTGCACTGCTCCACACTAGTTGCGGCGTACGTGTATTTACCAGGATCGTCATTTGGCGTAGCGATCGAACTCGTATGTAGGAGTACATGGTGATTTTTGGTCACGGAGGGGTTACCATCACCACAATCAGACATGAAGCAGGATGAGGTTGGAATAGTAGTAGTAGTACTCGTACCATCCCTGACTGCTTTAAAAATAGCAGACTGCTTTGGGCCTGTTTGGAACAAAGGATTACAAAACAGAGGAAAGGAAAAAAAGTACAGGAATAGGATAGGAGTGTTGTGGGAAAACAGAGGAAAGGAAAAACGTAGGAAGATACAAATAGAGGTGTTTGGAATGCAGGAATTTATAACGCTGGATTTCCAAAATGTAAGGTGTCATTATAAAGATTATTATTTTTTTGTTATTTCAAACATTTGAGATTACAACGCTAAATTTTCAGTAGGAAATAAATATACGTGAGATCTTATTTCCATTGAATCCAATTCTCCAATAAGCAAACCGGTCCACATAGATGAGATCAATTCAAGGAAGCAGGCCTCAAGGCCTCTACAGCAAACGTGATTTGATTATTCTTTAAGATTGATTATGGACTTGGCCTGGCGGTGTAAATGCCATGGTGGCTGCGCACCAGTGCACCACCGCTGTGCAGTTCAACTGTCAAGCCTTTACTTTCTCTCAGCGAGCGAGCCACGACGAGATTTGCCTCGGGCTTCCACGAAACCAAGAGCTGGAACTGGATGTTTTATTTCCTGTATTCTGTGAGCGAACCATTCCTTTCCTCTGGAACGGCTAGTCTTTTTTCCTCCATTCCAAACACCAGATGATGTCAGCAAACTGCAGTAATCCATTTCCTTCAAAATTCCTCCAGAAAGCCTCCGTTCCAAACGGGGCCTGAATTGTCGTCTTTCGTAGACTACTCGTGCCAAATTGACTTCTGCACATGCATGTGCTGACGGGACCGGCATTGTATCCGTTACGCGGGATATTGTCGTCTTTCGTAGACTAACTGGAACCAATAGATCGCTAGGACTGGGATGGGACAATGTGCGTCGTATACCACCAATACTACTAGTATACTACTAACATCAATACTCCCTCCATCTCAAAATTGATGTCACTATGGATGCGTGTCGGTCAAACTTTCTCAACTTTAACTAGGTTTGTAGAAAATACGTGTAACATTTAAATTTCCAAATAAATTTGTTGAAAAACTAGACTTAAAGATCTTTCCGATGATACTAATTACTTAGCATACATATTTATATATTTTAATATATAATTACCGGAATTTTGAAAACTTTGACTTCTCGGAAAGCGAGAATGACATCTATTTTGAGATGGAGGGAGTATGTCACATTCGCAAATCTTGCTGTCCTGTTTGACAGAATGGTATTTTTAGACTTGTAATTGCTTTACCAGTGTAATTTTTAGTATACAATGATACACTGCAGGCTGTAGCTTCCATTATTTTTTGAATGCCTGTAGCTTCCATTTATGCATTGTCGACTTCTGTACAATATAGACTGCAGGTTGTATTTGCTGTAGCTTATGTGTACCATATTGCAGGAAGAACATAACTGAATTTAATAGGTTAATGATCATGGCAGATTCTGAATCCATGTACATATAGTATCCAGCACATTGCGAGCCTTCTGTATGATCAACAAAAACCATAGAGTTAGCTGTTAGAAAAACCATAGAGTATTGTTACAAATCTTCCAGGCCACTGCTCATGTATTGTGATCTTCTAGGCTGTTACTCCTTGGGCAATTGTAGCATAAGTTCTATATAAAGTTTGAAAATGATTTGATTGAATGAATGAAACGTGTGTAATGTGTGAGACAGAATTGCAACCTGACAACTGTAAGGAATATGGATGATGTATACAGGACCCTAGAAGTGGGTTTTTTTTTTTTTTCTGAATCGTTATCTCGTGACACATATTGGCTACACGCGTGTCACTGATAACACCTTATTAGTGACACGTCGCCTAGCCAATATCTGGCGCCACTACACGCGTAAAGACGCGTCCACAGATATGCCCTTATCTCCAATGTAAAAAGGGTGACGCGTTAAAAATACGTCGCTGATAGCAGTTAACAAGTGTCACAAATAACGATTTCTGGCATAGTGGTTGTTACTAACTAGAAGGAGCAGTGCACTGATTCCTTTTTAAAAAAAAAGGAGCGGTGACATTAGTAATTGTCTGGTTTTTATTATTTTTTTTGTTTTCTTTCTTTCGTTTTTCCTCCTCTATCTACGCGTGGACTTGAAACGGAATTGGCGGCAATAGAAGGGGGATTCATCGTTACAATATAAATTCATCGTTACAATTGTAAAAGTCTCCGGCCGGTAGCTGGTGGGGTCGTCGCCCCTTGTCTGAGGACACGGTTCGCTTTGGAGTGCGGAAACCACTAGGCTAATGTGATTTGGACAGCGGTCCCCCCGTGCTTCTCCGGCCGTGAATCTGCTCCCCGACACCCCGGACCACCAAGAAACACTGCGTGAAGTTGCCGTGCCAAATGACCATCCAGCTAGATATATGAATAGTCAAAATTCTGGATTCTGGATTTTATTGTACGCAGTGGCGAAGCTAGAGCAAAACATAGGGTGGTGCACTTGGCTTGTGGGTGCATAGACAAATCTAATAGGTGGTGCGTATATGGTGAAATTTTAATCAAATCCTTTTTTTTTTGCATTTTTTGGGTGGTGCATGTGCACCACCTAGGCATAACTTTTGCCTTCGCCCCTGATTGTACGTACATATAAGATATATAAAGTCAATCATTTCAAGACGCATATATAAAGTTCTGAATTACACTAAAGCTGAATTAATGGTACAAAAATTCAGAATCTGTAGAGCAATCATAAATTGTTGTGATAGCGTACGTCATGCTATATATGTAGTGGTATTAATTGGGGGTGTTTGTGAAATGATTGTTGATGTTATAATATAATACACTAATACTCCTAGCATCTGTAATAAAAGAAAAAAAAATTAGAAAAAGGGATGGCTGCCATAGCGCCTTGAAGAGGGAAATGATGATCCAGAAAAATACTTTTTATATCTAAAACCATCCTTATTTATCCTATTCTATAAAATAATAAATAAATAAATAAATAAATACATATACATTTTATCTATTACCTAGTTCATTATGACTGTCCGATCAAAAAAAAATGAACGGCTCCACGATCATTTGGGGTACCACAACAAAGACATCGAATCCAGTAAATCCCACTTATTAATAATTAGAGTGTTGGAGTTCGATAAGCACGACATTTTTATGCCAAAAATCCTTTTAGGGTCTAGTCGTTTCATCGTGATCCAAGCGGATTGGATCATTGGATGGTATTGAGAGGATCAGATCATCCAACGACCGTCGCTATTAGAGAAACTGATTTTGGTTAAATGATGATCACTTTTTGGATGGAGTGAGCACAGAACTGGACGAATTGAACCCCATCGAAGAGGTTTAACCGTTTAATATCGAGACACATGCCCACGACGACAGTATTACAAGATTCATTCAAAGGATTATACAGTACAGGATATTGTTGGAAAAAAAGATTATACAATATATGATACAAGCCCAACAACGCGACGTCTGCGCGCAGAGCCCAAAGCCCCAAGCAGCAAGGAAGCAGGCCGAAAGACAACTAACACAGAGCAAACCACGTACAATAACAATACTCGCCGTGGGCATGGTGCCCGAGGCCCGAGGCCCGAGCCCATGCAACGGTACTTACCAACCTGTCGTCGTCCCAGATCAGGAGCTAGTTCGCTGGTTGGCGACCAGGGACAGCATGATGACGAACACGCCGAGAAGCAGGAGCGCGAGCCCGATGAGCGCGTGCGCGGGGCGGTTGCTGGTGATGGTGTAGGTGAGGACGAGCCAGCCAGCGGCAACTAAGACGCGGCCTGCGTTGAGGCGACGGCGCTGAACGTGATCCATGACGGGCACAGCGTTCAGCTCCGGGTGGGCGGTCTGAGGCGCGTAGGTCATTGTTCACGTAGTTTTGTTGATGCCTGTGCCGTGTTCCTGTACATACAGCATTTACAAGGACGGGAAACACGCCATAAAAGCGAACGAGGCGAAATCGTTAGAAAATTAATGAAAAATACGGAATGATGTGCATGCGTCGACAGTCGACTACTGAATGAAGTACAGAAAGGCAGAATATTAAGCATGAACAGGGGGAGGCATTACTTGATGTGGCTGGGCCTGCGAATTGCGCTCGGTAGCTGCTCCTGCTGCTCGGTTGGATACTTTGGATGGATATCCCTGCAGCGATATCCCTGCAGCGGTGTGGAGAGAATGGAGATATATAGGAGGCCGTGATGCTTCGCCGCGTGGTCGGCCGTGCTGCGTTGCCGCGTGGCCGGCGGAGGAGAAAAAAGTGAGCAGAGGGGAGAACGGAGGAAAATGTGGGAGTGGTGGTGGGGTTCATGAGACCGACCGTAGTAGACGAGTATCCATCCGACGACGACCCGCCTCTCACTTGACCCGTGGCATTTTGAGTGGCATTTTGAATGGATTTTGACAGGCTTGACTCGTCAACTTCAGGTTCTGTTTGGTGCGTGGTAATAGTAGTTATCTGATAATAACTCTCTCTTTTGGATCTAAACACGTAAAGATACTAGATTGATTTCGAAACAAAAACAAAACATAGTGCATAAATTAATTATTAGTTGGACCTCTACATAATAACTATCACACTACTCAGGTCAAATCGATAGTACCTATTATCCAGCTAACTATTAGCAGATAATGAATCAAGTTAAATGATTCAAAAGACTATAAATAAACAAGATTAATGCATTTAGGCTTCTCTACTTGTCTAGTTTGGTAGATCATATCATGCCAATGCATGTGTATTTACCAGGATCGTCATTTGGCGTAGCGATCGAACTCGTATGTAGGAGTACATGGTGATCTGGTCACGGAGGGGTTACCATCACCAATGAGACATGAAGCAGGATGAGGTTGGAATAGTAGTAGTAGTACTCGTACCATCCCTGAATGCTTCCCAGTAAAAAAAAGCAGACGGCTGCTTGAATTCTACTCGTCCCAAATTGACTTCTGCACATGCATGTGCTGACGGGACCGGCATTGTATGAATCCGTTACGCGGGATATTGTCGTCTTTCGTAGACTAACTGCAACCAATAGATCGCTGGGACTGGGATGGGACAATGTGCGTCGTATACCACCAATACTAGTAGTCCGTATACTACTAACATCAATATGTGCGGTGACAAATTCGCAAATCTTGCTGTCCTGTTTGACAGAATGGTATTTTTAGACTTGTAATTGCTTTACCAGTGTATTCTTTTAGTATACAATGATACACTGCAGGCTGTAGCTTCCATTATTTTTTTGAATGCCTGTAGCTTCCATTAATTTATGCATTGTCGACTTTCTGTACAGTACGTATAGACTGCAGGTTGCATTTGATGTAGCTTATGTGTACCATATTGCAGGAAGAACAGAACTGGATTTAATAGGTTAATGATGATGAGATTATGGCAGATTCTGAAATCCATGTACATATAGTATCCAGCACATTGCCAGCCTTCTGTATGATCAACAAAAACCATAGAGTTAGCTGTTAGAAAAAACATAGAGTATTGTTAGAAATCTTCCAGGCCACTGCTCATGTGTTGTGATCTTCTAGGCTGTTGCTCCTTGGGCAATTGTAGCATAAGTTCTATGTAAAGTTTGAAAATGATTTGATTGAATGAATGAAACGTGTGTAATGTGTGAGATAGAATTGCAGCCTGACAACTGTAAGGAATATGGATGATGTATACAGGACCCTAGAAGTGGGTTTTCCTTTTTTTTGTTTTTTCTGAATCGTTATATCTGTGACACATATTGGCTACATATGTCACTGATAACACGTAGCCAATACTGCGCCCACTGTAAAAAGGGTGACGCGTGAAAAACGCGTCGCTGATAGCAGTTAACAAGTGTCACAAATAGCGATTTCTGGCATATTGTTACTAAGGCTAGTCTCAATGAAGGTTTCATAGGAGTTTCATGCACATTAAATAGGGCGCCACGTCAGTAAAAGTCCACTTTTTGCATGAAACTCTAAGGAGAGAGAAGGGAAAAGTTTCATCTTGGTGAAACTCTCTTGCACGTAATACCAACTATCTTTGAGTCATGAAATTAAATGCCTATGAAATCACAAGATGAAACTCTCCATTGAGAGTAGGGCTTTAATGCAAGTTTCATTTCATTTTATATGACATGACAGTCTTGGAAACAACGAAATGAAACTCACCATTGAGACTGGCCTAACTAGAAGGAGCAGTGCACTTGGTTCCTTCAAAAAAAAAAAAAAAAAAAAAAGAAGGAGCGGTGACATTAGTAATTGTCTGGTTTTATTTTTTTTTTGTTTTCTTTTCTTTCGTTTTTTTCCTCCTCTATCTACGCGTGGACTTGAAACGGAATTGGCGGCAATAGAAGGGGGATTCATCATTGCAATATAAATTTAACGTTAGGTGGAAAAGCTTCACATGGATGACAAGCAGTCAAAATTATATTACTCCTTCAGATAAGAATCTTCTGTTTCCTATAGTCGTTATTCTCATGTTGGCACAAGACTGTTGCTGACTAAGCATGCATATGAAGATATGCACACGTCGGTCGGCAGACATACATCTTCGACCGGTCAGCGTACAAACTAGGACATGCCAGCTGACTTAACGTACAAGGCAATTTTCTTTTGAAACAAATTAAATCAAAGGGGACTAAGAAAGCGACCGGGCATGAACGCGGCATGAACGCGAGCAGCAGCAGCCCAACGCCAACCAACCAAATGAGGAAGCCCGCGGCAGCAAGGGCGACGTGGCTGGCGTTGGTGTCTTCGTCGGGATCGGTGACGACGGCGTGGGAGAGTAAACAAGGGAGGCAATGTGCTGGATACTATATGTACATGGATTCAGAATCTTTGGATACTATATGTACATGGATTCAGCACAAGGGTGTTCATACGCTTGTCGTGAATCTACAACAGATGCCCACGGTAGTAAGCGTTGGACTTGGATGCATAGAAAAACATTACTACAGCGTTGGACTTGGATGCAAGCGTATGAACAGACACGCTTGTCGTGAATCTACAAAAGATACCCAGGACTGAGGATTGAGGAAGCCCGCGGCAGCAAGGACGACGTGGCTGGCGTTGGTGTCTTCGTCGGGATCGGTGACGACGGCGTGGGAGAGTAAAAAAGGGAGGGAGGAGAAAGAGACCGCGGGACTCAGCAGTCTAAATATTCTTGGACTTGGATGCAAGCGTGGTATGAACACGCTTGTCGTGAATCTACAACAGATGCCCACGGTAGTACAGCGTTGGACTTGGATGCAAGCGTATGAGCAGACACGCTTCGTGAATCTACAACAGATGCCCAGGACTGCGATGCTAAAAAGATAACTGTCCTCGCTGATTTTTTTCCTAAAATAAAAGTGAAATGCAGCAAACACACACACACATATATATCTAGGTCCCAATAAAATGTTCCATATTTTTTTATCTGAGCTCATAAATCTTTAAATATGATCACTTGGGTCCTTTATTGTTTTCAGGTACTCCCTTCGGCCTTCGGCCACAAAAAGAATGCAATTCTTGTTTTTCGATAAGTCAAATAGATGGAACTTTGACCAAATTTATATAAAAAAGTGCAAACATTCCTACTATAAATAAATAAAATAAGATTAGTTATAGGATAAATAAATAAAATTAGATTACTTAACTTTAACTAGGTTTGTAGAAAGTACGTGGAACATTTATGTCTCCAAACAAGTCTATTAGGAACAGTCTAAATGCCCTTGTGCGGCAGTGAAATGTCTAAATGGAGCCACCTGTATGGCAGTGAAATATAATTATTATTTCTAAAAATATTGTAATCATGCTACTATTAATCCTTGATATTATTCTATCAAATATCCACGCAATGGTATACACAAATACATGTGTAGTTGATCTTAATCTACATGGACAACATTAAATAGCTACAGACGGACGAGCGCTGCATGCGTGGGTTGTATGCGTTGTCTTTATATCTGTCTATATGATAAATTCGAGATTCTCTGAGGGCGACCTACCGCCTGCGTGGGTTGTACATGCCCTAAGCTAAGGATCGATTGACTCTGGGGAATAACATAGGATCCATCATCGCCACGGATGCATCCAAGAGAGGTACAGCTTATGTAAGGTAGACTGTCACGACCCGAAATAGGGCCCAGGAGGACAGGCCCGGCCCGGCCCAAGGCGCCCGGCGCCGCCCCCAGGCCGCTTGTAGCGCCCGCCCGCCCCCCTCCCTTCCGCGGATTCTTGACAATTAATTCGGAGATAAAGGAGGAAAATATCTAGGATTATCTTTAGGTGTTTTTGTGTGCAAGAGGCTATCTCATCTATAAGGGAGACCCTTATTAGGAAATAAATAAATAGGACATGCTTGTAAAAGTATTCCAATCTATAAGGAAACCTTTTAGAGATTGCTTGAGATACAAGTCCCAATAGTCGGGCTATATAAGTAAGGGGTCATGTAATCTTTCGGGGTAACAAGCAAATAAAGAAATTTATCCCAATCTCTCTTCCTCTCCCTCTCGCGCCGCCCCCTCCCTGCCCTCGCACCCGCCCGCGCCCGCCACGCGCCCCGTCAGCGCCGCCGCCCGCCTCCACGGCCGGCGGCGGCCGCCCGCCGCGCCGCCTCCACCATCGCCGCCTTCCTCCACCCCCTCCTCCCAATTCTCCAATCTACGTGTCGGTTCCGACCCAATCTATTTGGAATCGGCGGTGGTATCCGGAGACCACTACGATCCACCCACCACCATGGGCCGCCGAATCCAAGGCGGCTCTTTGAAGAACTTGGGAGGCGAGGTCGCTAAGATCAACACCGGGATGGACAAGATCGGCGATAGGCTCTCTATCCTCTCAGGCGACGATCCGGCCAACGCTCAAACACCGTCAACAACTTCATGAAGCCGAGATCGAGTTGAGGGCGTGTTGAGACAACAGCCCGCGACTTCATCAAGAAGCGGACTGAGGGCAAGCAGAACGGGACAATCAAGTCACCACGGCTGATCTCGCGAACGATGAAGGGCTACTTGAGGCCAAAGGCCGCGCCGGAGGGGCGCCGCCATCGGGCGCATGCGCCCCCCCTCCACCTCCGGGCGACACCTTCTCGGCTCGGCTCCCCGTCTACACAAAGCTGTCCTTCCCAACCTACGACGGCAAGGAGGATCCCCTCCCATGGATCAACCGCTGCGAACAATTCTTCAGAGGACAAGGTACACCAGCAACAGAGCAGGTCTGGTACGCCTCCTATCATCTCACAGGCGGAGCACAGTAATGGTACATGAGGGCGTCCCGGGAAAAACCGGTGGCGGTGGGCAACCTTCGCCCAATACGTCAACGAACGCTTTGGCCCGGCTGAGCGGCGGGAATCCCATTTGGGTGAGCTGGCATCACTAAGAAAGACAGGCACCGTCGATGAGTACACGGAGCAGTTCCTGTCACACGTGGCACGGGCAGGCCACCTCGACAACAAGCAGCAAGTGAACATCTACACAAAGCAGGCTTGGGCGAACCACTCAAGACGGACGTCGAGATCACGGGATCCCAAGGACATGGAGGCTGCCATGTCACTCGCCGGGGCGTCTGGCGATGCCTCGCCATCCTCTACAACAAAGGCAAGCCAGCACAGGCGAAGGCTAGGGCGCCAAAGACCCGTGGCCTGACCGCCCCCAGGCGCCCCCTCTTCAAGCCCGACACGGCCGTTCAAGCGGCCCGATACCGGAGGAGATGACGGAGCGGCGCAAAGGCTGGACTCGCTTCAAGCGTGACGAGCCGTTCTCCCGGGGTCACAAGTGCAAGCACCTCTTCGACATCACAATCTTCAACGACTACACCGATGCCACACTAGCGGATGTCAAGGGCGAGTCAGCTGATCCGAAGGTCCTCGTCGGGGGACCCGACTCCCGATGCGTGGTGCTCATTCCCTCTACCTCGTCGGTATGATCTCGAGGCACGCAGGCGTCAACTTCAAAATCGACTCGGGAGCAACGCACAACTACATCGACCCCGCGTGGTGACCACGGCAGGCCTCGGACTCAGCCGGTCGTGTGTCGATCACCGGCACCGGCGCCGCCCCTAGGTTCAGCGCCCCCCGCCGCCGTCCCCTCCCTTCCGCGGATTCTTCGGCAATTAATTCGGAGATAAAGGAGGAAAATATCTAGGATTATCTTTAGTCTGCTTCGGTGTGCAAGGGGCTATCTCATCTATAAGGGTGACCCTTATTAGGAAATAAATAAATAGGACATGCTTATAAAAGGTATTCCAATCTATAAGAAAACCTTTAGAGATTGCTTGAGATACAAGTCCCAATAGCCGGGCTATATAAGTAAAGGGGTCTGTAATCTTTTCGGGGTAACAAGCAAATAAATAAATAAATTTTTCCCAATCTCTCTTCCTCTCCCTCTCGCGCCGCCCCCTCCCTGCCCTCACACCGCCGCCAGCGCACCCGCCGCACGCGCCCCGTCCAAGCGCCGCGCCCCAAGCGGCGTGGCTGCGCCGCCGCCCACGCCGCCTTCACCGCCGCCGCCTTCCTCCACCCCTCCTCCCAATTCCCCAATCTACGTGTCAGTTCGGCCCAATCTAGCTGGAATCTGACATAGACGGTGTCTTTTAGCTAGCTATAAGCCGCCTATTTCTTTGTCCGTCCCTCTGCTTTAATTTTCCACCGGCGGGTGGCCAATTTCTTTCTCGCAGCGCAGCCAAACCAAATTGACCGTAGACTCGATCTAGGTCGCTCCCATGACTTCACCACAAATTTTTCCTCACTGGAAACCAGGCACGTGCGTTCTCTCTCTCCCTATCGATCCATCCATCCAATACACCCATCTCCTTCATCGATCAATTCCTTTTTTTTAGCATCTTTTGTCAATTTCTTGCTAAGCCAAGCGCTATCTCCATCTATATATATGCACCCAGAGTTTCCAGACCGGCCACGGGCGCTCCACATATCCATCATCTCGATCTCACTAAACAGCTTTGGTAGCTGCTATTATAGTAGTAGTCGACAAGCTCATCATATGAACTTAACCTAGCTAGGCCTCTTCATTGTTAGAACAAAAATCACTGGATTGGTACTGGTTTATATGTCTGTGAGCACCTCCTGGCAAACACCCTTGCTGCAGCTGCGATAAATCTACAGGTACGCCCGCCCCTCCTTGCAAACGTTTCCTCCCCCAGCCTGCTCATAGACGAAGAAACAAGCGGCGGCGATGTTCCCTTGGCCGCCGCTGATCTCCGATGGAAAACTCCACCTCGCTGCTGTTCGATCTACTTTGAATATCATCGGTCATTTAACTATGCTTTCTCCTGCCGCAATTCCTATGTTTCACAGGTTCCGGTAAGAAGAAGTCGCTGCCGGATTCGGTGTAGCAGGGCGAAGCAGCAAGAGTGACGATGGCCGATATCTCCTGGTTGACGCTGCTTGGCTTCCTCTTCCTGACCTTCAACTCCGGCATGGCCGTGTACCGCTCCAACGGCGACACTGGCTCAATCATCTTCGTCGTGGTCTCTTACATCGACCTCGTCGCGCTCTTAATGGCAGCTTCCGCCATCTTGTGCCGCGTCCTCCTGCTCGTCCTCAACGAGGCAGCAATGATCCCCCTCCATCGTCGCCTTCTACCCCCACTCCGTCGCCACGGGCTCCACCGCCGTTACGACGCCGCGATACTCAGCATGGTGCTTGGGGCCTCGTCGCTCTTCCACACCATCGTCGCCGCCGGTCCGAACGACAACATCCACGCCCTCGCTGCCGCCGCGGGCTTCCTCATTTGGGTGGCCGGCGTTGTGGAGCTGCTGCTGCTGCTCGCGCTCACACGCGGTTTGTTCTAGCCGACGTACACAGTTGCTCCCGATTAATTAAATAGACGTGTCCAGTTGCTCAGCTAAATCTAATAATTAAACCGCTACCGGTGTCGCTACCGGTGTCGATCAGGTACTCTGTCAGATCCATTTTTTACATCATATTAGTCGTTTCCATATGTTGTTATTGCGTAAGTATTTAAAGCTATTCAGTCCATATATTGTTATTGCGCAAGTATTTAAAGCTATTCAGAAGAAGATGCAATTGTCATGCTATAATGACCTTTTTCTTTGGGTCCATTTCGATTTTGTTTCAAATAATCTTTTGACTGTGCCATATGCATACTTAGCCTGTATCATCTCAGCGTTGCCTTCGCTCAGTTTCGATTTGATCTGGACCGGTAGGTTTGGTGTTTTCTAATCAGGAGTTAAACGACTATAGAGAATGATTGGTACGTGGGACTAATTGGCTGGACTGGCAGAGCCTGGTCGGCCAGAGCAAGGTCAGTATGGTTTTGCTCTTGTCTCCGCCAGGCGCAAGCGCAACAGGGTCTTTGTTTGGTTTCAGTGAATCGCATCTCTACTCAGTCACAGGTGCCCATCCTTGGTACGCGCTGTTGAGCGGCGCGAGCCAGGCTCCATAGGAAAGAAACCTTCAAAGACTAAATAATTTGTTTTCAACATTCTTCATATAATGAATCAAAGTTTCGTTACAATAATTCAGGCTAAACCAGTTCAAATCCGGTCCTAGCTGTGCAATAATGGGGTATCTCCACAACTTTTTTAAGGTATATAGTCCAGTAACAATGTGGGTCAACGTAGAAACTAAAAAAGAATATGGGACATTTTAATTTAAAAATACATCGAAATTAATTAAATCGAATATTAAACTTCTAGATACAAAAATATGAAATATCTAAAACTATTCAATACAGTTTATTAAATAAAAAATACAACATAACCTATCGATGGACACTAAAAGTCAAATTGGTGAATCCATAACGACAAGAACGGCTCCAAATATAGGTCTTCCTGAAAGCAGCCAGTCCCCATTCTATCTCGGTTGTCCCCATGCAGTTGCAATCCATGTAGATATGTAGGCAAGATGCAAATCCATATCTCAGGACGCATCCGGCTCTACACGACACGTTCCTGTTGAGATTTCAAAGACTCACATAAGTTGAAATCAACGATCATTTTAGAAGGCTAGGATTGTTAAACTCGGCACTCTTCTTTGGAAGGCTGTCGCAGTTAATTGCATTTTGAATCAAAACTGGAAGAAATTACATTAATGACCTCAGACTTGCCCAGACTCATCGTGCGAGTGCAGCGGCTCCAAAGAGGTTATTCCTAACAAGTTGGAACTTGAGAAGACAACAGCCTCAAAGCCATTTCAGTGTCATTGTTTTCCTTTTTTTTTGAAAGATCCGGAGCGAATTGTTTCGGCTTTGATATTAATAAGAAGAGAATTGACCCTGTTTATGAGGAAAACCGGGCCCGAAAACCAACCTCACGCCAATACAACAGGGAGAATGACAACCCAAGAGAGATACAAGTCCGGAGCACCGAGGCCAAGGAGGTCATCGTTGCCCAGCACAAGCGAAAGGCAAGCGCAGCTTCGACTTTCGTCCTTGGCCTCACTCACTAATCCTAGCCGCGTCGAAATCCACAGCGAAGCCTTCAGGAAGGTTACGACGTTTAAACGCCGCCGTCGCTCGTCCAACGGACCGGGTTTTCACCCGTGGAAAACTGGGGACGCGCGGCGCCAAACAGGGAGAACGGCGCCCGCAGGCGTCGCCGTCGCCAAGCTTTCGCCCCAAGATGACCCCAGCTCAGACGTCGGCCGAGATTCCAGACCCTGCTTGTCGCCACCGTCGTCGTTGCTAGCCGTCCTGCAGAAACCTCGCCAAAGGGGCATCGGCAGCGCCCGGCTGCTGCACCGCAGCCACAAAGCTGCGTCGGGAACCCCCATTGGCAAGGTGGCATGCCGAAGAGCCAGCATTCGCTCTGCCGCCAGCGCGTCCACCTGCCGCACGCCAACGCCGATGCCCTCAAGACCGCGGCCACGGCATGCATCGTCGAAGCAGCCATGGCAGCCGCGGCAATTAAAGCCAACAGGGGAGGGACAACATAGAAGAGGAGTCGTCCCTCAACGCCCGCACGAGGCCCGAGCCACCACAAAGCATGCGCCACCGACCGCCGTCGCATCGCCGACCACCACCACGCTCACCGCCGGTCCGAAGGCAGATCCGCCACCCAAACACCAGATCTGGGCATCCGGCCCAGGGACCTCACCATCCACAAGAAGGAGACCTTGCACGATGAAGGGGACCACGCTGCCGCCGTTGTGCACCGCCCCCAGCCCGAAGGGCCCCGGATCCGGCCGTGAGGACGAGAATCCAGAGCCCCGGCCTGCCACGCTGCCCCTCCAAGTCCGACCACCGCGTGCCCCCGCCCGCCCGCTGGATCCGCCGCCGTGGTACCGGATCCGCCCCGCCCAGGCACGGGGGAGGCAAGTTGGACGCTGCAACGAAGCTCGAGGGCGAAGAGACGATAGAAGGGACGAAGGAATCCGTCGCTGCCGTCGTCTCCAGCTGCTGCCTGGGCCGGCTGGCCGCGCCGCGGCCGCTGGGCTGGGCTACCTCGCCGAGCCCCTCACTGCTCGGGCGAGGGGCGCCCACACCGCCAGCAGCACCTTGCGCCCGCCACCACCTGAAGGAGCGAGTCGCCCGCCGCCGCCCGTCCTGGCCGGCGGCGCGGCCATGCCGGCAGCCAGCTCGGCAGCGGCGCCGGGGGGGGGAGGGGAAGGGGGTGGGTGCGGCGGCGGGTAGGTTTCGCCGCCCGGCCGCCCGTGAGGAGGCGACGCGAGCAGCGACCTTTTTTCCTTTCTCGTCGTTCTGGGTCGATTTCGAAGGCTCGAACCTCGTCATTGTTTTCCTTTTGCTCTAGTAGAGACATTGCCTCTGTCACCTGAGCCTAGTTGGCCTTACAGAGCTACCACCGAAGCCACTGCATTAGGCACGGCCTAATCAGTGTTGTCGCTGCATGGACGTTGACAACAAGCAGAACGCCAGAGCCGATTGTCCATTACATGCATGCGTAAGATCACACGTCTGCAGGATGGAGGAAGTACTTTTAGCTTGCATTGGTCACATGCACACGAGAGTAAAGCAGAGCAGAGTGCAGGGGAACTCTGGTTCGAGTGCTGCCGCGGTGAGTAGCAGCAGCAGGACACGGCAGAAAATGGCGAAAGCTGCCATTGTTCCCGCCAATGTTAAGGAGCAAATCCTAGAGCTAGAGTTTGCACCTGTAGTGCTTCTAGTTTGGCGGTGTCATGAAAATTGTGTGTAACGGGTACTTATAGGCCAGGTCAATAATTGTCACCAGTAATATGACAGTCCAATACATTAGGGATCAACGCGTAATCCAGTAAGAAAACCCCAGATACCTAAATCTTTAACTGTGTTACAGAGACACAATATATAACATTGAAACAGTGTTAAAGAGATTCAGGAGCAACATTTGTATATAATATAAGAGAGTTTTTACCACGCTTGGGATTAATATGAGCCCTGCATTTCGCCATTGCTATCAGTTCAAGAGCGTATGGAGGAGCCCAACTTCAAAAATTTATCAACAGGAGAAGGAGATATCACATGTCTCGATCCCACCACGCATCAGAAGGAGATATCACATTTCTCGATCCTCATAACAGCGCTAATACGTATGTCACTGTGGCAGAGCCAGGGGGCTGGCGGGGGGCCTTTGCCCCCCTCCGCCCCCCGCCTAACGGCTGAAATTTTCTTATGAACACCTCCTACAAAGCATGGAAGATTAGTTATTTTTAAGTGAAGGAGATGTAGACAAGTGTTATCTCTATGCCCAATCCCCTACTCAACCCTCCCTGACTATTTCTGTTGGCTCCGCAAACTTACTCAACAAATAGTTAAGGTTGTCCCGCTTGGAACACAGTCTGTTCCTTCTTGCTTGTGACGCGAGGAGGCCAGCGACGAACAACAGGACGCCCACTCCTGAGAGTGCAACCTCAAGCTTGGTTTTCGGCGTCAGCGGGCTAGGGGCAGGATGACAACGACGTTGGGGATATGGGTAGGACGGTGGCAGCGGGCCAGCGGCGGTGGGCCGTGGAGATGGCAGAGGGTGAGGCGGACTCGGCCATGACGGCGATGACCACGGGCGGCGGCGGCGGCACGCGTGGCTTTGCGGCAGGAGGGAGTGTGATTGGTCGTGGCGAGGGGTGATTGTGTGATTGCAGGTGGGATCTCGCAAGGTGAAGCATGCGGGCCACGTCCGGTCAACTGCGTGTTTGAGAGGGAGCTTGCAAGCGCCAGGTGAAATATGCGAACGAGCGAGCGAAAATCGTCGGTGGACGATTTACTTTGGGTCCTTTTAGTAGTTGGATTAGGGCTATCTAGGTTACCCCAAAAGTCCTTTATTTATATGATATAAAAATAGGAGGGTTATAGATAGATGAACAGAGACAACTTTGACATCCATAGAGGTATAATTAAGGGAAAGCCTTTTTAATATACTTGGAGGATTCCCCGCATACCCGCTGAGGTATGAAGAAGGAATATAAATAGGTTAGAATGTTACCACTAAGGATTAGGAGATGTATACGTATGTAAGAACATGATATATTATATAACATGTATCACTAAGAATTATTGGATTGTGTGGTATGATGACATGGATTGTATCGCAAGTTTAAATGTACCCTTTCCTCTCACTTTAAGCACTCTTTTTTGTACTCAACCAGACTATAGGGGCCTTATATTATGAGACACAAGCTCACATGAATTGAGAGCAGCCACACTGAATACAAAAGCAAGGAGGGGGCGGTCTGTCCAAAGATAAGACTAACCTTTAGGGCATGTTTGGTTCCCATGAGACTAAGGACTAGAGACTAATTTTTAGTCCCAGTTAGTCTCTAAATAACTAAACATAAGGTTTAGGGACTAATTTTTTAGTACCAATTAGTTTCTATTTCAATAGACTCTTAGGAGAGACTAGAGACTAATTTTAGTCTTATTTAGTCCCTAGCCCCTAGTCCCATGAACCAAACAGTCTATTAGTCCCAACTCATACCTAAACTAGCAAGCGTGCAAACGAGTTACACAACAAACATATAGACACGACCGATATATCGGAAAGGGTACTTGACACGGGTACTTGTCTAATTTGATTTAGCAGAGAAAAAGACGCTGGGAGCAATTCGGGATATGCATGTGTAGGTAGCTGTATTGCGTGTCGGCTAGAACAGGGCCGCGGCAGCGGCCGCTGCTTGCACGAGCTGATGAGCCGCCGAACGTGCACGTGCAGCCGCTGCCCTTGGAAAACGGCCGGGCATGAGCGCGAGCAGCAGCAGCAGCAGCGCAACGCTGGCCAACCAAATGAGGAAGCCCGCGGCGGCGGTGAGGACGCGGCTGCCGTCTGTGTCGTCGCTGGGACCGGCGACGGCGTGGAAGATAGCCGAGGCCCCTAGCACCATGAGTATGGCAGCGTCGTCGTGGAGGAGCCGACGGCGACGCAGTGCGGGGAGATGGCGGCGGTGGAGGAGTGCTGTCGCATTGATGACGAGGAGGATGATCCGGCAGACGAAGACAGCAACAAACATTTGCCATTGGAATTGCAAATGGAGAGGAGCAGATCCAGAGCTTCAGCAGGCTTGCAGCTGTGCGAGTCCTCTTTGGTTCGGTGTTTGGTTGGCTATGTGATGACAAGCTTCCAGGTATGAAATGCTGTACTTATAGATATAAATAGCCTTATTGGCCGGGTCAATGCGCTTGGTTTTTGGCTGTGCGATATTCATGTAATCATGTTCGACACGCCACACACCTTTCCCTTTGGTTTCTTGGTTGGGAGGAGACAAACTCCACCACGAGCCAATCCGCATCGTCGAAGAGGCTCGCTCGCCGCTTTCTTTGAAGTTTATTAGGGCGTCTCCAATGGTTACTAAATCGCTATTGGCTAGGAGGAATCCTTTTGGCTATCAATGATAATTTACAAATAAAGCTAGCTAGATGAGACATATAAATAAGAAAAAAATAAACACTATAGTTGAGAGTTATGTGAGAGAGATGTTTCTAGGAGATTGAGCTAGATTAGATATTTATTAGTCGCTAGCTATTTGGGAGTCGCTAGCTATTTGGTCTCTCTCCTCGATAGCCAATGAACGTGTTACTTTTTATTATTTTTTATACCTCATCTAGCTAGCTATTTGAAAAGTGCTGCTTCATAGCCAATAGAATTCCTCCCCGCTAGCTATTTGATCACCATTGGAGACGCCCGAGGGCACGCTCCGCTGCGCCGCCAAGTGGCCCGCCAAAAGGCACGGGTGACTTTTCCCACTCCCGATGCCATCCATTCACAGTCCAATGGCTCCCGTCACTCTTCAGCTTTCACAGTGACATACTACTGCCTAGTACAGATATTAAATGGTAGCCCAATAAGGCAGTTTGCGGATAGAGGAGGAAAACACTTGTTTCATCATATGAAGATGGTTTTTTAGGCGAGGAAAATGTGATTTTTTCTATTTTTGTATTCACTTACAAAAATTTGTTTCCTTTGGAAAAAAAAACCAAACAAACAAATAGCAAAACTATAATGTCGTTGCCGATCGCATCAATCGAAAAAAAGACTTACTGCCTTGTGAATTGGCCGTATTTCCTTTTCAACTGAATAGGGCTGTTGTAAACTTGTCGGTGAGCTGTCGAGATAGGTGATGATTGTGAAACTACTGCTAGCAGCATGAAAAATCCTACTGTTTTACCAATATTTGCTCACCAATCTAAAAATTTAAAATGTCTTTTCGGATCTTATTTTTTTAATTAAAATTCAATTTGACAACCAAAGGCTCGCTCAAAATTTAAAATTTATCAGCATGGAACTATTAAAAGTACTTATTGTTCAATTGTGTGCTAAAATAAATGGAATGTACACTTTACCTCTTTATTAGTCTGTGTCTACGAACTGGGCCTTATTGGGCTGCCATACGCATGTGCTAGACACAGAGACTGCTGAAAGGGTCGGTCACGGCCATTGGATTCTGAATGAATGACATCCGGGGGAAACTCACCCGTGACTTTTGTGCAACACGTTAGAGAATCCACGCCGCCAAGTGGCCTGTGTTATTTATTCATGCGATTTTGTTTTTTTTGAATGCTTTCCTTGTCAGGCACAGGATTCTGTACCCTTTCTGTCACTTGATGAAATTATGTAAAACATTCTGTGCTAACGCTGACATCACATAAAAACTCTTCCAAGGGCTAGGGAAGGCAAAAGCCAGCTGCCAGCATATATGGAAGCAGAAAACTAAAGACAATTTGAGGTCAACGTGATCACAGCTCACATAAGTTTCAGCACAGAAATTACATTTTTGGGTTAGAACTGCACATGATCACAGGTCATCAAAGAAATTAAGAACCCTAGCCCCTAGTCCCATGAACCAAACAGTCTATTAGTCCCAACTCATACCTAAACTAGCAAGCGTGCAAACGAGTTACACAACAAACATATAGACACGACCGATATATCGGAAAGGGTACTTGACACGGGTACTTGTCTAATTTGATTTAGCAGAGAAAAAGACGCTGGGAGCAATTCGGGATATGCATGTGTAGGTAGCTGTATTGCGTGTCGGCTAGAACAAGGCCGCGGCAGCGGCCGCTGCTTGCACGAGCTGATGAGCCGCCGAACGTGCACGTGCAGCCGCTGCCCTTGGAAAACGGCCGGGCATGAGCGCGAGCAGCAGCAGCAGCGCAACGCTGGCCAACCAAATGAGGAAGCCCGCGGCGGCGGTGAGGACGCGGCTGCCGTTTGTGTCGTCGCTGGGACCGGCGACGGCGTGGGAAAATAGCCGAGGCCCCTAGCACCATGAGTGGCAGCGTCGTCGTGGAGGAGCCGACGGCGACGCAGTGCGGGGAGATGGCGGCGGTGGAGGAGTGCTGTCGCGTTGATGACGAGGAGGATGATCCGGCAGACGAAGACAGCAACAAACATTTGCCATTGGAATTGCAAATGGAGAGGAGCAGATCCAGAGCTTCAGCAGGCTTGCAGCTGTGCGAGTCCTCTTTGGTTTGGTGTTTGGTTGGCAACGTGAGTCCTTAAACTATTCGAACTTCTTCCCATCTATATCCTCAAACTTTCGTAACGACTATCCAAGTCCCTAATCTTTCGTCGCAGCGCATGAGGGTCCAAAGGCAGCCACACCAGCTTTATAATCTGACGTGGACACGCCACCGTGGCTGATGAAAACTGGAAGCATCGTGTTTTTTTTCAAAAAGAACCCTGTTGATAAACAGGGCTGTGGACGTCACGGCTTTGTCGGAGGTGGACCAAGGCGGCCTGGCCATGCGCGCCAGCAGCCCAGCTCGCGTGTGCTCGGCGTCGGCTCGACAGCAGCGGCGCTGCGGCGATGCTTCCCATGGGCACGACGGCAAAGGGAGGGGGGTGAAGGTGTGGCGCGAGAGTGTCGGAGACGCGGTTCGCCGTGCGCGCCTCTACGGTGACCAGCTGACAAGCGCAAGGGCGACGGCGATGTCAGGGCTCTCGGCACGGTTTCCTTTGGTCCAAGTGCGCGTGCTGCAGGGCAGTGACATGGAGACGTAGGACGCTTCGTACTCGTGTCCGCCACGAGCCAGCGTTGCTGTAGCCATTGATGCCGAAAACAGAGCTTGCCGCAACCATGGATGCCGAAAATAGAGCTTCCTTCGTTCTTCAAATTCGCACAGCTTGGATCATCTCAACCCAATTACTTCCAACAGTAAGCATCCATGGGAGTTACATATCCGCCCCACTAACATCGAGAGCCAGCCATGACCTGTACACGATGAATTTGGAGTTTCGCTCGCCGCCGGTCTTTTCTCTGCTGATTCCCTACCCGATATGGGGTAAGTCTCCGTACTTGGAATTAGTTCAATTCCTTGCACCGGTGGGCTATAATTGACCTCCTTGTTACGATGCTCTCCTTAATTTAGCCGGAAACCTTGTTAGATTAATTGGGCTTAGCCCATTAGTTAACAAGAATTAATCAAGAAAACTCCAAGGCCCACACATTTATGGTAAGTGGAGTGGGATTAGTACCATTATGGTACACTCACCGAGAGAGTGATTAACTTAAATAGTGAGTTAGTTGGTGCTCTCGCGAGGAGGAGTGAGAGGGAACAGGGGGAGGCCACGCGGCGCCGCCGCCGCCGTGCCGTGCCGGCATTGACGGGTAGCGGGCAATCAAGTTTTGGGGAGCTCTCTCAGCGCTGCTCCTTCCTTCCACAGACCGATGGCTCTACGACGAAGCGCCACCGACGCCAACGCTGGCGCAACCGGATCCGGTGATGTGCAAGCCGCGGGTACCGCAGCCTCACCCATGGGTATAATCCGAATACTTTGCTTATGCTATTGCTTACATTCTCGAGTCTAGTAGGCTTTGCATATGATGCTAGTTGCGATAGCATGTTAAGTTTATATATGCCTATGATGTTTCGTTAGCATACATGATGTCGCGTTTTTATGGGTTAATATATCTCGTAATATGCCTAAATATTCAACAATCCAAAAACTTGATAGGTTTATTACGAGTGCTAGCTTTGTCTGCGTCATGGAAACCACACGCTCTAAATGATGATGGTTCAAACTACAAGATCTGGCGTGTCCGATCCAAGTTGTGGTTTACCGCAATGAGATGTGAGCATGTGATCGGGGAAAGCGCACCGATCCTCCTCTTTCTGGCGAGGAAGAAAGGAGTTTGATGAGGCAGATAACTTTGTTCGAGGTGCGCTCATCGAGACTTGTGCACGAGTATGATGCAAGTGTATATGGATCGGCCCTCGGGCAAGGACATGTGGGATACACTTGAGGCCAAGTTCGGGTTCCCGATGCCGACAGAGTCAGTACATCATGGAGCAGTTCTATGACTTCAAAATGGTCAATGACCGTTCTGTGGTCCAACAGGCTCATGAGATACAGATGCTGGTAAAGGAACTCAAGAACATGGAGTGTGTGCTTCCCGACAAGTCCGTGGCGGGCGGTATCATTGCCAAGCCGCCACCTACTTGGTCGACTTTGCCACTACCGAGGCAAGGGAGGCGGGCGTTCAGTGTGAATGACCTGATTTCCATCCTCACCGTCGAAGAGAATGCAAGGGCTAAAGAGAGCCGTGGCAAGAAGGTGTATGAGGAGGGAGGCTCTAGCGCCAACATGGTGCAAAAGAGAAACCCTCAGAATCATCAGAGGAAGAAGAATCCTCAGAACAATCAGAGGAACAAGAATGCTGTCAAGCCAAAGGCTGCAAACTTCAAGAAGAAGAGCAAAAAGGAAAAGGGTCTTTGCTATGCCTGCGGTGGAGAGGGCCACTTTGCGAAAGATTGCCCTGACCGTGCGGATAAGGTGAAGAAGTCTGCAAACATGGTGATTAGTGAGGTTGAAGGATCGGGGTACGGTAAATGTTTACCTACAGTTCTTTCAGTTTGTCTCTCGCCTGATTGGTGGGTTGACACGGGCGCTAATATTCATGTATGTGCTGACATTTCTTTGTTGGCGGTCGAGGTTCCTCCTCGCCGATGGGGAACGGACTTATGCATCTGTACGTGGTGTTGGTACGGTCAATCAAGTTTACGGGAAAGATCGTGCAGGTGAAGAACGTGCAAAGATGTCCCCCGCTTATCAAGAAAAATCTAGTGAGCGGCTCTCACTTGTGTAGGGATGGCTACAAGCTTGTCTTTGAGTCCAATAAATGTGTTGTATCCAAGTGTGGAACTTTTGTTGGGAAAGGCTATGAAAGCGGAGGCTTGTTCCGCTTCTCTTTGATGGATTCTAGTTCTAAATTTGTAAACCATGTGAGACATGGTGATGAACTTAATGTTTGGCATTCGAGATTATGTCACATCAATTTCGGTTGCATGACGCTACTGAGCTAATTTGAAATTAATCCCTAGATTCGATGTGATCAAAGGAGAGAAGTGCCATGCGTGCGTTCAAGTTTAAGCAACCTCGCAAACCTCACAAGGCCGTGAAAGAGCCGAGGAATTTGGCACCTCTAGATCTCATTCACTTACGATTTGTGCGAGATGAATGGTGTGCTAACAATAGGCGGAAAGAAATATTTCATGACTTTAATTGATGATAGCACTAGATATTGCCGCATATACTTGTTAACAACAAAGGATGAAGCATTGCATTACTTTAAAATCTATAAAGCTGAAGTGGAAAACCAACTCGAAAGGAAAATCAAACGGTTGTGGTTCGATCGCGGAGGAGAATATTTCTCCCATGAGTTTGACTCATTCTGCGAGGAACATGGAATTATTCATGAGAGGACACCGCCTTACTCCCCCCAGTCAAACGGAGTTGCCGAAAGAAAGAACCGCACGCTGTGTGACTTGGTAAATGCCATGCTAGACACTGCGGGGCTATCCAAGGAATGGTGGGGTGAGGCTATCTTGACTGCGAGTCATGTCCTGAATAGAGTTCCTACAAAGAACAAAGAGGTAACACCATTCGAGGAATGGGAAAAGAGAAAACTAAATCTCTCATACTGCGCAAGACGTGGGGATGTTTGGCCAAAATGAGTGTGCCAATAACCAAAAAGCGCAAACTTGGACCAAAGGCGTTGATTGTGTATTCATTGGTTATGCACTAAACAACGTGGGATATAGATTTCTGGTCATCCAAGATGGAGTGCGACATGCGTGTCGGTGCAATAATGGAATCCAGAGATGCTACATTCTTTGAGAATGAATTTCCTACGAGAGGAAGTAAAGTGGGCAAGTCTAGTCATGAACCAACTATTTCCCCCGATGTACCTGTGCCAACAGAGATTGTTGAGCAAACAACTGTGGAAAGTCCTGAGGAGGATAATATTGAGGTCACTCGAAAGAGCAAGAGACAGAGGGTTGCAAAATCCTTTGGTGATGACTTCACTATATACCTTGTGGATGACACCCCAAATACCATTGGTGAAGCATATTCCTCTCCCGACCGACTATTGGAAGGAGGCGGTGCGGTGTGAGATGGACTCGATCATGACTAATGGAACCTGGGAAGTTGTAGACCGTCCCTATGGGTGTAAACCTGTGGGGTGCAAATGGGTGTTCAAGAAAAAGCTAAGGCCCGATGGTACCATTGAGAAGTAAAAGGCCAGGCTCGTGGCTAAGGGTTATACCTTAAAAGAAGGTGAGGACTTCTTTGATACCTATTCACCAGTTGCCCGATTGACCACTATTCGTGTATTACTCGCCCTTGCTGCCTCTCAAAATCTTGTCGTCCACCAAATGGATGTTAAGACAGCTTTTCTAAATGGAGATTTAGAAGAGGAAATTTACATGGAGCAGCCAGAAGGGTTTGCAGTAAAGGGTCAAGAAGGAAAGGTGTGTAAATTATTGAAGTCTCAGATGGCTTGAAACAAGCACCCAAACAATGGCACGAGAAGTTTGACAAAACCATGACGTCTGCTGGCTTTGTTGCGAATGAGGCCGACAGGTGTGTGTACTACCACTATGGTGGGGGAGAAGGAGTAATCCTGTGCTTGTATGTGGATGACATACTAATACTTGGGACAAGCCATAATGTGATTGAGGAAGTCAAGGTTTTCTTGTCACAAAATTTTGACATGAAAGACCTGGGAGTAGATGATGTGATACTGAATATAAAGCTGCTGAGGGAAGAAAATGGTGGGGTGACATTGGTACAATCTCACTATGTGGAGAAAGTTTTAAGCCGCTTTGGCTACGATGATCACAAACCTATTTCTACTCCATACGATCCCAGCATAATCCTGAGGAAGAACCGAAGGATAATGAGAGATCAGCTGAGATACTCCCAAATAATTGGCTCGCTAATGTACCTGGCCAGTGCGACAAGGCCTGACATCTCCTATGCTGTGAGCAAATTAAGTCGATTCACGTCGAATCCAGGAGATGATCATTGGAACGCTCTAGAGAGAGTAATGCGATACCTGAAGGGTACAACCAGCTATGGCATTCACTACACCGGATACCCAAAAGTATTGGAGGGTTATAGTGATGCAAACTGGATATCTGATGCTGATGTTTTGAAGGCCACGAGTGGATATACGTTCACACTTGGAGGTGGCGCTGTTTTCTGGAAGTCTTGCAAGCAGACTATCATGACGAAGTCTACAATGGAAGCAGAACTAACAGCACTTGATACCGCCTCTGTTGAGGCTGAGTGGCTTCGTGAGCTCCTAATGGATCTGCCGGTGGTTGAGAAACCTATACCTGCAGTGTCTATGAACTGTGATAATCAAACAGTGATAACTAAAGTTCATAGTTCGAAGGACAACATGAAGACCACCAGACACGTGAGACGACGGTTGAAATCTGTCAGAAAACTGAGAAACTCCGGAGTAATAGCTGTGGACTATGTCCATACGTCTAAAAATCTGGCAGATCAATTCACTAAGGGACTGTCACGGAATGTGATAGATAGTGCATCGAGTGAGATGGGACTGAGACCCACTTGAGATTTATCACAGTGGTAACCTATTCTATGTGATCGGAGATCCCGTGAAGTAGAGTAGCGAGACAAGCTGGTGGTAGATCGGGAGAAGAGACCCTTGCAAAGGTTCATCTCTTTAGTAAATGCACTTCTCTTCTATCTGTATGGCGAGGATGGTATACGACCTTAATGTGCTTTGTGTGGCTATTTAAAGCGAGAGATGTCGCCCTACGGGACATCTTAGAAGAAGCACACCTATATGGGTTCGATTGCTAGTCACGAGCCCTATGAGATTCGGGTGATCTCTAGATACTCATGAAAAGGCCGGAGATTGACTTATATGCTCCAAACGGAGGGATGCTTTAGACAGACCCCAAGACGATTAAGGAACCGAGTAAGCTCTACTTCGCACAAAACTATCAATTCAAGGCATAGTCCATTGGTCGGGTTGTGAACTAAAGCAAGCTCCCTTCCTAGATGGATGTTCAACTTAACGGTCTCTATCGAAACACCGGTATATCAAACAAGTTCGGAAGCTGAGACCATATACTATGCGGGTTTTGGACTTTGGTGGGGATTGTTAGATTAATTGGGCTTAGCCCATTAGTTAACTAGCAATTAATCAAGGAAACTCCAAAGGCCCACACATTTATGGTAAGTGGAGTGGGATTAGTACCACATGGTACACTCACCGAGAGAGTGATTAACTTAAATAGTGAGTTAGTTGGTGCTCTCGTGTGAGGAGTGAGAGGGAACATGGGGGAGGCCACGCGGCGCGCCGCCCGTCGTCGTGCCGAGCCCGGCCGAGCCGCGACGACGTGACGTGACGTGTCTTTTGTGGCACACCCCGACCGCCCTAACGGCTAGATGGTCGGCCCAACGGCTACATGGCGCAGCAACGGTCGCAAAGGGTATAAGGGTAAACATGCTGCGATTGTGCGCCCTAGTTGAGGGCTAAAGGGTAAATGCACCCGTGCGGTGTTCGCCCTAGCCGAGGGCAAGAGGGTAAATGCACCTGTGCGGTGTTCGCCCTAGCCGGCTCTATAAATAAGACAGCCTCATTCTCATCCCCATCCGGCAGACCTCCACCCTCTCTCTCCGTCCCACTTGTTCTTGAGCTTGAGCTAAGTCTCTACATCTCCGGCTTGAGCTCCCTGCGCGCACAGGGGACTCCGTCGAGCAGGCCTCCGGAACTTCGTCGCGTCGCGTACGCCGCACGGGTAGCGGGCAATCAAGTTTTTGGGGAGCGCTCTCTCAGGCGCGACCGCTCCTTCCGCTGCACCGATGGCTCCCTACGACGAAGCGTCACCCGACGCCAACGCCGCCGCAACCGGATCCGGTGATGTGCAAGCCGCTGGTACCGGCAGCCTCACCCATGGGTATAATCCGAATACTTTGCTTATGCTATTGCTTACTGCTCGGGTCTAGTAGGCTTTGCATATGATGCTAGTTGCAGTAGCATGTTAAGTTTATATATGCCTATGATGTTCTGTTAGCATACATGATGTCGTTTTTATGGGTTAATATATCTCGTAATATGCCTAAATATTCAACAAACCTCACCGCCAACGACGTGATGCCGCCGTGCTAGTCTTGAACGCTGCCATCCCGCCGGTTCGTTCGTGGCCAGCCCTGCTCAGAGTTCCTCTGCCTCAATCGACGCCTCGGCTATGTCGCTCCGGCACGCCGTGCTCACTCGCCATTCGTTTTGTCGTCGTAGCCCCTCGTTTGCGGAACGACCTACCGCTGAACGAGCGTCCCGCCCACGCCACCCGCGGCTACTATGTGGGCATGTTCCTCGAGGGCGCCTACCTCTACCTAGAGGCCCTTGGCGGACTGCACAACCTCGTCGGCGGACCCAGCGTGGTGGTGCACATGTCGCAGTGTGATGACCCCCATTGCTTTGTCGTGATGTGCGCGGCCGGAGGCCGTTCTGCGCCGGCGTGCTCCGAGCGATGCAACACGAGCCCGAGGTGATGTACGTGGTTCTGAAGCAGAGGACAGACGGCGCCACGGCCGCCACTCGCCAAGGCCTTCAACGAGAGGAGCAGCGACTTGGGAGGGTCGGCTACCGACGCCGCCGAGGAGGAAGACGACAAGGAGTGGGAGCATCATGTAATCCGAGAGGATGGGTGGACTTGGGAGTGAGGATCAGAGTGAGGTAGGGGGTTTTTGAAAAAACGCTATGCTTCCTGTTTTCATCAACCACGGTGGCGTGTCCACATCAGATTACAAAGCTGGTGTGGCTGCCTTTGGACCCTCATGCGCTGCAGCGAAAGATTAGGGACCCGGATAGTCGTTTTTGAAAGTTCGAGGACATAGATGGGAAGAGCCGAATAGTTTGAGGACCCGTGGTGCATTTTACTAAAAAAAAATCTACATCCAAAAGTTTCCTTATCTATCATATTTTATAAAATAGCAAATAAATAAATTTATATTCCATCTATTACCTAGTTTATTGTAACCGTCTGATTGAAGTATTGAACGGCCCATAATTATTATTTGTTGTACCACGTGCAGCTAAGCCCGTCGAATCAAGTAACTCCCATACACTGCAGATTAATATTTAGTGTTGGAGTTCGATAGAAGCTTGACATTTTTATGCCAAAATCCATTTAGGGTCTAGTCATTTTGTCCCCAATCCAAGCGGAATGGATAGTATTGATAAGGACTCGACAACCAGCGGCCATCCCTTTCGGAAAAAAACTGATTTTGGTTAAATCACTTTTGGATGGAGAATGAGCACAGAAGTGGACGAATTGAACCCGACGACCGAAGAGGTTTAACCGTTTAATATCGAGACGCATGCCCATGACGACCGTAAATAAAGAGAATTCATTCAAATGTAAAAGACCTGTGATAGTAGCAGTACACTTGACCACACATTATACAATATATATTGTTGTAAACAAAAGATTATACAATATACGATACAAGCCCAACAACGCGACGTCTGCGCGCAAGGCCCAAAGATCCAAGCAGCTAGGAAGCAGGGAGGGCAACTCAATCTAACACGCAGAGTAAACAGTATAATACAAGTATACATAATACAATCCTCTCAAAAAAAGTATACATACATAATATCATACTACGAAGGACCATAAGCACAACAAGGTGCCCGAACCGAACCCATGCAACGTAGTACCAACCTGTCGGAGCTAGTTCGCCGGCGCCAAGAAGTAGAAGAGGACGGCGTCGGCCACGGCAGCGGCGGCCCTTGCTACTCCGGGAACTGGTCGGCCACCAACGACAGCATGATCAGGAACACGCCGAGTAGGAGAAGCGCAAGCCCGGCGAGCGCGTGCTCGGCGTTGAATGCGCGGTTGCTGCTGACGGTGTAGGTGAGGACGAGCCAGCCGGCGGCAACTAAGATGCGGCCCGCGTTGAGGAGGCGGCGCTGAACGTGATCGACGACAGGGACAGCCATCAGCTCCGGGTGGGTGGTCTGAGGCGACATTGTTCACGTACTCTTGTTGCACTTGGAACTGATGCCTGTTCTGTGTTTCTGTACAGTTGTACTGTATTCGAGCAGACGAGTACAGAACGAGGATCATCATCATCAGTAATAGTACATATTTAAATGGACGGGAAAAGGCAGATATACGAGGGGAAAGACGCCAGAAAGCGAACGAGGCGAAATCTGCAGAAAAATTACTGAAAAATACGGAACGATGGGCTTGCGTCGACTACTGAATGAAATACTGAAATACAGCAAGGCAGAACATTATGAAGGGGAAACATTACGTGATGTGGCTGCGCCTGAATTGCGCTCGGTAGCTACTCCTGCTGTGCGGTGGTATGGAGATCTGGATATACAGTATATATAGGCGCGAGCCGCGTGGGAATGGGGAAAAGGGAGGTGGGGCCGGGGGAGTCAGCCGTTCATTAGTCTGCGACGACCGGCCTGCAATTCCATCTGCCGTCTGCCCGGGATTGAGGATCAAATCGGTCACCATAGGTGGAGGTAACTCTTGCCGGAAATAAAAAACCACACAACCGATCATCATCAGTGGACGCAACTCTAGCTGGAAACAATAAAACACACAACCGGTCACCATTGGTGGAAACTCTAGTCGGAAAGAAAAACTACACCTTTCAACCACACAACCAGTCACCATCGGTGGAGCAAACTTAGCCGGAAAGAAGCATCACACAACCGGTCACCATCGGTGGAGGCAACTCTAGCTGGAAACAAAAACCACACTCCTTCCAAAAAAAAAGAAAAAAAAAAAAAAAAAAAACCACAACCAATCACCATCGGTGGAGGCAACTCTAGCCGGAAAGAAGAATCACACAACCGTCACCATCGGGCGGAGGCAACTCAGCTAGAAACAAAAACAACACTTCAAAAAAAACACACACACACACACAACGGGTCACCATCGGTGGAGGCAACTCTAGCCGAAAAGAATAACCACACAATCGGTCACCATCGGTGGAGGCAACTCTAGCCGGAAACAAAAAAACCACTCCTTTCAAAAAAAAAAAAAAAAAACACAACCGTCACTATCGGTCAAGGCAACTCTAGCCAAAAAGGAAAAAACCACAACCGGTCACCATGAGGTTGCAAAGGTTTTTACAAATTTCTTTGTGTGAATGACATAAATCTTGTAAGAATTGAATAGTAATTTACAAAGGATTAAACAAATTTCATTGTGTGAATGATATAAATCTTCATATTTTGTTTCAATAGTAAGTTACAAAGGATTTAAAAAATTTCACAGGGGGCCTGGCAAACATCGTCGTAAGTTGAGGGAGGGGATGTCGATCGGGCTAAACCGGGCCTGTGCTTGAAACATGGTGCAGTGATCCATTGGACGTCCTGATCCATTATATCGAGCCAAAGCCTGGGCCACGCCTTCCTTCAAAACACACGCCCCAGATGGCCTCGGCCATCCTTCCAAACAGGCCTCAGATGTCTTAAATACGCCCCCAGATAGCAGCCGAAACTATAGGTCTCCGTAGTTCGATCTTTTTATTAGTGAGAGGCAACCTCTCCATTTTCACTGATGCAGATGTTAAATTTGTGTAATAGTAGAAAATTTTTGCTACATTTCATAACAACGATCCATTCGCAAATATTTGTGGGATCATTCAATCTGAAGGATTTAGCAAGAAACTCAATCGATCACGCTAAAAAAAAATTACATAAAAGGAATCTGGTGCTGTTATTTAACTCCCATCTCACAGTTACACAGAGACGAAGCTGATGACAACACACGCTCTCCGAGTTTTTCAGCCTCCACGCAACTCAGAAAAACACTTGCGCTAGGATAGTTAAACTCGGCACTACTTTATGGCAAGCTGCAAAAGTTAATTTCACTATCAAATCAAGAAACTCAAAACCAGACGAAGAAATTCCATCAGTGACCTCAGATGTGCCCAGAGTTCTCATGCGAGTGCAGCCGCTCCAAGTAGGTTCTTCCTGACAAGCAGGAACTTGGAGACGACAGCAGCCTCAAATCAGTCGGGCAATTTCATCACTGGCCAATGGTATAATTTTTCTTCACTTAAAAGTTAAAACTTTGATCAGATCAGAGATAAACGATTTTATCAGAGTACAAACATGCAAAAGATATTGTGAGTGTTGGATGCTCAGATACGAATCAGCTCTATCTGTCATGAATTCTCAGAAGCAGAACTGGCGTTTTAATAAGCTGAAAAGTTTTATCATCACTGCAGATCAGTCACAAAATATGATTCTGATGCATACAGAAAACACAAAAGAGCAAGGGACAGGTGACTACATGGTTGGACGGCTCATATTAAGAAATTCAACCATTATTTTTCCCTTTGCTTCACGGGTTAGATCAGAAGCGCGGGTAATATCAAATCACTGCCACCAATCAAACGAACTAGCAAACAAGAGAACACAAAGAGATGAAATGAGTTGCTATAAACATCTGTATCCATTGCTTTGACACAGACCAATCACAAGATTCGTCAAGGCCTGCAACACTGAATGGCAGTGTGGATCTAGCACAGGCATTGGGGCTTCCTTCTTCAAAGGGTACAAATCCGACAAGCCCGGGGTTAGCACCGTGCGGCAACCTATATCCTATAGTATATGGGTGTCTTCGAATCGCAAAGAGAGAGGAGCAAGAACAGAATAGCTGCGATCGACCAAACCGCCTCAAAACAAACCAAACCAAACAAATCAAACAAAACACGGAAAAAGGAGAGCGGAGCTAATTGATCTGATGGCGGCTGTGATGCTGCGGCGGCGGCGGTGGCGGCTGCTGCTTTGAACCCTAGGCGTCGATGAGACAGACTTGCTTGATGCGGGCTTTGATTTTATAGTCTCCCTGGCGGCGGCGGCGGAAAGAAGTGTGGGAGCCTTTGCGTTGCGATCGGCGAAGCGCAGAAAACCTAGAACACATTTTTTTTTTTTTGAGAATTACACAGTACAACGCAGACACTCACAACACGCACGCGCACACTCACCCCTATGAACACACGTGACGCAAAACCCTACCCCTATGAGCACCTCCGAAGGACTGGGCGTACGGCAGATCTGGAGATTCTCGAAGTCACCATAGGCGCCGTCGTCGCCGACGGAACGTCGCTACCACTTAATGCATAACGCCGGTAAATCCTTGGGAAAATCCCAGGAAAAAGGTGCGAAAGAGATTTGAACCCCCAGTGGGTAGCGTTCCACCTGGGACCGCCCTGCGATTTCGACTATTTCTGCCCGGTCAAAAACCAGAACACATGGGCCTATAGAAATTTGTGAGATTTCTATTCACAAGATGGGCTGGGCTTAGCCTTAAAAAAACGAGATGGTCTGGCCTTCCCTTCTAAAACTTGTGTGGGCTGGAGCCAATACGTGGGGGCCTGGGGACACGCTATGTTGGGCTTTGCAGCTAACTTTCCTTCTTGTAATGCAACAACTTAAAATGGATTGTGGTT
This sequence comes from Hyparrhenia diplandra, assembly GCA_015847255.1. Lineage (NCBI taxonomy): Eukaryota > Viridiplantae > Streptophyta > Magnoliopsida > Poales > Poaceae > Hyparrhenia > Hyparrhenia diplandra. The sequence goes on from JADLZK010001936.1 coordinate 283,758, forward strand.
AAAGTTATTCTCTGTCGAAGAAGAATTTGAGAATTCTATGAGACATGTTTTGTTTCTACGATTTTTTTTAAATAACATATATTTTCATGAATCTAAACCCAGCGGTACTCTCCAAATGGTTCCGCAAGGTGATTATATTTCATTCCTAGTCATCATATAAAACGTTTCTCGAGAGAATCTAAATCTGAATTTTAAAAAACATAACAGTCTGGACTATTGAGTTTCATCAAAAAAAAAAAAACAGTCTGGACTATTGTAAATCAAGAAATTCTAAGAAATTTATTTAATAGATATAATAAAAATAATACATATTTAATGTTATAGTAGATGTTTATATCTATTTTAAAAAAAAAAAGTACCCTGGCACTGCCACAGATGAATTTAAGCCTACAGTGTGCGTGCGTGCGTGACTGGCACCGGCTTCATTCACTCGCACTGTTGCTGCTGCTGACGCCAGCCACACTCGTCCACCTTTGTTTGTCAGTACCGGTGCAGGTTTTCAACCAATCGGAAAGCCTGGCCCGCAATAATCGCAATCACATTCACAGCGCGCCACCTACCCCATTTGACCCCTGTCGGTGAAGGATGCCGCCCCATTTTTGTCGGTGCAACGGGGCTCGCCGTCGTGGAAGCCCGTAGCTCGGGAGTCGGGCCCCGGTCGCTCGTTGCCGCTCCACAAGCAGAAGAAGTAGTCCGTTAAAAGCAGAACAGGAGAGACCAAACAGGGAAGGTCCTACGCTACGCCGCCGACGCCCGGCGCTCGTCGAGAAAGCTGGCGACTGACTGTTGTCAGATGAGCTCGCCGGCCGATTCGAGCCGTCGAGACTGCATTGCACACCCGAGCGAACATGCAACGTGACACGTGAGGTCTGTGGCCGGGCTGGTACGTGATCGTGGTAGGTATCGCATCGTATGGTATGGGAGCCTTTTGCTGCTTTCGCCGCCGGTTTTTCTGCTCTAGTTCTGTTCGTCGCGAGTGCCGGAAGAACGCGGCGTGGCGAACGACCGACCCCCTCCCTTTGCTTCTATTCTCGGGCATCAGCTAGCCCATGTGGGCTCACTGTTTCTGGCAACTGGGAGCAAGCAAGCAGGCAGAGACGAGACGACGCGCGAGGCCGCGAGGCCGGGCGAGGACGTAACGTGGGGCGGCATATGCGTGGCCAAGTGGCGATGAGATGCTCGGCCCGGCGTGCCCCCGCCCAGTCCACATGCGCCTCACGCGGGTTCCTGCTGCTGCCCTGATCTGAGCGCGTGCGCAGGCCGTGCCGGTGCGGTGACGGAATCACCGGGCCCCGACCGTGGCTGGGCCTGGGCGGGCAACCACGCACCACCGTCACCGACGACGCACGCATATGCCCCCGGCCTGACGGACCCACCCCACTGACGAAGCTCCCGATTCCAATGATTCCAATGCAAGCCTCCGTTTTGCTGCATCCAATGCAAAGCCTCCGTTTTGCTGCATCCAAGCATCCAATGGTTCTGGTTGAGTTGGGGTGGTTTTGGTCGCCACGGCATTGTTCTCTCGATGCAATGCAACCATGAAAGAAACTTCCAAACTAATAATGGTATCAAGGTACTCCACATTCTCAAATTTAGGATAAAATTACTACACTTTGAGGATAACTGTCATCTTTGCCAACCTTTAGAAGATGGAAGGTTCTGTTAAATGGTTGGTGAAATTGAAGCCAAGAAACACATGGCCCTTGTCAAAGCTAGAAAGAGTGGGACCGCTCTCACGAGGGCGACTTCGGGGGCTCCCGCGCCGCCCAGCCCCCTTCCGGCCCGAGGCGGCGGCAGCCGCGACCCCTCCTAATGGAGTTCCGTCGCGGGCCTCCTTCCTTCCTCCCCCCCTCCTCCCTCAACTAACCCTACTGTTTCCGGCGGGGATCCGGCGATGGTGTCGGCGGTGGGGTGGATACGCACCCAGGGGGCCGGATCTAGCTTCACCACCCGGATCAGCGCGCTCTTCAAGCTTGGAGCGAGTCAGGCGCCGCGGTCGGGGTTGGGGCGGCAGAATGCTTGCTTGGCCGGTGGACTGCGTTGGCTTTGGGGTTACGGCCTCCGCCCAGGCCGAGGTGGCTTGTGGAGCACCTCCCTCCCTCCGGCCGGGTCACACCCTCCCACCCCCCTCCCGTGGTGTGGTGCGGCGACGTCGTGGTGGGCGTGGCCGATGGCGGTGTTCTTGGTTCGGCCTTTCGGCGCCATGGTGGTGTGAGTTGCGGCGCCAAGTGGCGCGCGATGCTTTTGTGGTGGTGGTTCGGGCCGATTGCGCCCAACCGCTCCCTACACCGCGCGCCGCCAAGCTTCGTGGCCCATCCGCGGCGAGCGGGGGTGAAAATCCCGTCGGGCTTCTATTGCCAACCGACGACGGTGGCGCCTGCGTCGACCTTCTTGAAGGCGTCGTTCTTAGTTCGTCGTCGGCCCGTTGGAACAAGCTTGGTGATGAAAATCCCTAGATGCTATCCACGGCGATGTTGGCGTTTGCGGATGTCGGTTCCTTCTTGAAGGCCGTTGATGCTCTTTGCTTGTCTCCTTCGTGCGGGTTTCTTTTTGCGGTGTGAACGCTATCTTTGAGCCTTTTCATACTTCACGCTTCTCATCACCTTGGTTTGTGCGGATGGGGTTAGTGGTAGTCGTAGTAGTCGTGGTTGCTCTGTCGTTGTTGTTGTTAGGGTAGGTCCTCCTCGCCTGCGTGGTCCGTGGGCTATGGCCCTAAGTGACTCGGAGGAGTTTGATCTCTCGTTGTCGGGGCGGATGCTTTGTTGCGGTGTGTGTGCGGGTAAGTCCTCCTCGCGTGGTCTTGAGGGCAATGGCCTCGGTGACTCGGAGGGAGCGTTTGGATTCAAGGTCCTCCTCGCCCGTGGTCAGGAGGCCTATGGCCTTAGTGACTCGGAGGAGCAATCGGATTTCGAGGTTTGAATCTTCTTGTTCAATTCCGGCGGATGGTCGCCGAGGTGGTTCCGGTGGATGCTTTGCCACCAAGTTCGTTTTCCGCCGAATGCTTTGTCGCCGAGGTGGTGCCGGTGGATGCTTTGCCACCGAGGATTTCTAGCGGATGCTTGGCCATACATTGCCATCTCGACTCCTTTCCTTTGCCCGGCTACCAAGGTGTTTGAGGTTTATTTTGTATTAGGTTCGATTCTTTGGGGTTGTTAGGTGGAGGGTCCCCCGCCCCTCATGTTTCATGCTTCTCGTTTGTGTTAAGGACTTCGTTGGTAATCCATGGATTACCCGCGAATCCTTTTATACCAAATATGTGTAGGTCTATTGACCATTCTCTTCTGCTATGAAAAACGGGCTATATCGGTCTCAAAAAAAAAAAAAAAAAAAGCTAGAAAGAGTGGTCTTCACCTGGAGCACGAAGAGATCGTCAACAAAGACTAGTCTCTCAAGGTTTACAACATACACACTAATTAGATAACACATGATTTTTCATAGATGTGGCGTGAACTTAAGACGGATATCCTAAAGATAGTAGCTATATGGCTCAACGTCATAGGTGACACTATGTATAGCACATGACAAATGGAAATACAAGTATTTATTTATTAGATGAAGAGAGGTTGTAATAATGTTTGTGTCAAATTTACGTGGCATGTTCTTGTACAACATGGTGTACTATCATCAATAGGGAATATCCTAATTGCAGAACAAGGTGGAGTTTAGTGTTACTAGAAAGATCTTTGTATATCGTTTTTTAACAAATTTATTTGGAGAGACAAATGTTACATGTACTATTTTCTATAAAAATCGAGTTAAATTTGTGACATGCACATCAGCGATAAATATTTAGGGACCAAGGAAGCTAGTACTCCCATATAGATATGTGGATATCCTCAACATTATTATTAGATGGTTGACCTTGACCAGAAGAGATACAGAAGAGATGGATACACGGTCATTAATAATCAAATAAATATGAAAGAAATTTTTAATATATTAATGTCTCGTTACTAAACAAAAAAAAAAAAAAAAAAATGTGGTGGGCATCTAAGTTCATCAATTATTTTGATAAAGAAAAACCATGAATATCTTTAAGATTACCAATGACCCCTAAACTCTCCACCTCCATGCAGACTTAATTAAGGAAGAGACGCAGAACAAACAAGGAAGAGATGGAAATCTTGCTCCATTGTTTAATCTAACAGAAGAAATGCAAAGGATACCCATGGATTAATCAGAACAAAGAAAAACATGGATATACCCATATATATCCTTAAGGTCATGCCGCATTTATTTATTCGGACTAATCTATGACTCACGCATGGATTAATTTGATTTTAACCAAAGAAGGCGAAATAATCTTACCATGCAAGTTGCTTGCCGTGTGAACGAAGCCTAATCAACACTCCAAATCCAGATTAGCCACTGACCACTGTCCACTGTAAGTCTGTAACAAAGAATCCTACGCGTACGGAGCTCGGGTTTTGAGAGCCTGTGCGGCGGGTGCCGAAACGGCCCGCGCCATCTCCGTCTCCCTCCATCTCCCCCCACCACGCGTAGGCGTAGGCGTAGCGGCGATGGCGCGTACGTCGTACTACAGCTCCATCCCCCACTACCCCACCCGGCGACTCCACTCGCCCCTGAAATCACGAGCACCATTAACCACCATCCATGGCAGACAGTGTGACAGACACACCCCACACCGTTCACACCTTCCCCTCGGATCGAGAGTTTCACACTTTCACCGCAGGGCAAAACCCTGCACCGCCCTCATTTATATTCTCTTCCACCCCTCGCCGGCCCGCAGCAGATCGAATCCCGTTTCCTCCCTCCTTCCTTCACTTCCCTCGTTGACACTGTTTGACCCCTGCCGCTCGCTCGCCCGTGCCGTCTCCTCCTGTCCTCCAGCTAATAAGGTCAGAAGAAGTGATAGCTCGCAGCGCAGCGGTAGCAGTGTAGCGCAGCGCCGGCCGTACCACCGCCACACCAAAGCTTGTAGCGCCCACGCGAAATGGGGGAAGAATGGAGGTCTCCTCCTGGACTTCGCCGGCGCCCCTCGTCCTCGTCGTCGTCGTTGTCCTCGGCTCGCTGCTCCTGCAGCAGGCGCGCGCCGACGACCCTTACAGGTTCTACACCTGGAACGTCACCTTCGGCGACATCTACCCGCTCGGCGTCAAGCAGGAGGTACGCCGGCCCGCCCGCACGCACTTCCCACGGCCTCTGTTCTTCTACCTTTGGTTCGGCCTGCATTTGCTAATGACCCGCGTGGCGTGGATGTGACTGCGCCTGACTGCGAATGCAGGGGATACTGATCAACGGCCAGTTCGGGGCCGCAGATCGACGCCGTCACCAACGACAACATCATCGTCAACGTCTTCAACAACCTGCCCGTCCCCTTCCTCCTCTCCTGGTATGCTAACCTCCTCCTCCTACTAGTAGTAGCACCAGGAACTTCCTGTTTCCACTTGTGCTCTGTTTTGTTTTACTGTCTCGCTCAAAAACTTGCCTTCAGATTGGTATGCTTCCATCTGACGGATTGTTCCAGGATGCAATGCAATGAAACTGGTCTGCTCATTTCTCATCCTGAGACCCTGAGTCGACACTTCAGATTTGTAGTTAGTTACAACGGCGTGATGCAGACCATGCTCTGAACTGAATCTTGCATCCATCTCTGTTCTATCTCTCTCGATGGAAGTTAAATGTTCTATCTCTCTCGATGGAAGTTAAACGCTAGTGGCTCCTGACGTTCCCTGGTAAATGCCAACACTTGGCACATGCTATGTCGTTCGTGGGACTAGTGGGATAGGTTTGTTCAGATATACATGGACTACGCTGGAGTGAAACATGCCCTGGTCTTCCAGGGTCCAAGTTGGCAGTTAAAAATTTCCTCTTGGATAGAGTAGGCTCGGCTGTGAATCTTGGTTGCCTTGCAGCGGCTGTTTTGTTGCTACTGCACTGCATGTCACTCACGTCATGCCATGGAGAGTGAGCTGTTTCAGGATATAAATAACTTTTCAATACTGCCTTTCCCTTAGTAGCTAGTAGAGGAATCTGATACTGCTTATAATGTATCAATATCCACCCCAATCTTTATCCTTATTAATAATTCCCCTCATTCCCTTTTACTTGAGCTTTCGCTTTCGTTCCAGATCCAGGATGCAAAGATCACATGCACGAACTACGCATGCTTCCATAGATGATAGATCAGTGGGCCTCCAGTTGTTTAGCATTGAGCATGTGCACATTAGTGCCATCTATGACTCCTTTTGCATCAAGAGAGTGGCAAAAGTGACTATGGTTTACCACATTAAGGCAGTCACATTGTCATCGCAAGAAAAAAAACTGTGTAAGGAAAACAGAAAAAGAAAATGCACACTGTCCATATTACCTATGGACTGACTGTACTGATTGTTAATTGCATCAGTCTCATGCCTACTTGATCGTGGACGACTTTGTGATGCTATCGACCAATGCTATTTTTTTGTGGATTAACTGTTCTACTACATCGCAGGCAAGGAATTCAGCAGCGGAGGAGCTCATGGCAAGACGGTGTGTATGGTACCAACTGCCCGATCCCTCCGGGTGGCAATTTCACTTACAACATGCAGTTCAAGGACCAAATCGGAACCTACTACTACTTCCCTTCCCTTCTATTTCACAAGGCAGCCGGTGGTTATGGTAGCATCAGGGTTCTTAGCCGGCCGAGGATCCCTGTCCCGTTTGACCCACCTGCGGTGATTTCACCATATTGGCCGGTGATTGGTTCAAGATCAATCACACCGTATGTTTACATCCTCAGTCAAGTATCCTGCATTGCATCTTACCGTCCATTTTGGTGCACTGCTAACACTGCAGCTGCAAAATCTATGCAGGACTTGAAAGGCATCTTGGACAGTGGTAATGACCTGCCGCTTCCTGATGGCCTTCTTATTAATGGCCAAGGCTGGAATGGAAACAGATTTACAGTAGACCAAGGTAAATTATATAACTGAGTACATCGGACGAAATGCTTGGTAATTATTAATAATCTTCGTATAGACAGAGTTGTGCTTAACTTGATTCATGTAATCTTGCCAGGGAAAACATATCGCTTTCGGGTGTCTAACGTGGGCATTGCAACATCAGTGAATATCAGGATTCAAGGCCATTCCATGCTCCTGGTTGAGGTGGAGGGGTCTCACACCATGCAGAGCACATACACATCCCTCGATGTCCATTTAGGCCAATCATATTCGTTCCTTGTTACCGCTAATCAGCCACCTGCTGATTACTCCATAATTGTCTCCACACGTTTTACCTCCCCTGTCCTCACCACCACTGCCATCCTCCACTACAGCAATGCAAATGGCGCTGCAACGGTTCCGCCTCCCGCAGCGCCTACAGTTGAGATTGATTTTTCTCTCAATCAGGCTAGATCGATTCGGTAAGACTGTCACGATCCTTTCAGTAATCTTAGCTTGCTCTGAAAACTTTGTTTTGGATATCGATTATACTACCAAACAAGATTACTGATGCATTGAGAATCGCGCATGTGTTTTGTCTTTCCTGACTCTTTGGTATCTTTTGTTTCCTACCTTGTCAACAGGTGGAACCTGACAGCGAGTGGACCAAGGCCAAATCCTCAAGGTTCTTACCACTACGGTCTCGTCAACACCACAAGAACCATCAGACTCGCCAACTCACGGGCAACCATCAACGGCAAGCTGAGATACGCAGTCAACAGCATCTCCTTCATCCCGGCCGATACCCCTCTTAAGGTAGCTGATTTCTACAAGATTCCGGGAGTTTTCACGCTGGGCAGCATGCCCGACAACCCAACCGGTGGCGGCGCCTACCTCCAGACATCTGTCATGGCGGCCAACATGCGGGACTACATTGAGGTCGTCTTTGAAAACACGGAGAACTTCGTGCAGTCATGGCACATTGACGGTTACGCGTTCTGGGTCGTTGGGTGCGTCTCCTAATTCCATTCTTGCTGATCCTTACATGTTTGGTATCAGTGGATCCAAATGACTGAAGATTGGTGTGATTTTGTTTGTTTCCGGATGATCAGGATGGATGGAGGACAGTGGACGCCGGCTAGTCGTCAGGGCTACAACCTTCGGGACGCTGTTGCTCGGTACACATTGCAGGTATTGTTCAAACCGGTCGCTTGCCATGTGTATTTCACCTTGATCTGCATATTTTCCTGGATATGCAATTCCCTTAACAGCGATGCTGCGGTCCCATAACAAGAAGTCCATCAAGAAACAAAAGTTGTTCTGATGTCTGAACTCTGAACCACCACTGATGTTCACTTGTGTTACACTGGCCATGTTTTCAGGTGTACCCTCAGTCATGGACAGCTATCTACATGCCGCTGGACAACGTGGGGATGTGGAACGTGAGGTCGGAGAGCTGGGCCAGGCAGTACCTCGGGCAGCAGTTCTACCTCCGCGTCTACTCGCCGGCCAACTCGTGGCGGGACGAGAACCCGATCCCCAAGAACGCGCTGCTCTGCGGCCGTGCCTCTGGCCGCCGGACCAGGCCTCTCTGAAGCTGAAGAAGCCGTGACTTAACCCAAGAAGACCTTGTTTGTTTCAGGCCACGAAAGGGTGGCCGGAACTTCCAGGGATAAGTTGAAGTCGAGGATAGAGATAATTGGGGTGTTCAGATTGCTGAACAGAGCTCCGTTTTGTGGCGCTGATGATCGATCAGCTCATATATTATTTATTTAGCAATTGTAGTTAAAAACATTCCGATCATTGTGGATTTGTTGTATGGGAAGCTTTCTCGCTTCCTCGCTCACATCATTCATGATGATAATATTCATAGTTGATTGAAAATTTTGCATACATATTCAGATTCCTCAGCTATCTATTTGAATGAATTGAAGAAGATGCTCAAGAAACACTGAAACGAACAATACGTATACAGCAAGAATACGCCTTCATAGCCGTGTAGCGTAGGACCATAAAGACGCTAAGCGTGCAGGAGAAGCAGACAGTTCTAAAAATAGTTAACGGTCGGATTAGCTGGACCATTTTGCAAATCGCCCCCCTAAACTTGTTCCTTCTTCCTCGTCCCGTCTTCCCCAACCGCAAGCTCCTCCACCCCTCTCCCGATCGCTCCCTCCGTCCCCCCATTTCGCGCTCTAAACATAGACGGCGACCTCGACGCGGGCGTGCCCGCCATCGCACACGGAATTCCCCATTCCTCTCCGCGAATCTCCCCGCAAGCGACCCCCATTGTCGAGGTCCGCTTTGAATCACTTAGGTTTTCTCTTGGCGACTAGCGAGGATGCCGTGCTAGGCTTGGATCGTCGGAGGCGAGATGAACATCGTGCGGGGCGTCGCCGATTACCTCCGCAAGGCGCCACCACCTCCTCCTCCTCCCGCACCAGGAGGTAATGCGGCGTCGACCACCTCCTTCCCCGCCGGCGACTTCGACGAAGCGCCCAGACCGCGCGTCGTCTTCAGGTATATATGCGCGACAGAATGACCGCACTCGCTCCTTCACCTTCGCACTCCCAGACGTTTTACACAATGTGGCTTGTTTCCGTAGCGCGGATGTTGTGTGGGTTAGGCAATCCCCAATGCTCGTCGTGATTGTGCATGATTCGAGTTACCTGTTGGAGAATGCTGTGCCACTCGAAACTCACCATCAGTGGTTCAAAGCGGCAGTGAGCCAATGGGGCTTTGTTTCAGTTGCTAGTTTAATTATATTATTATGTATTGGCTGCTGACTGTTAAAATTCATATTCTGTGGGTTGTTTAGCGTGTTTTTGCATGCCCATTACCTCCTGAACCAATCTTCCCGTTAGTTAAGAATGGTTATACAGACTATTTATACTGACGGGTGCAAACCATGACTTTGCAAATATCAGAAGGGAAGGAAATAAAAAATGAATGTATATGTACAAGTGAGATTGAGAAAAACGAGAAAAGTACAGAATCATCTCAATTTAACCATAAAGCCGAAACAAAGGCCAAATGGTCATTTCTAATTTGCAGTTGCAACACCATTTTGCCGTAGACTACTGAAAGCTGATTTGCTCCGTGTGGCAAGCCAGGTGCACTCTGCATCCTTGAAGGCAGCAAAAACTTGTTTGTTGTGACCAAATACTGACATTAAGTCATGATTCAGATAGAAGTAGACCATGTGTAGTCTCAAGTAAAGCTTGCCCGTATTCTTTCCTACCAAATAACACAAAGAACTCTATGATTGTAGAGGACTGCTTGTTTCAACTCTTTTTCTTGTCCGATTGTCTGATGAGTAAGATGGGTATATAGGATGGCATCGCCTGGAAAGTCACATCAATCCTTGCCAATTAAGAAAATTATTCATGTAAGCTTGGCACAAGTGTAGCATCTATATGCTGATTTTAATTCTATAAGTAAATCTGTCATCAGATCTTGTAGCCTTTCCTTTTTTGGTGCTTGGCTTGATTGCGTGAATGTTTCTCCTCATGATCTGCTATCTGGTTTCAGTGGTAGTCTGGAGGAGGGAGCCTTAAATGTACTTTGGAATAAGTATGAGAATGCACTTGATAAGGTACTTTCCTGAAAGCCTGACAGTTCCCTTCTAGTTCTGCTTCTAGTTCTGCTTACAGTTAGACACATGTTGCCAATCTAAAAATTTGCTAGATGCTTCCATACTTCAGTCTAATGTAAGAGCCTATGAGGAATAGAGGACTAGCCATATATTTTAGTGTCCATGTGACTGTTATCGATGACATGACTTAGTAATATGTCATCCACTCCACGCATAACTTAGGAGATGACATGAACACAAATTATTTGAACAAACAAAACAACAACAACATAGCCTTGAACAAACAAACATCTTTTAAAATTAAAGGATGAGTTTAATGATTAAAATAGTCAGTTTTAATGCTTGGTAAGCATTTTGGGCACCATGGTTAGAGTTTTCTTGTGTGCAGCAAAGATTAATCTTTGTGGAGCAGTATATGTTTTTTTCTCAATTTTGAAGTTTCGTTCAATTTTGACCCAAAACTAGCCTTAACATGATGATTATTCATTATGCTATTTTCTACTTTAAAAAATGTGAAACTCAATGCCTTAAATGCAACAACCCTGTATTTGCTTAATGGTGAATAGCATCGATGTTTTTGCTTCATGATAACTTAACCTGCTGCAGTGCATAACTGTTCTGCTGGCAATTGTTCAGAATTTTACGCAACAACTTTATACAGTTATGTTGTATTACATCTTGTGCTCTTACAGGTTGAGAAGGAAAAATCTCTTCAAATTTTTGTCTTGCAATTTGTAGAGACATTCAGAGATTGGGGACCTCCCCAATCGAGCAATTGGTTGATGAAGAATTAGGAAACAATGAAACAGTTGTAGGATGCTCTTATGGCATCCTTCTGAGGTCGTTCTTATTCTGATTCAAGAGATTTCTCTAATTACATCAACGTTTACTGAAAGTAAGCGGCTTTATTTTATAGTGATTATTTATTGTGTGATTTCCTCCAATATTCTGTGATTTTTTAAATTGATAATTTTGATGTTTGTGAGTTATACTTTGCATGTGGTAAGTCTCCCCACCTTCCATTCTATGTTCACGAAACAACTCTTCCTTTAGCATGGGGTAGAATTCTCTTCTTGGACAAATTTGGCTTCTTAAGACACTGCCCTGAAAGTATGGAGTAATATATACTGCTCATAGGGTTGCGACTTGTGAGGGGACTGATGAAATGACTAAGTTACTTCTTATACCTAAACTGTTGCCACCAGCTTAAGGGCTACAAACACCTGAATTGACATTATTTTAGTGTAATGCTCATAAAACACGAATTTCACATAATATTGCTGTCCAAGATCACTACAGCAAACACCACAAAGCTTGGAAGCCCTCAAGCCAATTTTCCTTCTTTTTATGCCCTTCAGGGCTTCAGGCCTTGAAACAAAACAAAAAACACAATGGAACTTTCAGTGGCATAACAATGAGCATAACTTTGCTTAGTGGAAGAAGTAAAATCAGGTTTACTCATTTTCCGTAATATGCCTTTAAAGTTTAATAAAGTTGTTGATAAGGAGGAGGTAGGCTGAGGATACTGCTAAAATGCTGAACTTTTGTTCTATTTGTGGAACACTTTTGCTTTTATCCTGTTGAGCCATTGCACTTGGGGCGTTTTGCAGTTGTGTTGTGGTGTGTTGATGTTTTTCCCCCTTGAACACGCTGTGTTGGTGTTGCATTGTGGAATGTAGTTCATTAGAGGTAACCTTTATTGATTTCAAAATAAGTTAGCTTTTATGGATCTGAAAAGGCTTGAGCAAGTTGACCACTAATCAATGTGATTTCGTGCAAAAGGACATCATTATAATTTATTTTCCAAATGAACAATAGCTGGCAGAATGTTCACTTTGTGAATGAGAAATATACTATTGTTGGTTTTTTTTTTTTCATTTTATGGATTTTATTTGACAGATATTCTTATAATTTAAATCATACTTGTTCCTGTTATTGCATTATTAGGTGGCAGCAGTCCAGTATCTCCTACAAATTATCATGCTGAGCAACAAAATAGCCTGGGTTTAAGCTCACAAACATTGCAAGTTCTGGAGTGTTTGGAAATTCTGACTCGCTCCTTGCACAACTGTAGAGTATTCAGCTACTATGGTGGTGTACAGAAGATTACTTCTTTACTAAAAGGTAGGAGTTCAGTCAGATGCTGATAACCATTCTAAGAACTGTGTGGCTACTGGATTCTTGTCCTGTCCTTTTAGCCCTTCTTCTTTAATGGAATGACTCACAACTCTCTTGCATATTCAAGTTAACAATTATACATCACATATTTTTTAAGCAACAATTACACATCATGTATTCGCCCTCACTTTGAACAGTTAATTAAACCAAAACCCTGTTAAGTATGCTCTTAGAACTTCAAGTTGCTAATTTCTTAACTAATGTGTACACTTGAGAGCAATTTTCTACCTCCCTCTCAGAAGCTCAGACTCCATGTTCGAATCCACCACGAGTTTGGTTTTCTTTTTATTAGTTTCATTGGGATTTTGAACTGTAAGGCTAACGATCTCATTGTATATATACCTCTTTGTTGTTCCGTGAAATCTACATTATACATAGCTTCTCAATCTCTAACTAACATCTGTTAGTCTTTTTTTAATGGATTATATCTGATTAACTTTCTTTTTTGGTATATTCAGCTGCTGTTGCTCAGCTCAAAAACTTGAACAGGTTGCTGGCTGCAGAGGACCAATCTTCAGATGAGGCAGTGGAAAGTGCTAGGATGATGCTAAATATACTTGTACACATAATCACCATAATTTCAAACTTCATGAAGTTGGAAATAACTGTTGAAGGGTTCCCCATATTGTTGAGACCACAAAGCATACTCCATCAAACAACCATTTGGCTGCAGTCACGCCTAGCTCTCCTGACAGAACCATTTCTGATACACTTCGACATTGGCAGCAGAAGGCAATTGTTCTTGTGATGGAAGCCAGTGGTGTCAACGGGTTAGTAGGTAAAGTTATCTTTAGTTTTCTTTTGGACTTATGTACTATGATTCTGGGTATTCTTTTACATCATCATTGGGTACTCATTTTTTGGGTATATTGTGCTGATGCTATAGTACCTACTGGATTGTCTTGTCATATAGGCCTGTTTATTGAAAAAGAAAAAGATTCACTATGGGAGGAATAAAAATTAGGACCATTTCTTTGTCCATTGTAAATTCTAGTCTACATATTCTGAAAAGTACTAATAAAGAGGTTGTGCATTAATGGTGCCACAGTATTGCCCATTCTTTTTTATCAGAAAATTATATGTGCTATTATTAAATTTATACCATATTTTTAATAGATCACTCAATGATGCTGCAGAACTATTACGTGTTGTTCAAAGGTTGAATTTGAAAGAGCAGTGCATTGATCTCTCACTCCATTTTATTACTTTGTGGACTCTGCGATCAACTGTTTCTGGTACTGCGTGCACAGAATCATCTCAGAAGCATTGGTGGGCTAGAAATTCTATTGGATGGACTTGGACTTCCTTCTAGTAAATTTTCAGTTTTGAGGCATTCATCTATCTCAAGAAATGAAAGGTGCATTTTTTCAGTGCTATGGTTTACCCATTATTTATTGTTTTGTGCTTTCATTCCCTCTTCTATTTCTTATCCATAGAATTGCAAATTGCTGCATAAACTTAAAGAAAATTATTGACCAAAAAGATTTTCTATATTTAGCAAAAACTATTTTTGCTAAATACTTGGAGTTATAAATCTGGCAGTATTTATTTGAATGCCCTAATATTAAATGTCAGGGGTATTAAATTCGTATTTTATACCCAAATATTACAAGTCTCATAGTATTTAATTTGAATTTGGTACATAAATATTATTTATGCATCATAGCTAAATTTGGATTTTGAATGTGACATTCCTATTTTGGAATTTCAGCTTCAAAAGTTTAGATTGTTCTTTGCTTTTATTCACATAATTGATCTCTCTCTTGTGGTGCAGAATGGCTGAAAGTTTGAACAATACTCTTTTGACACTGCACATATAGTTTATCTCTTTTATACATTGCTCTTACTGTTTAGGTTGGTGTTTATTTACAGAGGAGTCCATCCCTCCAATTTGTTTTTTGAATTTTGACATCTATGCAAACTAACTGCATGGTGAATTGGTAATATTGCTAATTTTGTAATGAACATTTTACATTTTTCTAATAAAAAAAACCACATTGATGTATGAGAATCACAATCCTTTAGGGCCTTATGGTTGCTTTAAACTTTACTTAGTGCGATAGGTTTTACCTGCATTTTTTTTTTTTTTGGAGAGAATGTTTTACCTGCTTGTTTCTAATGCAGCTTTTATTTTCTAACATATCTGTGCTCTTATAGGGGTGAAATACTTCTGATACAGATACAGTATTTGCAAACTCTGAGTGAGGCAGTGTATCCTTTGTTTTAAACTACTTTTATGCGGTCTTAGCATAAGAGTAGCAACTTTATCAATAGACTCTGCTAATATATAGTTCATCAGGTAGATTCTTGGTCATGTCATAGGAGGGATTGTTGTATACTAGCTAATTGTTTGGTCCTTGACTTCTATCTATTTAGATTTGGCAACGTCAACAATTTGCGACTTTTATGTGAAAATGGACGGGTACACAAATTCGCTAACTGCATTTGTTGGCCTGCATTTATGATTCAGAAGCTACATCAGCAAAAGGATAATAGCAAAGCTTCACTTACACTAGATTCTGTCTCTGGTCCAATATATTGTCTTGATAGAACTCAATGGATTGACTACTCTATAAAATTGAGCAATGCCATGTGTTCTTTTCTTCTTCCTTCGGAGGATATTGGACACTATTCCGATGAAATAGCTGTCAGCCAAATTGTATTATCCATCCCATTGGCATACCTGGAGCAATCTGTGAGATGGATCATAAGGATTCTTATGACTGTCTATCTATGTATCAGAGCGTGTACCAAAGGAAACTGAGCTGCCGAACCACATAAAGTGAGTTTTTATTAGGTGGCTACTAATCTTCTGAATCCTGTAGTCAGTTGCAACTGCTTTCTGTGCAATAGATTAGTATGTTACCAGATAGCAGCTACTACTGTACAAAGTATGAACAATTATCTGAATTCATTCTGCAGGATTTTTTCAAAGACCCTTCAATATTACGTGATTCGCATGTTCAAAAGAGTTCTTATTTCAACACCAGCTCTACTCCCAGCTTTTCGAGAGGAAGGTGTATGGGACCCTGATATTCTCAGGAATTTTTTCTACTTCAGTTCATCTGTGGAAGACGCTCACTTTCATACTGTTACAGATATTCAAAATGGCGATGTTAACAGTAACCGAATATCTCTTCATTCTGAAAGCTTGTATCGTTCTGATGTTAACATTATTCTAGTGGAAGCTATTTCCTTCTTGGAGTTTGCTGCAACACTCAATGAAAACACATATAACATGGTAAAACTTTTGTTTTTATAATGTGATATTATAGGCTTGTGTCTAATCACCAGTATTTTGATTTTTTCTTGAACACAGTATTTTGTTCTGAATCTCTTCTACTTTATTTTTCTTTTCATTGTAGCCAGAATGCTCGGCGCTGCTAGATGCACTTGAACACTGCATTTCTGATCCTTTGACAGTTAGCACTCTTCTCAAAACCTTCCGTGTTATTCTACAACTCGCGACAGAACATACTCTAGCATCATTTGAATCATTGGATGTAATTACAAGAGTCCTTAAGGCTGCATGCCGTCAGGCACAAGAACTTCGAAACTTCAGCAATGTTATTTGTTCTGATGTTATGATCAGTCAAGATGGTTCTCAGTTTAAAAAATATTGAAGGCAGAACTGAGGACGCTCTTATATATGTACAGAGTTAGCTTTGAGCCTCTTTATGGAATATGTCACTATATCGATAGATGGAAGAATTCTTGTTTTACACAATGCTGACTGTATTGAGTGTTTATTTGACTTGTCCCATACACCTTCCTCTCGAAAGCATGTGCTGGAGCAAGTTCTTGCCTTATTTAGGGTAATCCTATGCTTATTTTCTGGTCTAAAACTTTATGTTTACTGTAAATTCTCCCTCAGTCTTCTTATTAGTGTTGGGAGCTAAAATATGGTTCCCTGTAACCAGTTGCCCTCATCGTCAGCACAAGATCATACAGCAAAGGTGCAGTTATGTTCCAAGTATTTAGAGAACCTTGCACAGGCAAATGAAAAAGAAAAGGTCAACACGGAGTTGTTAATTGACCTTCTGGTCAACATGAGAGAGATCGTAATGATGGATCACATGGTAGGTTTCCATAATGGTTTCGTATGTAATAGTTAGAATACAAATGTTTTGACCATACCACTAATGCATAATGTGTTGATAAATGTGCTTCTATACTACTTTCTAGTACTATCAAAATCTGTTTTCGCGACGAAGGGTGCTTTCTGCATATTATTTCATTGTTGAATGGAAATTTCAATAAGGTGACTGATGAGCGACTTGTCCTTAATGTCCTTCAGACTTTAACTTTATTACTTGAAGGGAATGATGCATCTAAGGTAATCATATTTACACATGTGGTACATGCAATAACTCTGTTTGGTGTGTGACAACAATCTTGGTTCGTATTGTCTAGGGTGCCTTTAGGTTAGTAGTTGGTGCTGGTTATCAAACATTACAGAGCCTGGTACTGGATTTCTACAAGTGGTCGCCAAGTGGGAGACTCTTGGATGCATTGCTTAACATGCTGGTTGATTGCAAGTTTGAGTTAGATGAGAAAACAACTATAAAGGCTAGTAATTATCAATCTTTTGAAACCCTAATACAGTATCAATGTTTCTGGTTTCATTTAATTATGGCATGCTTCGTTCTTTCATATCTTTGCTAATGTAATGTTTGCCTTATAATTATTTCAGAATGAAGATGCTGTTATATTACTTCTAAATATTTTGCAGAAGGTCTTTTCTCTTACACACAGAAATGATAGTACCAATTCCTCTTATAATTCACATTTATATGTTTTTTTTTCTTGACATCAACCAATTTCTAATTGGCAGAGCAGCACGTCACTTCAGCACTATGGGCTTGTAATCTTACAGCAGTTGCTCAAGCAATCCATTACAAATAGAACCTCTTGTTTCAGAGCCGGGTTGCTAAGTTTTCTTCTTGATTGGTTTTCAGTAGAGGAAAAGGATGATACAGTTATTGCAATTGCAGAGTTAATACAGATACTTGGTGCGCACAGTATATGTGGCAAGGACATCCGGAAAATCTTTGCCCTTTTTGCGTTGTGAGAAGATTGGTGCCAAACAAAAGCACACGTCTTTGCTTCTGACAAGTCTCAGTCGCATGCTGAAGGAAAAGGGGCCAGAAGCTTTCTTTGAGTTCAGTGGCCATGATTCTGTGCGTGTTGTTCTATTTATTTAGCATTAGCAATTTAAAATTTCATCTGTTGTGATTTATAGCTGATTTTCAAAGATTATGTGCATAAAACATAGTTGAGGAATTCAGGATAGGACATTGGCATGTGGCACTGAAACCCACGTCATTGAGATATAAAAAACTAGACCAACCCAGGAGGAACTAGGTGGCATTTCAATAGGAATAAAATAGGCGCCCAAATTTGTCTTGATGAGGGCTTGGACCTAGGTTGTCTGGGTATACATCCACACCCTTGACCAACTGAGCTAGCTCATCAAGATACAGATCCTGAATTACCACTGAATTTATTGTGAAGTACTTAATTGTTCTGTCAAAATTGTGCAGTTATTTGGCATGATTCTTTCGAATCCATGAGCAGTTCAGAATGTGAAAGTACTCTTCTCTCTTATCCTGCTACAAGAAAACATATGTATAGTTCGTTTGAGAAAAAAAAACATATATGTAGTGTCTCATCGAGCTGTACTTTGACTGCTTCTTCTAGTGCTAGGTGTTTGTGTGTGTGATCAGTATGGAGGCTCTCACCCCTCCACCCCTCTGCACCCCTCTTTTTTCTTCTTAATATAGCAGCTCTCCTACGTGTTTGAGAAAAAGAAAACTTCCGTAATTCTGCTTTTACAATATTTGATTTGTTGATTGACTGGCATTCTTTTCTTTTTCCTTGATAGGGTATAGAAATAAAATCACCCTTTCTATGGCCTTACAATAGAGGGCTATCTTTTTCTTGCTGGTTAAGGGTTGAAAACTTCCCGGACAGTGGCATGATGGGCCTTTTCTCCTTTTTCACAGAAGATGGAAACGGGTGCTCAGCTGTTCTTACCAGAAGTGCTTTAGTATATGAGGTAATTGTGATTTTATCCCCATTTTCAAATCAAATCAAGTTAGGCCCCATTTGGTCCAGGGATTTTTAGAATCCGGATAAAAAACAATTCTAATGTGTTTTATTAGATTCTGTGTCTGTATGTTAAATTCCACTAGAAGAGTCTGTTTGGATGGGATTCTGAGATTTTTTTTATCCAGACTCTTAAAATTCCTTAAGAGCCAGACAAGACCTTATTTAGTACAGAAATATTAATTGCATGTGTATTTACTTTGTAACAAAGAAATGTGCCATTAATTAACTAGTGTATAAACATGATTTACCTTTAGAGAGGCCACTCCTCAATCCTCAATGTTTGAGCTTTTCTTTAATTATTGAACTAGTTTGAGCCAGATGGGTTTTGACAAAAATGATGATTTGGTCTGCACAACTCATAGCTTCTTGTGTAATATATTTTGATAGTAGATGTTAATACTTTTTGCTAAACCTGGTCAAAGTTTGACTTAGACAAAGCTAAAATGACTTAGCAATTTGAACGGAGGGAGTAGATGAGACCTTGGCTGCATCGATCATTGATATTGGCTACATCAGTTGACCATGTTCCACTATTTATTGGCTTCCATCTTGCTTGACAAATAAATGGAAGTTGGCATAATAAAAGCTCATTAGGAACATACTTGGTTTGTAAATAAATTTAAGAAATATGTTGAATCCATTGGAACCTTTTTTTTTTTTTTTTTGGAAAAAGAAGTGCTATTCTAGGCCATATGGATCCATTCGTAATGTTACATGATTTTGATGTCTGGACAATATGCATTTGACTAATGATGTAGTAATGCTGATTCCTGTTTGAAGAAATTTCAGCTATTTCTTGTAGTTTTGTATGGTATTTATGGGTTATGTCTGATTATTTATAGGTTTTCAAAAAATTCTCTAGCTAGATTCTAATTTGCAGATGTGCAATACAGCTGAGCTTAGAGACCTTTTCCCCTTTGATCTGGACTTTCGAATCTCTAGAGTATAAAGTACTTGCGTGTTTGTTTTTTCCCATAGGAGCTGTCAATATCTTACTCTGCACAACTTGAATTTGTAACTTTCGCAGGAATAACGAACCCATGCTAAATTCTGGTCTTTCCCTGTTGGCAGTCTATCTATCAAAAACATCAGTGTGTTTTGTTACCGCTCAAGCTCCCACCAAAGGAATGGAGATTCCTTTCTGTTACTCATACAATTGGGAGGGCTTTTCTGGAGGAAGCCAGCTGAGGTGTTATGTAGATGGAGAGCTAGTATCATCCGAGAAGTGTGGGTGAGCAAATTCATCTGCATTTGCAATTTCAAATAACATTAAATTTGACTGAAATCATGTGAGCTCCGTTCACCATTTTAGGTGTATATAATGTGTTAATTAGTTATGGTCTTCTGGGCCTATGTAGGTCTAGAAAAAACTAGACCAACCCAAGTGGTGTCTGTATATACCGCCCAAGAGGTTCGATGCAATACATCTACGCATTATATGTAATCCTTCCTACTTTGAGCAGCAACAGATCGTCATGGTTTTTAGACCTTGGGAGCGTATTTGGAAATCTTGGGCCCCGGGAAAATGCGACTTCTTTATGTGGTTAGTAGCATAACAAATGTTGACAGCAGACAGGCTTGCACGCCGAGGACTCCCACATCCCGCTCCTTTGTCCGCACTGTGATCAAGAAGAAACCATCAATCATCTATTAGTATCTTGTATGTTTGCATGAGAATTTTGGTTTGCCTTACTACGGAGAGTGGGTCTATAGGCCCTTTCGCCACAACAAGACGAACCATCTTTCAATGAATGGTGGGCCAGAGCAGAGGCTAGAATGGAGGGTTCACACAAAAAACGACTCAACTCACTTATCATCCTTGGGGCATGGACAATTTGGTGCCATCGCAACAAGTGTGTTTTTGATGGTGCCTCTCCTAACTTGGCTGAAGCATTATTGCTCGCAAGTGAGGAACAGCGCTCATCGAATCTTGCAAAGGCTCAAATAAGTTCGCTCCCTTTCGCTTGAGCCTGTAGATAGACAGAGGGATATTATTGTGGAGGCTAAGTCGTTTTTCTAATTTAGCAAAAGGTGCTAAGAGCTTAGAACTGTGGGTGTGTTTTGGGTGTGTGTTGTAAGGGCTCTTTGCCCTTTTTTCTTCTAATATATAAAGATACGCAGCTCTCCCGCGTGTTCGAGAAAAAAACAGATCGTCATGGTGGCTCATTGTGGTCATCGATGGGCTGCTGCACTACTCGTCATCGTCGTTAAGCCTCTTCTCCACCCTGTGGAGTTGCCATTGTTGGGAACAGCTGCCCTCCCTAGCACACCAAATCCGCCTCCCCTCCACCCCGGCGCCCATCGCTGTCGCCGGAGCGTGAACGTGTGGCTGTGGAGGGGTCCTTGAGATGCCGGGTGGCTGCTGTTGGGGCATCAGGCTGCCGCCGTTGGGGATGTTGGGTTGCTGCACCATGGTGACTGGTTGTCGCGAGTGCATGCCGCCCCCGGGCTTGTGGCCACCATATGAACTAATCAAGGATCAGGATTGCGCCACCGCCAATCAATCAATCCCTCAACGCTCAATCCTTGACTCTCCCAAGGGTAATGCCGCTGTGGTCAAGCCATCTTCCTGGTCACTGCCTATCCATATGATGACGCCACCCATGCTGCTGGTCCTCTTCATTTTGGCTCTAGATTTGACTCTCCCAAGTGGTTGTTGCTTTTCGACTTGCTCCATTGCATGGCGTCAATGAAACTTAGAGCATCACGGGCCTGGTGTTTGCTGCTGCAATCCGACCATGGACAGAACTGAATACCAGACTTGAGAAAACACATGATGTGAGCAAATGCTGCACAGTTTCATCCTCTCGAATCACATAATGGACAGTGCTCGGGATGATCAAGGCCTCGACGAGCGAGACGGTCGGGTTGTTCAACAATGATTCATTGCAACGAACCAAACGAAATACCTACAGCAAGGAGGGCCCCAAGTTTTCCAAATATCCTTCCATGGTTTAAAATGAACAGATTATTAGAAGTAATCCTTGTGTTTAGTGCTAATATTAGTAGAATACTATGGAAGTATCTAGTGACAACTGCAGCAGGGGTTGACACTGCAGCGGAGGCTTTTTTACTTAGGTACTACAGCTGTTAGACAGCTAGTAGTAGTAGTCAATTTTGTTTTGCTAAGTGTGTAGCTGGTATACAGCTGTTAGGAAGCAAGTTGGTTGCAAAACCGACTATGTAATGCTATAAATATGTACCCATAGGCAAAGCAATAAAGAAGTTCATCTTGCCACCATATTCGGAGTTCGGCCAGCCATTTAAAACAAGAGCGTGGTGTGTGTGTGTGGGTTTAGAGAGCTCACTCTTGTTCAACCTTGGGACAAGGGAGAAGAGAGCAGAGGAGGTGAGCTGATTGCTCACCTTGGTTGTTGGTTCAGCAGCCAACAAGTGGTATCCGAGCCGCACATCGCCGCTCCTAGCCCACCGGGCGGAGCGATGCGCGGGCGACATCGAGACCGAGCCGAGCGGCGGAAGTCGGCCGAGGGCGCCTGGTGATGAGGCCGGGGGGGCGCAGGTGCGCGCCGGAGGTCGTGGTGAGGAGGCGGTGAGGAGATGAGCCGCTGGGAGGCCGCAGCTCACCCCACCAACCACGGCGAGTGGGCGGTGCTCATGCAAAGGAAGCTCAAGGCGCGCCATCTCTCGAAGGTGATGACCGAGGGCGTCTGGGCGAGGAGGACGCAAAGCAGTGTCCGCCATGGATGCTCGCTGGCCCACCCCGCCGGAGTTCCACGAGGCAATTGGGCGGAAGCGCCTGGCGCACGAGGCGTGGAAGATGCCGGAGTCATACCGCGTCGGCTCCGGATCGCGCCAAGAAGGCGAAGATCCGGAACCGCTGAAGGACTTCAACGACGCCAAGTTCCGCCACGGCGAGCGCGGAGGACTTCGCGCTTCGACTTCGAGGTCATGGTGAGCCGAGATGGCTTCCCTGGAAGAAGGTGGAGGACGAGGACGCCGCCTTCGGTCGCCGCCTCGCGTGCCCACCTGGGGCACGCCGCGATGGCCGACCATCGAGGCAACTTGGCGACTTTGGACACGTCTCGAGGCCGAGGATGTCGTGGTCGCCTTCCGCCAAGTGAGGGGCGACCAGCCGACGGTCGAGGAGAAGAAGGACGACATGGGAAGTCATTTGCTCACCGAGGAAGAGTGGAACGCGCGCATAAAGCGGCGTGCATCGGAGAACTCTTCCAGCCGCGGGTGAGGAGGCAGCGGCGGCGTAGCAGAATGAAGCCGTGCAAGCCGTCTGGCAAGGGAAAGAAGAAGGACCGACCTCAACGGGTGCCGCAAGTGCGGTAAGTCCCGGCCCCGGGCAAAGGAGTGCCCGGTGAAGAAGGAGAAGGAGAAGAAGGTGGAGGAGGCCCACCGCTCACGAGGAGAGCGACGCCGACCACGCCGCTATCGATGGCGCATCGCGCGGCCGAATGGCGAAGTCCGGAGGCGGAGGCGGAGCAGAGGATCGCTACGCAGCCGTCACACTTGACGAGCCAGCGGTGTTGTTGGGCGCGGCCGGGCGACGAGTCGAAAGCGTAGGTGGTACCGGACACCGGGCCAAGAACCCATGACGGGTAACAAGGCGTCTTCTCCGCGGCCGACGAGAACAAGACCGGGACGGCCAAGTTCGGCGACGCTCAAGGGTGGACATCCGCGCCGTGGCACCATCGTCTTCAAAGTCGGAACGGGAGCAACGCGGCCGCAGATGTGTACTACATCCCCTACCGCGCTGGCATCATCGCCTTGGGGTGGTGGACGAAGCGCCGCCCGACGCTCACATCAAGTCCGCTCGCCGCGCTGCCGGGATCGGGAACGGCGCTACTTATTAAGGTAAAGCGCGCTCCCGTAATCGGTTGTATCTTCTTCGGAGTTGAAGGTGGAACAACCGTGCCCGGGCGGCGGCGCACGCGAGGGAGCCCGGGGCGCGGCACGGAGGTTGGCCATCCGAGCTTCGAGGCGCCGGGTGAGCAAGCAAGATGGTGACCGCTCGCCGCAGATCACGCGACGCCGGGCGAAGCTATGACAACCGCCCGGGCGGGAAGCGCAGGAGGCTCGCGTTTCCCAAGGCGTTGGCCATCGCGCCGGCGACAAGCTCGAAGTTGGTCCATGGGGACCTTTTGCGGGCCAATCACGCCGGGCGACGCGACACGGCCGAAGGAGGTACTTCCTCCCGCCGTTGACGATCACACCGCCATGTGGTCGCAAATTCTCACGAGCAAGAGCGACGCCGGCCGAGGCCATCAAGCGCTTTCAAGGCGTAGGCGACCGGGAAGAAGTCATGCGGTGCTCAGACGGACCGCGGCGCGGCGAGTTCACGGCAAGATGGAATTCGCTTAGCTATGCAAGCAGAGGAAGGGTGGTGCGCCACCGACGCGCCATACACGCCACGCCGAATGGCGTGGTGGAGCGGGCGTGAACCAAACCATCGTCGGCATGGCGCTTCCATGATGAAGGCGCTACGGCATGCCGGATGGAATTCGGGAGAGGCGGTGAACACGGCGGTGTTCATCCTCAACCGATCGCCGACCAAGGCTCAAGGGGGATGACGCCAGACGAGGCGTGGCACGGGCGCAAGCTTCCAATGTCTCGCACTGCCAAGACCTTCGGGCCGCATCGGCCACGTGAAGGCCACCAAGCTTCAGCCCCGGAAGGCCGGAGGGACGTGAGCACCCGCATGGTGTTCCTAGGCTACGAGGACGGTCCAAGGCGATCGCTTCTATGATCCGCCGGCGCAAGGTGGCGTGTCCCGAGACGCCATCTTCGACGAGGCGCGCCGTGGAGCCGGGATGGCCGAAAGCAAGGGAAGAGCAAGGCGGCGAGCTCGCGACTCGCTTGTCGTGGAGCGCTTGGTGATCCATGATCACGAGGCGAGGTCGTGGAAGCGGGCCGAGGAAGCTCAGCGAGGAGCCCGCGACGGCAGAGGTGGTGGAGCCATCGAGTCAGGCGGGGCGGGGGTTCCCCGGTTCTCCGGGACACGAGCGTGAGCATCCCCCTGTTTCGCCACAACGGGGACACCGGGCGCAACAACGATCGAGTACGCCACCCCACCCTCCAACGTCTGAGTTCGTGGACGATTCCACGTAAGGGAGGAGGTGCGATTCCGCCGCATGGACAACGCCGTGGAGATGCGGCGGTGCCGGGCCGGGCGGCGCGGGTGACGACGACGATCCCACTCGCTGCCGATGAGTGCGAGGAGCGGCCACGCTTGTCGTCGCGGAGCGACGACAGGCGTGGCTGGCTTTGCCGGAGGAGATGCAGCGATCGAGGCCAATAAGACCTGGAGTTTAGTCGATCCGCCAACGTGTTGCGACCGACGGACTCGCGGGTCTTCAAGGTCAAGCGTGACGGCGTGGTGCCGCGGGTGAAGCACCAAGGCGCGGCCGTGGCACGCCGGGCCGCGTCGCGATGGGATCGACCGGTGAGGCGCCCGGCGGGCACGAGATGGAGCTGACTCCTCGCGCCCGCCAGGCCGCCAAAGACCGGGCAAGTCCATCACCTCGATGTCAAGCTCCGCTTCCTCAACGGCGACTTGGCGAGACGATCTTCGCAAGCAGCGCCGGCTTCGTCTGCCAAGGGAGCAGAGCACAGGTGCTACGATCGCGCAAGAAGGCGCCACGGGCCACGCCAGCTCGCGGGCGTGGAATGCCAAGCTTTGACGCCACCATGACGGAGCTTGGGTTCACGCGTGTGCCACGGAGCATGCCAGCGTACACCCGCCGACGGGAAGGAGCATCTCATCGTTGGGGTGTACGTGGACGACCTCATCGGCACGGCACAGCCAGACATCGCCGGCTTTAAGGAGGAGATGGCCGCGGGTTCGAGATGAGCGACCTAGGCGTGCCGTCCCTACTACCCCAGAGATCGAGGTGAAGCAGGTGAGGACGCCATCGCTTGGGCAGCGGGCTTACGCCACAAAAAGTTGCTCGAGCGGGCGGGCATGGCGAGGGTCGCAAGGCGGTGGCGACGCCGATGGAGGAGCGCATCAAGCTCACAAAGGAGAGCACGGCGGCGAAGGTGGACGCGACGCTCGAGTATCGCTTCAGGCGGATTGGCCGCTCTCACACACACGCCGACCGACATCGCGCGGCGGTCGGTTATGTGAGCCGCTCATGGAGGATCCGAGGGGAGGATCATCGACGGGGCCAAGCGACTTCTTCGCTACGCCCGTGGAACGGTAGAGTTGGGGATCATCTTCCAAGCACGGGTGGATCGTAGCCGACGGCTGCTCGAGGCGCCGCCCAAGGCCAAGGATGGTGAGCCGAGGCTCACGGCTGCTTCGCCGACGCGGACATGGCAGCGATATGGATGGGCGGCGAGCACCGGGCGTGTTCGCCTTCCTCGGCGGAGCGCCGATCGCTCGCGTCGCCGGCGTAAGATGGTGGCCTTGTCTACGCGGCGGCGCGTATACGTGGCTGCGCTACCGCGGCATGCCAGTGGTCCGGCTGCGCCGACCGTTGGGTGAGCTCATCGGGCGTTGAGGTTCGCCCACCAAGCCAAGGTGGACAACCAACCAGCCACCATTGCACCGGCAAAGAACCCGTGCTCCACGACAGAGCAAGCACATCGACGTGAAGTTCCATTTCCTTCGGATTGTGTCGATGGAGGACAGCTTGTCATCGAGTTCGCCGAGACCGGGCAACAACTTCGCGGACATCCTCACCAAGTCACTCGGACGCCTCGGGTTCATGGAGCTCGAGGTTTGATTGGCATGGTGGAGGTCAAAGGCTAACAGCAAGGATTAGGGGAAGAATATTAGAAGTAATCCTTGTGTTTAGTGCTAATATTAGTAGAATACTATGGAAGTATCTAGTGACAGCTGCAGCAGGGTTGACAGCTGCAGCAGGGTTGTTTTACTTAGGTACTACAGCTGTTAGACAGCTAGTAGTAGTAGTCAATTTTGTTTTGCTAAGTGTGTAGCTGGTATACAGCTGTTAGGAAGCAAGTTGGTTGCAAAACCGACTATGTAATGCTATAAATATGTACCCATAGGCAAAGCAATAAAGAAGTTCATCTTGCCACCATATTCAGAGTTCAGTTTCAGCCAACGCTGAAACAAGAGCAGGGCTGTGTGTGTGGGTTTAGAGAGCTCAGCTCTTGTTCAACCTTGGGACAAGGGAGAAGAGAGCAGAGGTGAGCTGATTGCTCACCTTGGTTGTTGGTTCAGCAGCCAACACAGATCCCACAAAAAATTGCCGATATGCTGACTTAGTTGAGAATCAACAGACCCCACAAAAGTCCAAAGATGCCGGTCTTCCACTCCAGGAGTAAGGACCACCTCAAATAAGATCTCCCATAATTGCATGTATTCCAATAGAGCTACTGTTGTCAGACCACCCCTAGTATCCCTGAACCACGAGCTATCCATCAATGCTGTTTGAACTGTTCTTTGGTTTAAAATTTTCTTAGGCATATACCTACACAAGGATGGCGCAAAGTCTGTCAAGTATTTCCCATGCACCCATTTATCACACCTGAAGAGTATCTTGTGTCCATCACCCACAGTAGAAATAACCAAGTAGAGAACACTGCCACTGAATTAGGATGCACCTGAATGTCAAGACCAGGTTGTGTCTTCTTCAAGACTTCAACCATAACCATCTTATTCTCAAAGCCCCAGCCAAGTAAATTCCATGCAACAAGGCAATGACCTCCATTGATCTCCCTGCGGCGTTTCCAAAGGAAGGCTCTTGTCAATTGCTTTAATTACCTGTTTAGGAAAATTCAAGGCGCAGGAGAGGTTCTTATTGACAGCATTACCCTAGTCTTTACCTTGGCTTAGCAGTAGATTAGTTACTTTTGCTATTTTACTTTTGCTGTAATGGCCTTGACTGCCAAGATGAATATGGAGTCTTGGCTACCAAGTAAGAATCAAAGGATCTGCTTTTCAGAGAAGCTAGAATATGCCCTGGGTTGTTGGCCACCTGCCTATAAGAGCAAAGGGCTGGGCACACTACTTGTAAGATATTCCTGCAAATTTTATTTCAATCCAACCAGCCTAGTGGGCCAAGCTGCCCTCTGGCAGTTCCTATCCCAGATCGAAATATGTTCTTGTGTTCTACGTTTCCAACACTTATTTTGTGAAGTTGCTTTTCTTTGAAAATTATCTGTGTTTTGTGCATACTTTATGTTTTTAAAGTTTTCATTAACATTATTTGTAGCTTGTGATACTGAAAATTTGTCCTTGGTATTTTAAAGGTATGCAAAATTCAACGAAGCAATGACTCACTGCACCATTGGCACAGAATTGATGTCTGTTGGTGACAAACCTATCTCAATTGGTTTCGAAAAAACTTTTGCCTTCACAGGTCAAATGGGCCCTGTCTATGTGTTTTCTGATGCACTTTCTTCAGAGCAAGTAAAGGGCATATATTTTCTGGGACCGAATTACATGTACTCTTTCCATGGTGATGATTCACTCTACAGGGGAATTCTTGATGCTAGAGACGGCCTTTCATCAAAGATAATTTTTGGTTTCAATGCACAGGTTCGAATTCTTTCCACTGTTGTACATGATATATAACTTATCCTATACTACTATATAGCTAAACCCCCACTAGAGATTTCTCTCAACATGCAAGCTATCCACATCAACCATCCACTAGAAGTTGCAATTATAGACAACTAGCACATGTAATTATGAAGGTTTCTGTTCATCCATTAACATGCATTTAGTTGTCCACAATGATGTGTCAAACCATTCACCAAAATTAAATTTAAGATAGTTTCATTCATATAGCTAGTTCTAGTCATGAGTTTTTAAGTGGGTTTACGTATCATATAAACCCAGCAGTGGTAAAAAAGCTCCATTGTAACTTGTGGGGATGGACCCACAGAAAATAAAAAACCAATACTAGGCTCAAATTTTCACCATGGTTGCAGCCCAAATCTTCACATCTACAAGGCAAGCGCACCCCCTCAAATTTGATCTAGCTTCACCACTGAACCCAAGTGAATTGCTTTATGTGTCTGTAGTCCGCCCTCTTTGGGGACTGGGTCTTAATTTTTTTTTTTGAGCCCTCAGGTGTTACACTTGCATCAAGAGCCAATATCTTGAGATTTACTAATTTTTTTTCTATTTTCCCCTTGTCCCTAGGCTAGTGAAGGTCGGAGTTTGTTTAGTGTGTCATCAGCACTCGATAGTGCTGACAGAAATACATTTGAAGCAACAATTATGAGGGGGACAAAGTTATGCTCACGACACTTGCCTCAGGATATTATTTACCGCGTTGGTGGTGTCTCTGTATTTTTCCCCCTCTTCACTCAATTTTTTTGATGCTGCAAGTGATTGCGAGAAATGCTGCAATACATCTGTTATCAATGATAAATTAGCGGCTGAGGTCATTGAGCTAGTCGCAACTGTTCTGGATGGAAATGTATCAAATCAACAACAGATGTATCTTCTTTCTGGGTTATCTATTTTAGGCTTCTTGCTTCAATCAGCTACCCCACAGCTGTTAACGACCAAAACTCTTTCCGCACTGAAGTATATGTTTGACATTCTGAGGAAGTGCGGTAATTTCTGTCTCCCTCTCCCTCTGCGTTCGCATGCTGCAATAAGATGTACATTACTTATACTTTTTTTCTGCATATTCAGGCATGTCAAAAGTTCTTCTCAAAGATGCTATCTCACAGATTTATTTGAATCCACAAATATGGGTATATGCAAGCTATGAAGTACAAAGAGATCTCTATATGTTTGTGATAAAATATTTTGAAACAGATGGAAGGCTTTTACCGCTTCTATGTGGACTTCCTTGGGTTATTGATATTGTGTGCCGATATTACTGGGAAAAGGCAGATTCTAGGCATGTTGTTGCTTCCAAGCCTTTGCTTGATCCAGTTACCAAACGAGTTATTGGAGAGAGACCTAAGGTAGTTGAAATTCGCAAGCTTCGTCTTCTCCTTCTGAGTTTAGCAGAAATGAGCTTAAAGTAAGCACTTCCACCTCCTACCAAGCCTTTTCCAGTCCATGCGTAGTAACCTTTTGTTTTGATCCCATCTGTATAGAGTTTGGATATCTTTTAGTACTGTTTTTGCCACTCATCACATTACATTTTCATATGTTTCATGGCATTCTGTAGGCATTTTCTATTCTTAATATGACATGTTGGTTCACAGGCTAAAAGTTTCTCCAGATGACATAAAAAGCTCGTTGTTTTTTTTTGAGAGGAGTCAAGACATAGCATGCATCAGCGATGTACTGGACATGATCATCCGTGCTCTTTCACATGGTGCAGTTTTTTCATCATTTGTTGAGAATGTAAATTACCTTGGTGGTTGTTGCATTTTCATTAATCTTCTTAAGAGGTAATATATTCTTAATTTTCTCAACCTAGAGCTAATTTACAAGTACTACGTTCTGTGAAACTAAGTTGCTTGATAATGTAGAATATGAGCTACTTGACAATCTGCGAGACAACATATTAATTTCAAGTTGTTATTCCCTTTGACTAAAGTATCTAATGAGCGTCTGAGTACTCTTCCTAACCTCTAAGGGGAAAAGGAAAATCCTGAAGTTGTAATGAACTTAGATCATTGGTTGAATAGGCTGGTCTCCTGCGGTAGGTGCTGTGCTGGACACCTGACCGACTTGCACACCAAGGACGTTAATATCATTGGTATACAACTCTCCTGCATGTTCGAGGAAAAAAAGAGATAGATCTTTGGAAAGAAGGGGGAGGAAGAAGATTGGGAGAAGATTTAATTAATCATATACTTAATCAAACCACTGAATCCTGTTCATCTGTTTGTTTCTTGTAAATTGTTCCTCAAGGGCCGTCTGTTTGCCTTTATTTTTTATGTGAATTGTGCCTCTAGATTTTGCACATTGTTGTCAGTAACAAATCATTTTAAAATCCATAATTTCTCCATGCATCATATATTTAATGCAGGCAGTTATTTTTTGGTAAATATCTGACACTAGTTTTTTCTTCAGGGAATTTGAGCCAGTCCGTTTGTTGGGGCTTCAGCTCCTTGGAAAACTTTTTGACTGGGATTCCTTCTGAGAAGGAAGGAATGAAACTATTTGTCCCTACCCTTACGGCAGTCTAGATCCATCTCTGTAAACTTAACAAAAGAAATAACAGCTGCACCTCAGTTGTTCTTGAATACAATGTCTGAAAGGCTATTCAAATTTCCACTATCAGATAATTTATGTGCCACACTTTTCAGTGTTCTTAGTGGAACCAGTGAACAACAGGTTATTGTACTAACTTTATGACATATTGCTTTTTATCTTTTTTCTTTTTCTGTTTCACCAGTATTAACCATAGATGTGGTCTTCTGTTTTCTCTGTATAGGTTCCCCAGGAAAATTCTCAATCTGATCCATCAAAGGATAGAAATTGCAACCTTTTAAGCTTGCCTCCCTTTTCCCTTCCTCAGATTTTGATCTGCATCTTTAGATTTCTGCATTCTTGTAAAGATTCCTCAGAACGCACAAGAATCTTAAATCTTCTTCTTGGTTTGCTGGATTCAAACTCGTCAAACATTGAGGCATTAATGGTACATACTTTTTTTTTATTGGGTCTACACTTGTTACTTATTGTCTGGTTTGTGCTGAATCTGCTGATCCTGGAATTTTTATCAGGAGCACAGCTGGAACTCTTGGCTTGAAACATCCACAAAGCTTGATGTATTCAAGGACTACAAGTCAGTTCCTAGAGGTGAGCCTGATGATGTGAAGACAGATGAACTAAGTCTTGTGAGGAACTTGTATTCTTTGGTCCTTTCATACTACCTGCAGTTCGTTAGAGGTGGCTGGCATCAACTTGACGATACTGCTGATTTTCTCCCTCTTAAAAAATTGACCAGGTTGGATGCTGTTTCATCCTTTTTTCTTTATGTGATGCCTGGTGGTGTATGTTGTTTTGCACTAATGATGATATCATGATTCATTACCATGCAGGGACAGCTATCAAGTTCTGATTTGCTGAGGGACATACTTGATGATATTGCTGGGAGCCTGCTTCAGAAATCTGTGGAAGATAATATTTTCCTTTTACAGCCTTGCTGTGATAATGTTTTACATTTTCTGAACCTTATACAGGAGCTGCTTGTCAGTCAAATGGGAATTAGGCTATTGGTATGTTTCTAAACATACTTGTATTGATTGAACAGAAAATTATATGTTAATACATACATGAGCTATATCTTCTTTTTCTCTCTCAAGGACTATACATGAGCAATATCTGTTCCTTTCTTCTGCAGTTTCTACCTTCCAGTATTTTGGAGGAATCTTCAAATGATAACATATGGAAAGAAGATATTAAGTCAACAGTAAATGATGTTTTAAATACCGAGAGCAATGGTCACTGTACAAGGTACTAGTTCAAATCTACATTCCCCATTTCTAAATATTTGTTGAAACATTTTGTAATAACTACATTTGAAATGGATCCTAAGCTAGGGTCATTAGTGCTGGAGCTGATGCATGTGCTTTCTCTGATCAAAACACCGCTGCGCAACGAACTATGTAGTCTACTAGTTTTTACAGAACTTTTGCCAGATAATAGTCAGGTTGAGGGTTAGTTTAAGTAACCTTTCTCTGGTTGCGTCCTTTTTATTTATTGGTGATTGTGTATGTTTTTTCTAAACCTCAGCTGCTGTCCCTTTGTTCTTGTAAAGTGAGACGAAGTGGTTTTTCGTTTTTTCTCTCTCATTTAATACAAAGATATGCAGCTCTCCTTGTTCGAGAAAAAAAAGGAACACTTGGGTGGCAAAATTGATAATGATTGCGTCCTTGCATTCACTAGCCTAGGTACTATATCATTTGTTCATTGTTGCCCTCGTAAGATGTACATTCTTTTTTCTCATAATGGAGTGCTCCCTCTGATTCCAAATGCTGGTCATTTTGTACTTGTGCATAAGGATTAAGGAAGTAGAGCAAACGATCTTAGCGCCCTTCAACTAAAACGTACTTGCATTAACTTAAACACATATGGTATTGTTAGTTGAACATTCAACATTGACACTCAAAATGAAGCTAACAATTTAACCAGTGTGTTAAAGTTCAGTGAATGCAAATTTGTTTTCCAGGATCTAGGTGACCTCATATTTTCAACAACAACAACAACAACAACATAGCCTTTAGTCCCAAGCTAGTTGGGGTAGGCTAGAGATGAAACCCATATGAAACAAGTACAAAAAGATTAGAAAGGCACAAGACAAAAGGATAAAAATAGGGTAGATAGAAAAGGAAACAAAGTCATGGTTCGAACGTTAATAGCTAGCCTCCAAGCGCTCCTATCCAAAGCTAAATCCTTGGAGATATTCCACTCCTTAAGGTCTCGCTTAACCGCCTCGTCCCAAGTCGGTCTAGGTCGGCCTCTACCTCTCTTTACATTATCTACCCGCTCTAGAACTCCACTACGCACCGGCGCCCTCGGGAGGCCTCCGTTGAACATGTCCAAACCATCTCAACCGATGTTGAATCAATTTCTCCTCGATAGGGGCCACCCCGACCCTATCCCGAATATCTTCATTCGAACTCTATCCCTTCTAGTATGCCCGCAAAACCAACGCAACATACGCATCTCAGTCACACTTAGCCGTTGGACATGTCGCCTTTTGTAGGCCAACATTCAGCACCATACTGACATCGCCGGGCGAATCGCTGTCCTATAGAACTTCCCTTTTAGCTTCACGGGTACCCTCTTGTCACATAGGATGCCGAAGCTTGACGCCACTTTAGCCAACCTCTTTGCGATTCTATGTCTAACATCTTCATCAATGTCGCCATCCTTCGTAGCATAGATCCTAAATACCGAAAAGTATCCTTCTTGGCCACCACTTGTCCATCCAGGGGTGACATCCCCATCCTCGTGCCTAGTCGGGCTAAAGTCGCACATCATATACTCGGTCTTGGTCCTACTCAATCGAACCCTTTCGACTCTAGCGTGTGCCTCCACGGCTCCAACTTCCTATTTACCCCCGCTCTACTCTCATCCACTAGCACCACATCATCGGCAAAGAGCATACACCAAGGGATATCACCCTGTATATCCCTTGTGACCTCATCCATCACCGAGTAAATAAATAAGGGCTCAGTGCTGACCCTTGATGTAGTCCTATGTTAATTGGAAAGTCACTGGTATCGCCATTACATGTTCGAACACATGTCGTCGCATCTTTATACATATCCTTAATGGCCTCATATTTTCATATGAACATATACCATTTTTTGTACCTTCCATTTGGATTTAGTTTTGTGATGTTCGCAAACTAGAAGTAGTTGGGCACTGCATTGCAGTTAATTAATGTGTTAATTCCCAGTTTGCTTTGTACTGCTTGCAGATTTTCTGATGTAAGTACAATCAGTGATGACTGGTGGAACTTCTTTGACAAGGTGTGGAGTATTATATGTAATTTGAATGGAAAAGGACCAAGCAGATGTATACCAAAGGATCCTAATGTTGAGGTTGCATCGTTGGGGCAAAGGGCACGTGGACTGGTGGAGTCTATGAACGTCCCTGCTGCAGAAAAGGCTGCTGTTGTATCTGGAGGTGGAGGTATTGGTACTGCACTAGGTATAAAAATGAACAGATTTGCTGAGAAAACTACAACGTCAAGGGAAGAGATAATTCCAAGAATTTTCTTCCACCTTGCGATTCTGTACCTCTGCAAAGCTGGATTAGAGAATGCATCCAAGTGTGTTCTACAGTTCATGTCATTGCTTCCAATTCTTCTTATTTCAGATGATGACCAAAGCAAGAATAAGTTGCACTTTTTTGATATGGTATGCTTGATACTCTGAGCTCACTCTGAATGTGTATGAAACATTCTCCTTATACTTTCTTTTATACAGGTCCTTATTAATTGTACGATCTCAGTATGGGCAGCTTGACGATGGCGCTCGTTTCCATGTTTTTTCACACTTGATTCTTGAAACTATCATATATGGAAAGTCCATGTTGGTCACTAATATCCTAGGAAGAGATGATTCCATGGACACCAACGACAACAAGGAGACTGGATTCATCCTTAGCTTTATACAGAAGGATCGTGTTCTTGCCGCGGTCTGTTTCTTTGCCTTTTTTTTTATCTTTGTCTGGAATTGTTTTGTTGGCATGTACAAAATGAGAAGTTCATCACTTTAGGAGGGTGTGTTTCAAGTTTGTGCATTTGATCAATTCTGCTGCTTGTTCAACCCCGCACCCACTCCAACCGACGATCAGCCTTATTGGTTTACAGGCTGCCAACGAGGTTAAGCACATGAAGGCTGTTCAGGCTGATCGCTTAAAGCAGCTGCAGGAACTTCGCTTGAAGCTTAACGAGTGTTCTGCAATGGAGATACAGCTAGTGCAGGCCATTGAAGATGAGATACATTTTACTATCACTGCTGCCCTTTCAGCAGATGACAGTAGAAAAACAGCTTCTCAACTTGCTTTCCGTGAGGATCAGCAAATTATCATGGTAACTGAGTCTATCTTATATTCAACCAATGCAAATGCTTATTAAGGAGAAAATTTGCCATGCAGTGACTATTTGCTTTCTGTATCAGGATAAGTGGATACATATTTCCCGTGCTCTGATGGATGAGAGAGGACCATGGTCTGCTAACCCTTTTCCAAATGATGTTGTGACTCACTGGAAACTTGACAAGACAGAGGATAGATGGCGGCGGCGGTTCAAGCTCAAACGTAATTACAAATTTGATGAACGATTATGTCAACCTTCACAGTCAAGGAATGA
Source organism: Hyparrhenia diplandra (assembly GCA_015847255.1). NCBI lineage: Eukaryota > Viridiplantae > Streptophyta > Magnoliopsida > Poales > Poaceae > Hyparrhenia > Hyparrhenia diplandra. Next base: position 319,208 of record JADLZK010001936.1, read on the forward strand.
AAGTACAACGTCTTCAGCTGACCAACCGTATATCAGTGCCAAAATTCCTGAGAAAATGAAGCGATTCCTTCTCAAAGGAGTGCGGGGAATCACAGAGGACAGTAGTTATGAGCCATTTGAAGACACAAACGATGCGAGTGAATCTTCCCAGAGTAATCCTTTAGAGAGCCAAAACCTGAATAATGCTGCAGATACCTCTGATATTCATGCTGCTGTACATTATAAAAAAGAGCCATCATCTAATAATGTAGATAATGATTATACAAAGGTAAAGAAAAAGCTTTAGTATAATTTTCAGCTGAAAGCAGAAAACAATTGTTGATTTCTGTTCATTGTCCGTTTTGCAGGTGCTATGTTCAGTTCGTTGTGTTCTTGTAACCCCAAAGCGAAAATTGGCAGGACAATTGGATATCACACTAACTGTCATGCATTTTTCTTTTGATTTTTGGTCGAAGGAACTGGAGGATCATCTGTTTTCAGCAAGTTTAAAGACAAAATAGATTCAGACTGCAAGAACGAGCTGGGATGTGTGGACAGACTTGATGGATACCGAGACAGTATGATTGAAACAAATGGTGTTTTGATGCAAAACCAGTCTAACAAGATCAAACGTCACAGAAGGTGGAATATAACCAAGGTATCTCTCTTTCTCCTAGTCTTTGCTCTCACTTGTTCACTCTCTTAATCTCCTTCCACACATGCTTACAGATAAAAGGAGTTCATTGGACGCGCTACCTACTGCAATATACTGCAATGGAGATCTTCTTTGATGATTCAATTGCACCTATATTTTTAAACTTTTCCTCCCAAAAGGATACTAAAAATGCTGGGTCTCTATTAGTTTCTCTTAGGAATGAAGCTTTGTTCCCTAAAGGAAGTACCAAAGACAAAAAGTAACGTCATTTCATTCGTCGACAGGCGAGTTGCACTTGAAATGGCTGAGAATGCCAGGGAAAGATGGAAAAGGAGGGAAATCAGTAACTTTGAGTATCTTGTGATTTTAAACACCCTTGCTGGAAGATCTTACAATGACTTAACTCAGTATCCTATCTTTCCATGGGTATTGGCTGATTACACCTCAGAAAAGCTTGATTTCAACAAGTCATCGACTTTTAGGGATCTTTCCAAACCAGTTGGCGCGTTGGATGAAAACCGCTTAAAGGTGCCGTTACTATTTCATATTTATTTGTATTTGTAGGCTATCATCACCTTATCATAACTTCATGTCAGTAATGCATTATTGGGCAGGTTTTTGAAGATAGATATCTTAGTTTCGATGACCCTGATATACCAAGGTTGAACCTTAATTCATTGTTAGCGTTTTTTCTTTTTTGCGTTTTTCTCTTTTTTGCAATAACAGCAGTGGTTGTTTCCTGCAGTTTTTATTACGGATCTCACTACTCTAGCATGGGTATCGTTCTTCATTACATGCTTAGGCTCGAGCCATTTACAGCCCTGCATTTAAACTTTCAGGTTATCACTTTGCTCATCATGGGAATATTTATCTTGCTTCCTTAAAATTCGAACACATACTCTTAATTTTAAAACATTATTCACAAATTTGTGAATAGATAATTTCTCTTGTTGTATTTCACCACAGTTCTAAAGAAGCAATCTTGTCATATTATTTTACATTATGCCATAATTTCTCCTGTCGTATTTCACCACAGTTCAAAAGAAGTGATCTTGTCATATTATTTACATTTATATCTGTCTGACTCTTGTGCAGGGTGGCAAGTTTGACCATGCAGACCGTTTGTTCCAGAGCATCGAGAGTGCTTACATAAATAGCTTATCAAGTACAAGTGATGTCAAAGAGCTTATTCCAGAATTCTTTTACATGCCTGAGTTTCTTGAAAATTCAAATTCATATCATCTTGGTGTTAAGCAGGATGGTGAACCTATAGGTGATGTTGCTCTTCCTCCATGGGCAAAGGTAATAGTTCCTCTTGATGTTAGTTATATTCATAATTGTTTTCTCTCTTGAACACGCAGGAGAGCTGCTTATCATTATATTAAGAAGAAAAATAGGGGTTAAGAAACCCCTTACAACACCAAACGCACCCCAACACACTTCACAAGGCACAAACTAGAAATCCCAAGTCCTCCAAGCTCAGGTAGCTGGGTAACCTTGGGCCAAGCCACCAGGCAATGGCAACCCCTCACAACCTTTCTTCCTCTCCAAAGAAAAGCTCTCCTGATTTTATCAATGGCTTTGAGAACCCAAGGGGGAGGATCCATTGCCATTGCCAGATATACCAGCATTGATGCCAAAACAAACTGAACCAGTTATATTCATAATTCCTTGAGGATGAATTATTTTTTCACCAAGATAGTTCTGTTTCTTTGCTAATGACGGTTAGTTCAGCTTTGCAACTTTTTTAGGAAAAACCTGTACTTTCTCAGATACACAGGATATATCTAACTTTCTCAATATAAAATAGATTTCTCATGAAATGTCTCCCAGGCTAATTTGCTTCACATAATGTTTTCTTTATGTTCTGACTTTGACCATCTTCAGTTCGCAAATTCAACCCTGATAAGTTTAGCATTGCAAAGAACAGCTTCTACATACTGTTATGTTAGCCAAGCTTCATAGCATTCCTTGTCAATTTTGAAGGTGATTGTTAGGGTATATTAGTCATATTAGTGTAATCTCCTATGTCTAGGGTTAGTCTTGTGTCTCCCGTGTTCTCTATATATTGTCCCCCTTTGGACCTCAATAGTATCATTCATTCATTTCAGCCTCCCTTTATTCATAACAGTGATGACATTATGTTTCCTGCAGTTTGGGAAAAAAAGGACTGAATGGTACTCCATATCACATTGATTCATCATTCTATGAAATTCGTTTACATGCCCGAGTTTCGCATACATGTTACATTTTGCATCCCATCTAAAATTTTACTTGTATTATATGATTATTAATCCATACAAAATTGTAGGGTTCGCCTGAAGAATTTATCCACATCAACAGAGAAGCCCTTGAAAGTGAATATGTGAGCTCTAATCTCCATAACTGGATTGACCTCATATTTGGTTACAAGCAGCGTGGACAGCCAGCTGTTGAGGTGCAACTTTGTTGCTATTTCCTGCATTATTGAAACACTTTGTAGAATATTACCTAACTCATGCATATATTTTGGATAGGCAGCAAACATATTTTACTACTTGACTTATGAAGGTGCAGTTGATCTGGAAAATATGGATGACATGTTACAGAAATCTGCTATTGAGGATCAGATAGCGAATTTTGGACAGACACCAATCCAGATTTTCCGGATGAAACATCCAAGAAGAGGACCCTCCCATCCCAATTGCTCATCCACTGTACTTTGCACCACAATCGATAACATTAACTTCAAGTGTTTGTAGTACAGTCAGCCACATGTGTGCTATACTATTTATAGGTTTGTTGGAGAACACTGTTGTATTGATGAATGAGAGACTCATATTGTCAGTAAAGCTGTGGTTGACAACACAGCTGCAGTCAGGTGGAAATTTCACATATTCTGGACCACAGGTTCTTCTTGCATATTCTGGACCACAGGTTCTTCTTGACTAAAGTCTTAATGTTCAAGACATTGGTATCCCAGTAACTTTTTGCTTTACATTTGCTTTTTTTTTTTTTGTAGGAACATTTATTTGAAATTGGTTCAGATGTTATCTCTCCTTGTAAAATTGGCACTTTCCTTGCCTAAAAACGTTAAGTTTGGAAGACAATGCTTAGCAACAATGCAAAATAGCTGTGATAATTATTTGATTTTATGTGGAAACTGGGAGAACAGTTTCCAAATGATTTCTCTTAGTGATGGAAGAATTGTGCAGAGTATCAGGCAACATAAAGATGTTGTTAGCTGTGTTGCAGGTATTTAAGACATTTAATGAGTTTATTTATTCCTATCCATTTTCTTTCAAAGCTACTAGATTTTGGCTGTTAGCAAAAATAACTGTATTCAAATAAAGAGATTCCAATAAAGATACAGATCCCTTTTCCTGGCTTAAGCCCCTTGAAAAGGACAGTAGCGAAGTTGATGTCTCCTTATTGTGGTTTTGGCATGTAGTAACATAAGAGAACTTCTAATACTGAATATTCTGTTGGCCACTGCATATAACATGGTGCAGGCAGACCTTTTGTATATTTCCAGTTTGGTGATGATATCTACCTAGATATTTTCTGGGTAAGGCAGCTCAGCTAGGCTGCCTATTTTCTGTCTTCATTATGTTCCTGCATTTTGAAAAAAAATGTGAATAGTACTCCATATCACATTGCTTCATCATTCTATGAAATTATCTGCTGTATTTCCTTTTCTGTCAATATAAATAAGGCAGAACAAACTTTTATGCTGCAGTTTCATCTGACGGAAACGTGGTTGCGACTGGTAGTCATGACACAACTGTTATGATCTGGCATGCATTTCGAGGAAGACCAATTGATAAGAAAATGAGGGGTGCAAATTTTGAACTTTCAGAAAAGGAACATGTTATAGTGGAAAGGCCTGTTCATATCTTATGTGGTCATGATGACATCATAACATGCTTATTTGTTAGCACTGAACTTGACATTGTAATCAGTGGTTCAAAAGATGGGACTTGTATTTTTCATACATTGCGTGAAGGGAGATATGTTCGGTCCATCCAGCATCCTTCTGGTGTTGGTTTATCAAAATTGGTAGCATCACAGCATGGGAAGGTGGTATTATATTCTGAGAATGACCTCTCCTTGCACATGTACTGCATCAATGGGACGACTTATTGCTTCTTCAGCAACCCTTGGACGTCTCAATTGCATAGAACTTAGTTGCTGTGGTGATTACATTGTTTGTGCTGGGAGCGTGGACAGATAGTCTTACGCTCAATGCATTCCCTTGCTATTGTTTGGAGGTATGATGGAACTGGGAAGACAATTACTTCCCTAGCTGTGACTCCTGAGGAGTGCATCCTAGCAGGAACTAAGAATGGTAAACTGCTGGTATTTTCAATAGAAACTCCTCTCCTTCGCAAGGGCAGCATGCAACGAAATAGAATAAAGCCCTCCACAACTGGTTAAGTCATTGGCTGCAAGATATCCACTGAATGTGAAAAATGACCGCTTCATGCTGTAGGCATAAGGTGTGTCAAGTTTTAAACTTAGTTGCCTTTTTTTTTTTTTGAACAGCTGAGCCTTTTTTGTAGCTTTTCCTTTGATGCTATAAATTACGTGCGCCACGATTATGGTTTTTTTAATTTACCTTGTTTTATTTTAGTGTCCTGTAGAACTAGTCATGTGGTCATCTCATGCACCTGCATGATGAACTGCACCCACTGTTAACTGCTTGTAATGTAGGCAAGGCAAATATTTAGATATCTTTGCCTGTTTTATCAGGAACTATTAAGATTGTAGTAACCAAATGTTGCCAGTTTGCCACCTTTATCTGTCCTGTGATTTCTACAAGAAATGTATTTTTTTTCCCTGTAGGATGCCCCCACTAGATTGAAAGCCAGATGGTCTCACAGAGTAGAGACAGGAAAGGGACACATTACGACTTGGGCACAAACTTACAAGTTAAGCATGAACATTCTGAATTTTATGAACTAGCTATACTCTTTGCGAAAACATTGAACAAGAAAAACAACCAGAAAGCATTTAGTTAAGTTAGTGATGTTTTAATATTACATAGAACTAGGTCTGTGTTATGTTTGGTAATTCAGAAAGGTATTTGACCTGTCAGATCCAAAAATGTTATGTCAGGTTTGGTTCTAGATTTTCTCTAAAACATGTTTTCGTCCTGGTCACTAGTAATCCGCCGAGTTCATCTTATAGACTTGGGATAATTTAGCTCAAGCAAACTGCTGTTACCTTTTTTTTTTGTTTGCTGAAAGTACTAACTGCTTAATTTCCTTGAAACTCTGTGCAGGTCATTACCAGCTTATAGAACTGTTCTCACGATCATGTGGTCTGTACATAATGAAGCACGTTTTTGTCATCTGTGAACACTACCTAAATTGAAGATGGGATTCAGGAATGAGGATTGTCAAGATATTGAGCTGGTGTCTGGTGATAGTCCTTGAGCATTCAATCTGACAATATATCGAACCAATGCCGGGAACACTGGTTAGCCCTAGGTCCATAGTTGACTTAAGGGTAGACGCAAAGCATTTCACTTCTCATCTTTCATTTGGTAGGCGTTGATATCTATCACAATTTTGTTGTAGCATGTCACTTCGTTGGTGGAGGGTTAGTTATGTGCAACAGTTTGTCATTCTGTAGTATATATAGATCCAGTGATTTCGTAATACCAAGCTACGAATTGTAAATATACCATTTGCCTTCTTTTGATGTATCCCCCCTTGCAGGTTTGGTAGTTCAGGATCGTGGTGGACCTCTCCCTATCGCCTTCTTTCTGTACTGTTGTTGTTGTTGCTGCTGCTGCTGCTAACCACTTTCTCTGTCGCTAGCTGCTGTTGCATAGACGAACCGATCGAGAGAGAGCACGCCTAACATAGGATGGACGCACGCACGTGTGGCACAAAACACACGTGCGCCGCCCCAACCCAAGCGACGGGTTTAAAAGCACGCCGCGCCAGCCATCTCTTGATCTCCGTCCCGTGCTCAGTTCGATCGCATTCCTTGCTTTGTTCCCTCCCTCTCTTCTCTCTCCCAGATTCTAATCGTGTGTCCAGGGAGAAGAGGCCGGGCCAGCAACAGAGATCAACTGATACTGATCGATGGAGATGGAGATCAACCAATCGGCCATGGCCACGACAACGAAGCCACCGAGCATGCAGACCGGCACTGTGGTGGAGGCGGCGGTCCGTGGCCGTGGCTGTGTCGTCGAGGCCAACGAGGAGCAGGCGAGGGCGATCATCTGCGCGGCCAAGAGGGCGGTGGAGGAGGAGGCAGCCAACACCACCACCAGAGGGGACGGTGCCTGGAAACCGTCGTCGTCGTCGCTGAAGAGGTCGCTCGAGTGCTTCCTCGAATGCGGGAAAACAAGGCGACGTCGCCTGCCGCGACTCGTCGTCGTCACCTCCAGACCTCCAGTACCGCGTCTTCTTCTTCGTCGTCGTCGTCATCGTCTAGCTAGCGCAGATGCCCGGAGCGGTCATCAAGTCGAGCTTATCGATCGTCGTCAGTTTAAGTTTCATGTCTTTCGATCAGTAAACAGAGATGCACGCATCATACATGCATGCCAGGTTACGGTGCAATGCGACGATTGAATTGAATGGGAAGACGCAGTCGGAATTGGCTGAAATTAAATCGCCCCAGAATTTATATGATCGACGCGATATCACATCTTCTTGAATGTTCGACCTATCTTGTACTCGTTCATGGCGGCTCTGCACGCCTTTGTTCATGTAGAAACACATCGGCTCGATATCTATCAATCTCGTCGAAGAAGTACTGATGAGATCATATGTTTTCAGATATCCATTCCTATGAGTCCACATGTGCCTGCTAGAGAGGACAAAAAATCCACTCCACAAAGTAATCAATGTAGTATGAAAAAATATCAATGAACCAAATACTATATATGTATAATGTAAAAATAATGTGGGGCATGTTAGATACAAAGTGCTCAGATCTCATCTCTACTTTACAAAACACAACCGTGTGGGTCCATATTCATCTACTAGTTTCACAAGGTAGTTGAACTCTTCAGTCTCAATCCCATAACTAAACGACCCGCGCAAAGTGCCTGCAACTAGTGGCACCAACATTTCCGTCCACTTAAGCTTTGGAGATGACGAGGTTGAGACGTGTCTTTGTCTAGAGATGAGTGATTAATTGTCAAGGTAAATTGAGAAGCTTACTTTTTCTAAAAAAATTGAGAAACTTACCTTTTTCTAAAAAAAATTGAGAAGCTTACAATTGAGTTAGTTCTTGGGTGTTAGGTTATTTATGAATAGGTGCTCCCAATCAAAAGAACACTAGATGGAGCATATGTGTATTCAGTAGCCCTTATACAGTTATACCACTGTTTGCAATTTTGGTTGTTGAGCCCCGCATTGGAGCACAAGAATTCATAACAAGTACATAGGAATTTCTCAGGGATCAATTTATTTTTCACAGGAAAAACACAAAAACAAAAACAAAAATCCTACATTTCAAATTAAGGTGTCCTGAGTGGTAGTATATATAGTCACTGAGACTGATAACATGGATGCCACACATTATTTGTCCACCATTCCTATTCACCAGGCGCCTGTTGTGTTCAAGCAGTGAACAACATCCGTTGGTAGCTGGTATCTGTATAGAGATTTGCCAACTCTCCTAAAATGTCAAACATGAATGCCAAACTATTGGAGGATCAATTTTGAGCTTTTTGACAAAATATGAGAATGTCAAACCTCCAACACTTTGCCATTTGTGGTTTGGCATATGCCCTTGTTTGCCCTCCAATAGTTTGCCATTCTCAAATTTTTGCCAAAAGCTCCAAAAACTCTCTCCAACAGTTTGGCATTTGGAGTTGGCAATTTAGTGAGTGTTGGCAAATCAGGCCGTTTACACGCATTTATGCGCGTGCTACGACGTTTGGCATCCACGGCACATCCGTACGTATTAGAAGAGGTGGAAGGGCGCTAATTTTGTTTGTGCTTCAGGGTTCCCGAGGTAAGTTTTTAAGAGGTGGAAGGACATAAACATAATTTTGTTTCTCTTCTAGGGTTCCTAATATAAATTAGATATGAGTTTGGCAAGTGAATTATGCCAAACTGTTGGAGATGAACTCTTTTTAATTTGGCATTTGCATTTCACATTTGGCAAATAGGGGAAATTGTCAAACTATTTTTGCCAAAGCTCTTAGAGATGCTCTAAAAAAGAAGGTCTTCTCCAATAGTTTTGGCAATTTTGGTTTGGGAAATAAGAAAAGTGACCCCAGGAATAGATCGGTAGATGGGTTACGTGAGCGGACACCACTCATGAGACTCGGCTAAATATAGTGTTCAACAAGGGTCATACAAGCGCGATGCATGCCAAATGTCAAAGCTCCCAACACGCGTAAATATGCGCCAGAAGCGACTGCAATTGCCAAACTCACTAAAATGCCAAACTGATTTACCAAACTGTTGGAGCATGATTTTAGAGATTTTTGGCAAAAAAATACAAATGCCAAACACATTTGCATAACTGTTGGAGATGCTCCTAACTGTTGCCTGAAAAGAAGCAATATTTTAGACACCTGAAATATAGCGGGTCCCTTATCTGTCATCCATTATTGAAAATTTTTATGGAAAATATACTAATACAAGTACTATACTAGAAAGGTGGCGGGCTATAGATGCATTAAATTAAAAAATTGTTAACCATGGAAAGGTATTATTGATAAATTTTATTTCTTCAGTTTTAAACATGTGAAAATAAGGCATACTATATAGGATTTTGCCAGCCGGCTAACCCCGAAATTTCTCTTCCTAAAACAAATTAAAAAGAGCTAAATTAATTAAACGCCATTGAAATGATATCTCTCGCACAATCTGAAGTCCCTTTTTAGAATGTTTTTTTTAATCTCTTTTAGTAGTACAACACAATACTACCACACAACTCCTTGCGAGAACAGAGCTGTCGTCGTCCAAACACACGCGCTAGCTATAGCTAGCAAGATGCAAGCTCTAGCTCGATGTCGATGCCATTGCCATCACTAAACCTAATCCGATAGATCAACCACAGCTAGTGTACAACACAGCAAAGAGATCGACTGAGAGCCACATGCACACACGCTCCTCCTAAATCTCTGTCAGTTTCAGCACGTGTTCGTCATGTGCTGTAACCTGCAAGCAGTTTTGGCCGACCACACTGTTTCGCTCGCTTTCATTTCGCATGGGTACTTACCGGTTGCAGCATGTGGTGGGCGTGACAGCGACGGGACTTTCCCAAACTGGCAAGTACGTGTGCCAGCTAACCCATTGCACAACCGAAACGAGATCCTCCGAGCCGGCCACGCACGTGTGGCAGCAAAACACACACGTGCCGCCTCAATCGTACCCAACAAGCTAGCAGCAGGTGAAGACGGCCGACGGCGTGTTTAAAAGCACGCCCACGCCGGCCGGCCATCTCCTCATCTCCCATCATCGCTCATCGCCTCCCGTCCAGCTGCTTGCATATATTGTTCCTTCTCTTCTCCTCTGAGATTCTAATCTCGTGTCCTGCTCCGGCTAGTGAGAAGAGAAGAGAGACAAGCTAGCTAGTTATCAGAGATCAACCAATCCGGCCGGCCGCCATGACGAAGCCGAGCATGCAAATCGAGGCTGCCGGGGTGGTGCCGGAGAAGGCGGCGACGGCAGTGGGCCGTTGTGGCGTCGACGATACTAAGGAGCAGGCGAGGGCGATCATCACCACGGCCAAGAGGGCAGTGGAGGAGGCCAAGACGATCAACAAGACGAGAGCCGACGGCGCCGGGACACTACCGTCGTCGGCGGCGGCGTTGAAGAGGTCGCTCGAGTGCTTCCTGGACGGCCGGAAGAACAAGGCGATGTCGTCTGCCGCAACTCGCCGCCACCTCGAGACCTCCACTGCGTCGTCTTCCTCCTCGTCGACTAACTAACGGATCCGGGAGCAGTCATCGATCGTCATCAGCATTAATTTGTTTCACGTAGATGAGTGTTTCTGTAAACTGATACAGTCGCCAGGATTCAGTTTTTTTTTTTTCTACGTATTCTCTGGGACGTTACAACGAGTACATCGAAATGACGCATGGCGCGCGGCCTGAATTTGAAGGGAATTGAATCTCCATAGTGTTATCACTTTTACATGGATGGATGAATGTTGGCTAGACCTATCTTCTACTCATTCATGGCTCCGCCTTTTTTTTGTTCACGTGCAAACACATCACCTAGACATCGATCGATATCGTTCAAGAGTGGGTGAAGCTTAGGCGTGTTCTTGAAAAAAAAAAGAGTGGGTGAAGCTGGCGCTAGGGACGTCCGATGGAATTTTTTTCTCATCGACGCCCGGCCCGCCCACCTCTGCTAGCTACCAAACCATCGGACACCATTCGCACGGCCCCGAACACCTCCCATCCGACTCGCCCCTGGGGGGAACAGCAGCTCCCGCCCGAGCCTGCTCCCCTTGCCCGTAGGAGGGAGCAGCGCCCGGCGACCCGCTGCGGGGGGCGCGGCGGCCTAAGGCTTCAGACGTGCCCCTAATTAGGGAGGGAGCAGAGGCTCGCTCCCCAGCCGCGTCCCGAGTAGGAGCTCCTCTCCGTCAATGGCAGCGCCCGAGAGAGAGCAGAGACAGCTCACATGTCCATGGCGGCGGCCCGGCCACGCCCCTTGGTCGTGGAGAAAAGCATATATTGCAACAGAAAGGGTTGAAGGATGAAACATTGAGATCAAAACATATGAAACATCATGAAATTATAATTACAACAATAAAAAAATAACTACTGAAATGAATAGACGAAAAGATGATGAAACACCAGTTGAAACAATAAAATGGAGCCCACCATAAATATATTATTGCAACAACATAGGACAAACTGCTGCAATAGAAATGTTGAAGGAGCTGAAACAAATTGGAATATATTATCACAATACTTGCAACATAATGGAACAGCTATTGGAACAAAGTTGAAAACATTTTGAAAGTTTATATTGCAACCTTTGTGTCAAGCATACGAAACGGGACACAAAAAATAATGCAACGAAAAGAAATATTGCTTCCCTTAGATCCAAATCCAGAGGAGGGGGAGGAAGCAAGGTCGCTGCCCCCTTCGGGTAAAAGGTAAAGTAATGCGAGACTAGAGAGGGGAAAAGAAATGGCTACGACTGCGAGACAAGGACCTCCTTTAGGGGGTGGGGGTCCTCCTGCCCCTCGACCTTCGCTATCGGAGGGTAGCGGGAGGAGGGGCGAGGGCTTCCCCCCACGAGAAAGGAATGATAAGAGGGAACCGGCGAAACGAGTAGTCGACGGAGGGCCTCCGCTTGGTCTCACCCTCGCTTGAGTTGTCGAGGCTGGGATCTAGCGGAGGTCAGCACGAGTACAAAGGGGAGCAAACGACAGAGGGCCTCCGCTCGGCCTCCCCCCTCATTTGGAGTTGCCGAGGGTGGGAACTAGCGGAGACCAGCACGAGTGTAAAAGGACGTAACTTGCGAATCTATCTAAGACTATGATTCGATTAAATGGCGATGAATTCTGCCACCAACCGACCCCCTTCCTTGGTGCCCCTACCCGGGTATTTATAGGAAGCCTAGGGGTCAGATGGTCGCTTTACAACACGGTACATGGTAGGTAGGGATTTGCACACTCGATGGATGGGCCCTTGCCAGGCGTAAGAGGTAATTTACCCTCGCGAGGGGTATAATGGTAAACACACACAGCGTCCCTAGATTGTTGTCCTCGGTAGGGTTTTTCCTCCCCCGCCCCGGCTTCCATGGCTTGAGCGTTTCAGCCTTGGCGCGGCCCACCTGCCGGAGGGCTGGCTCTGGCGCCCTAGCAACGATGACCCTCCGCTTGGGGCTCAAGTGATGATCGGGCTTCGACCCTCGACCGAAGATTGACGTAAGACCTTGCCTCCGGAGAAGGGAGTGGAGCCACAGGGTCGCTTGGGTCTTCTGTGTCCTTCCGGACTTGCGGAGGCCCTTCGCTAGTCTTGCCTATGGTGTTGTTCGGATCTGCATGCGAAGGATTGTCAAAAGCCCGCCTCCGGGGCGAGGAAGCGAGCCCGGTGTCGCTTGGGTCCTCCATCGCCCTCGGCCTAACGGAGGCGCCTTCGCTTGATTTGCCCGTGAAGAGTATCAGTTATGAAATATGTTGCTTGGCCCGCCGGCGAGGCTGCGGGAGGCTGCAGGGGCGGGCGAGGGTCGCCCTCCCCAACGGGGGCCTCCAAATCCAAAGCAGTTGTACTAAAAGGTAAGCTAATGCGCCGACTAGAGGGGAAAAAACGAAACGGCTATGTCTACGAGACAAGGACCTCCTTCGGGGGCCGCCCCCACTCGCGGGTCGCAAGGGGAAGAGCTTGCGCGAGATCTTGTCGCTTGCCGGACGAAACGTCGTCGCCAAAGTGCTTCCGAACTTGCTCTCTAGCTCGGGTGCAGGCGTCGACGCCGCCTCAACCGGAGTCCTTGAAGCTTGCTGAGCAACACCAATAGCGCTAGCCACTCGGGTGAGGATCGCGGTCCTTTGTTTCAACAGCGTCTTAAGGTCAATTCCTCATCGGTGATTTTGGACGACGGAGGGGGGGCCGAGGCTCGTCAAGCGGCGAGGTGACGGCCGACGAGGAATTCTTGGGCGGAAGCGGCGGTGGGCACGCCGGCGTACTCCCCCAAGTGACCCCCCACCCGGCGGCGACGGGCCAGAGTCGGGGCTGGTGAGGAGAGGCCGCGGCAGCGCCAAAGGCGGACTCCGAGTGGGCATCTCCCAACTCCTCCCGCAAAGAGAAGACCGAAAGCAGGGGGAAGGAATTTAAAGACGTTCTCCGCCTAGAGGAAGGCTCGGCGTCCCTGAACGCTTCATGGAACCTCATGGCGATCGTGGGGTCTAGGGTAGGCGCCACGTCCCCGTGTCGCAGCCCACTTGCGGGATCGACACGCCGGGTGTGCTTTTCGGGGCGGTGATCGCGGAATTAGATTTGGCGGCCAGCCGATCGTGGACGCGGGACCCGGGCCGTTGTCGACAACCCTTGACCTTCGCTTTGCGAGGTGGAATCTTGGCAGGTTCCGCCAACGACGGTGTCAACGAGTCAAAAAAGGCTGGTACCGAGGCTGCTGAAGGCGCTGGGGCGGAGGCCGGCGGAATAACGCAGGGGCGGGGGCGGGGAAAGGGAGGGCAAGGAGCCACCAAGGTCACACGCCGCCGCCGACACGCCAACGCCTGTGGGGCGGACAGCCAAGCGAGGCGGCGATGTGGTGGAGGCCATCGCATCTTGGGCCTCGGACCCCTCTAACACCTTTGCTCGGCACGGCCTTCGACTTCTATGGGTCTCCGCTTTGCTACTGGCAGAAGCCGGTCTTCCATTATGGACTGAATTTGGAACATACTCAACGAGGGAGGGGATGGCGTGGATGGAGGAGGAGGCGCGCCCGGCGCCGGCGGGCGCTGACGACCTCCATCACGGGCAACGGTCGGGTCGCGGAAGGCCTTCACCGTACAAGTAAAAGTTTGGCTCGGGGGATTGTATGCCCAATCATGCCTTTGCATGGTCCACACCTTATCATATGATTTTTCAAAGTCAACTTTTGCAAACACATGGTTGATTTAGGTCACATGTGTTTAGTTTTGTGATTGAGTGATTGCCAACAGTCAACATTTTAATTCTATTTTCATTTATTCTTTATGCTTGGCTATGTTCACGGCACACGTGGAGTGTGTCGAAGACGTATCTCTTGGTTCATGTTGTACGGGTGTGGAGCTCGGAGATGGTAGGCGACGGCGAGGTGAAGGAGCCAAGGAGGGCGTGCGGGCCGACGGACCGCGTTGGTGAAGGACGGACGTGAGGCTTGGACCGAGGGACCGGATCGTCGGGTGGCTAGCCATGGTGGCTAACATCCGGGACATCGGCGAATGCAAGAGGATGTGGCAGGACCGTGTCGATCGGGTCAAGGCGGCGAGCATGCGAAGCAGAGCGGGAGCTCGGATGACTTGGCGATTTCGGGCGGTCAAGACGGCGATGACACGTGTCGAGGAGGTTTGGTGGTTTGTCCTCAAAACCATCGGTCGCGGGTTTCGTGGTTTGGGCCTCAAAACCACGGGCGTGGGTTTGGTGGTTTGGGCTCAAAACCATCGGCGGGTTTTACGGGTTTGGGCCTCAAAACCCGGGCGGACGTTCCGGTGGACGGAAGGGCGGCGGCGTGGCGGCATCTAGAAAATTGCGTGGAGCAAGGCTGCAGATGAGGAGGCGCGGCGGTCGTCGAATCAAATTATTCCGAGTCGGACTAAATTAGTCTTAGGGTTAGCAGTTCGGCTCATATGTATATAGCATATAGAGGTAGTTTGGGAAAGAAGATTTCAGACTATATGTATATAGCATATAGGGGTAGTTTGGGAAAAGAGGATTTGGACTATATGTGGAGGATGACAGCCTCCTCCCTCTTTGCCTCTCTCATTTTCGTTTTTATTTTTCCCCGATTTTTAGGGTTCTTGTTTAGAAGTTTAAGAACAAATTTGTGGATATGTTGTGGTGATTTTTGTTGGGGAAGGGGAGCCCAAAGCTCCTAAGCCCTCCGGGCTATTGGATCAATTTATTCATCTTTGCTGTGATTTTCGTTGGATTTTTTAGATCCTGTTTGGCCTTCGGTTTCTTCTGTTCGGTGTTTTTCTTGTGCAGGTCAGAGGTATTAGACTTCAGCACAGCAGGCAGTCACGCAGCTGCTCGACAGCCAGCAGGTGACCTGCCACCGCGCGGCAGCGGCTACCCGGCCAGCTCTGCCAGCTGCGCACGGCAGCGGCCGGTGGTCAAGTGCAGGCGCCCCTCCCTGAAGCTCGCTGCTTGCTCAGCCCTGGTCTCCAGACCGAGAGGCAGAGGAACAGCTCGGCAGCAGGCACGTCAACCAATCCACCTCCAAGCTCGGTCACTTCATCAACAAAGGATCGATCTTTTCTGTCATGTGGACTTGGCCTTCGAGCCATGCATTTGCTTCTTTGCAGGTAGCTAGATTGGGTGAGTTTGTGCTAAATCCTAGCATCCGTTGATCTCAGCCTAATTTCTTTTTCTGCGCTCACAAGGTGTTTGACGAAATGCATCACTAGTTTTCTTCTGCCCTGTGCTTCGAGTCCAGCAGCCAGTCTCATCGAAGAGCAGCACCTACGAGGTTGTGCATGTGCTGATTTTGATTGGATAAAAGCACTTGAATTGATTCCGTGTTTTGTCTCAAGCATTATTTACTTAGATTTGTTTATTAATTGCTTTTGCTTGGCAAGATAGCAGTTTGCCTGGCGTCGATTTCAGCAGCTTGGTTGCCACGCTTGCTCGCTCTGACTTATCTCTCAGCTCGTGTGTTGTCCCCATCCTGCTACAGTAAACCAATTTGTTTAGTCACCGTCAGTTTGTTTGTCACAGCTTGAGTTCATTGCGTTTTGGATTTTTTCTCATTTGCTATTTAACTCATAACTTATTCATTTGTGCTCGAATTGAGATCCGGCTTTTTGCAGTGATTTTCTATCGATTCGAGGATTTTATCTCGAGTGCCTCTGTCACAAGTTGACTTAGATATTTTAGATTTGAGAACCCACTTCTTCTCAATAGGAGTTGGATAACTCTTTTTCGTCCATCGCTTCGGATTTCTTTCTAGCCAGTTCGAATTCGCTTTTGAGATTGGGGGTTGAGCCGATGATCTAAAATTGAAAAGGAAAATCGAGGCTCCCATTCACCCCCTCCGGTCGCCGTTTCGGTCCTTCAACTTTCAAAATAACTCCAGTCTCTTTCCCCTTTTTAGTCTCATGCATTCATATAATTGGATCAAGGAGTTAAATAAGTCTTCGAAATGAAAGAAAATGTCCAAATATCTTCCAGCTTTCGGTCGTCGTTCACAACTTGTCCAAATATCTTGCTATTTTATCTAAAAAAATATCTTGCTGTTTTCTCTGACCAAAGAAGCGTGTGTTGACAAGACACCTTATCATATATTTTTTTTTTTTTGAGAATTACACAAGACAACGCAGACACTCACACGCACGCACACTCACCCCTATGAACACACGTACGCAAACCCTACCCCTATGAGCATCTCCGAATGACTGGGCAGCCGGCAGATCTGGAGATTCTCGAAGTCACCACACCTCGTCGTCGACGGAACGCCGCTACCACTTAATGCACAACGCCGGTAAATCCCGGGAAAATCCCAAGAAAAGGTCGCGGCGCCGGGATTTGAACCCCCGGTGGGTAGCGTCCCACCTGGGACCGGCCCTACCATTGGACTATAAGCCAATTCGCGACACCTTATCATATATACTCGCTCCATTCCGATCATCCGGATCAGCACCACCAGATACAGCTCATGAGGATCCCTGGCCCGTACGTTGAGCATAGGTCAGAGACATACATGGCCATGGAGGCCTTCCAGCTTCATAATAGGCCTCCTCCTCCATCTGCTTTGCCATGCCGTCAATCCACCGTCCTGCTGCTCCTCGTGGGCTTGCTGCTGCTTTCTTGTACCCACCCCATATCCTGCAGTTGCAGCTCCCCCTTGGTCTTGGGGAACCTCACCGTGAGCGGCGCCTTCGACCAACTGCCCGGCTACCTGATCCTCACCAACAAGAATACCTGCAGAACAGATTTGGAGAGGGTGGATTGCCGTGGCCTAGGCTCCTACATCAAAACCAACTATCCGGCTTTTGACCTGTCCCAGGAAGGTTGGTTCTTCGTCGGGCAGCTTATTGGTTCTTCGTCCTTCAGCGTCGTCTTCACCATGAGCATCTACCAGCCAAGCAACCTGCAGATGAACAAGGCAGCAAATAATGGCGCCAGTCTGGTGTTCGCCGTTGACCCTATCTTCCTCCCATTCGGCCCTTTCACCCCCACCACCCATTTGGCAGGTACCTGGCCCCTCCAACTCCAACCCCTTGTCGTCATCCACCGATAGTGCTGCCGGTCACCTCATCACCGCTGAGATGGGCACAGCCCGAGATAACGGGTTGTTTCCTCGCGACATAATCTGGGCACAAATTGGCATAAATCCGCTGCCTGCAGGCAACTCCTCTGTGGCAGCCGCAGCACCAGCGGCGAGCAGGAAGTACAGAGTGTGGATCGACTATGATCACATCAGCCCCAGCATGTCGGTATACGTCGACGCCACCGGTGATGAAGAAGATGCCCCAAAGCCTGCAAACGCCATAGCCAGCAAGAACCTCACCATCAGAGCGCAATTCGCGATGCTAGGCCTTTTCTCCTCCATGGGGCAGCTCCTACAGGTTCACACATGGAATTGCTCGGTCGACAGGCTCCCAGGAGATTTCCAAAACCCCGCGGTAGGACAGAAGACCGTCATATTGTCCTCTGTCCTTGGATCGGTGGCTGCAACGGCCATCACAACTGCACTTGTGTTCTTGTACCTCAACTCCAAGTACAGGATGTGGAAGAAGGAGCAGGACGAGCTGACCAAGATCATGCAGGGCATCCCCGGCGTGCCGGCCTATGTTGACTTCACCGAGATAAGGAAGGCCACCATGAACTTCCATGAGACAACCAAGCTTGGCAAGGGAGGGTTCGGAGCTGTGTACCGATGCAAGCTTCCTCCTGCCGTGGCTTCTTCTAGAAGGAAGAGTAGGACGGGGCCGCGGCGAGGAGCCATGGACGTGGCAGTCAAGAAGTTCACGCGTCAAGTTGAGGACCATCGCTCTAGCGACTTCATCGCTGAGGTCAGCATAATCAACCGTCTGCGACACAAGAACATTGTCCCACTTATTGGTGAGTAGATATACAATATATAGTTGCCCATGTTCTTCTGTTTCTTTTGAACACCTTAATTAGTTGTTAGTATATACAATAAAAATTTTCAGGCTGGTCCTACAACAAAGGTGAGGCACTCCTTGTCTACGAGTACATGACGAACGGCAGCCTGGACCAGCATCTCTTCTTCAAGAAAGGCAGCGCCCACCAGCAGCAAGACATGTCGCCTCTCCGGCAATGGCACACCCGCTATGACATCGCCAGAGACATTGCCACAGGCCTGCACTACGTCCACCACGAGCACGAGCCCATGGTGCTGCACCGCGACATCAAGGCCAGCAACGTCATGCTCGACTCCGACTTGCGTGCCCGGCTCGGAGACTTCGGCATCGCCTGCACCGTCGCCGGCAACAGGAGCTCCGTCACCGGCATCGCCGGCACGTGGGGCTACATAGCACCGGACTACGCGATGAGCTACAAGGCCACGCGCCAGACTGACATCTACGCGTTCGGGGTGCTCGTCCTCGAGATTGTTACAGGAAAGAAGAACGGGGACGTCCCGACAGCTGATCCTGACGACGACGACGACGACGAACACATCACGGACTGGATCTGGCGTCTCCACGGGGAAGGGAAGCTGCTCGATGCGGTCGATACCAGTGTACTTGTTGCCGGCGCTGGATGTGGTGGTGATCGTCGGCAGCCGGATGGGGTCGCTGACGAGGCCAGACGTCTGCTGCTGCTTGGACTGGCGTGCATAGACCCCAACCCGATGGATCGTCCCAGCATGGCTCAAGTGCTGCAGGTCATCACCAAGGTTATGCCGCCACCGGACGTGCCACCTCAGAAGCCGGCGTTCGTGTGGCCACCACGAGACTGGCGTTCACGGAACTCTGTGTATAGCACGGCCGGGAGTGATTGGGACCGGGCCGGGAGCTTGGCAAGCACGTCCGAGCAGGCGCAGCTCATCAGCATGGAGCAACCGTCGCTGGAGGCCACGTAGGTCACATGACTCCGCTGCGCTGCAGGGGGGATCCATCGCCAGCTTCAAGACGACGCCACGTCGTCTTCTTCTAAGTACTAAAATTGAAGGCCGATGTAGTTCTTCAAAGTACATTGTGCGAGCTCTCCTGCATATTTGTCATCAGTTTTTTTTTTCTTTTGAACAAACAAGTTTTGTCAATCACTGGGCACTGGCCCTGCTTCTTCTCGTCGAATTGTTTCGTGTCTTTTTTTTTGGACGAAGTATAGCCTCTATATCCACAAGTGGTGTATAAGCACGTTACAATATAGCCACCACATAGTAGGGATTACACAAAACAAGAAAAAAGCTAAAAACAAAGCTAGAAAACTAGAAAACAAGGCTTCAATCTTCTTCTTCGCTCCTGCTCCAATCTTGCAACAACTTTGCGCAGAACACCAATCCATCAGATCACACGTCTACTTAGAAACTTGATGTTTGGATCACCAATTGTCCGTCAACTCTTTCCATTCCTTGTTGGTATTTTTTTAACGCGCTTGAGATAAATCCATAGCGCCGCGGAAAGTACCGTTGTAGCTTTCACGGGAGTATTGTGTATCGATTTCCACGGGGAGCGAGGAGTGAACTAGAAGGGATCAAGTACGCGTCAAGAGATGAGATAGTTGAATATTTTTGTAGGTAGAGAGGGGTTCTCTAAGGTTTTCCCATGATTACTAAATGCCAAGGTTCGGGCTTACTAAACTTTACTTACTTGAGCAAATTTGTTCCTTTCGATTCTCGAAAAAAGGGGAAGCGGTAATCGGGAGAAGGCAGCCAAAAGCTCTACGAAAACACCAATACGTGCGTGGTGGACTACAAAGGCCTGGTCGGAGCTGTCACCCCGGGGCTACCACAACTATTCCGTAGCATTGGGCAATCTCGGGTAAACTATAGCCCGGACACCATGTCTACGCTTAGCGATTCTGAAACTAGTTTCACGTAAAAACTAGAGCCTTCGGTCGAACGGATATCCAGTAAGTAAAATAGAATAAGAACTGAATTTAGTCAAATAATAATCAAGAAATTACCATAAGATAACCTGGGTATTACTCACAAAAAAGTCGGCTCCGCAGAGGTACAAGGTTGAGAAGGATCCGACAAACCCGGCTCACGCTCTTTACTCTTCCCTCTCCTCTCTTCCTCTTTTCTAATCTATACAACTAGGTGAAGAACACCTAGAGGGAGACCACTACATTATATAGGATTTGGAATTGAAGCTCAAGTGTGAAGTGTAGTGTTTTGTGTTGTATTGAGAGAGGGGGGCCTTGTATTTATAGTTGGGAGGAGGGAGCGGCATAGGCTAATTTAGGACTCTTCCCACCGCCTCCAAGCCATGCAACCGTGTCTTTTGGCGCGAAACAAAAGTCCTCCACATGCAATGCCTCCAATCCATGCAACCGTGTCTTTTTGGTTGCGCGAAACCAAAAGTCCTCCCGCATGCAATGCCTCCAAGCCATGCAACCATGTCTTCCAAGGGAATTTTGGCGGGAGTTCTTGGCACCATCGAAAAACACCGCATGCAACCGCCTTTCTCTCCTCGGACGCGGGTCAAGGCAAAAGGGCGGGATCGGGGGCTAAGCCCACGGCGGCGCGCCGCGACTTGCGGCGTTCTCGGGCGCAGTTTGGCCCACCTCGGCGCCGTGCCTTTGCAGGTGGGCTTGTGGCCCAGAGGAGGTCGTGTCCGAGGGGGGTGCTTTGGCCTGGTTCACATCGATTTTTGGCCTGTGTGCATTCCCCTTGTCCAAAGCGCAGTCTTGGTGTGCGCTTTTTCTTCCATATAATGTCAATTAATATGTATTTTCGAGACCTATACGCAAAACAACTTAGAACCAGCAAAACTTGTGGAACTCGTCGGATAAATAATATTTGGTTATGATTTGACATGAAATATTATCTTTTAGTTCACTTTGGCATTCATAAGACATGCATTAATTGAGTGTCAACAAGTTCCCCACACTTGGCTCTTTGCTCGTCCGAGTAAAGGTTAATGATGAAGTAAGTATAAACATAGCAATTCAAGTTATGAACCCGACATAAAGATCATCCCTAGACATACCTCATTCTTGTGGGATATGTGGAGTGTCTAACATATATCCTTGAGTGGTTGAGAAATGGAACAACTCGAAACAAAGTCATCTCATCCCAATTTCGCATCTTAGTGACTTGGAGTTTTTTTAAAATAAATCATAGCTCACATGTACTCCTCAACCGGTACTCTCAAATCGCTCGATGGTGTATGTTCCCCTTACCAAGGCATTTTTAGCATTGCCTTCTTTTTTTCTACCTACTTCTAATAGGGCTTATGTGGAGCTCGGGTGGGAAATTTTGTGGGCATACTTGTATTGCATATTTTGCTAGGTCAAACAATGGATCCATTGGAGAAAAAAATGTCATACAATCAAATCAAGATGTGCAAGTGTGTGGATATATGGTGGCTATCCTATTTCTACTATGCTCCTTGAAATATCTCTCTCTTTATTGAGACTTTGGAGAAAATATTTGAGAGAACATGGGCTATCTTTTATTCTCATCTTTTGTTTCTTTTCTTCTTTTTTTATAGAGAGACGGGCATCTAAGTACCCATTGTTTTATTTAGGACACTTGTCCATTTTTTCTCTATTTTTTGTATATATATATATTTTTTTTTATTTGATGATAGCCTCATGTCTCTTTTTCTCAAACCTTTGAGAGGGAGATATGAAGACGTGTTTGGAGCATTTATTTTGAAAAGAACCTAACAAAAGATTTTTTTGTTTACTCCTAGTGTAGGAGTAGAACATTTTTCGTGGATCTAAATGGAAGGCATGTTTTTGCGCCTACTCAGTGTAGGAGTAGTGCATATATTAGGTGGCGTGTAATGCGTGGTCTTGATTTAAGAGCATGATAAATTTCTCAACACGGGTCAACAAAGTTTGACAAAGCTCAATACAAAACAAGTAGCATATGTAGAAGGTTTTCAAATTGTACCATGATATATTTGACCTTGGTAGGAATTTATCACCATTGAAGAGTATCTTGAAACTATGGTTTTTAGCATTTTTTATAAAACAGAAATTCTCCAAGTACTTGAATGGAAAAGGTTGGATTCCCATGCCAAAACCATATCTCACTTCACAACAACTTAGGCAATATGTTTTTCCTATATATATTTTACCCACAAGCACTAAGGATATGTAAGGAATAAAATTTATGCAGGCCAAACTCAAAGAGGTATATTCATATTTACTTTTTTAAATTTTAAATCTAAGTGCGGAATTTTGGTTTTTTTAAAGTTTGCAGGTTTAAACAAGTATAGAACCAGGAGCATGCATATGAGCAGTGGGAAGAAAGTGATCAAACCGAATTTTGTGTATTCTCCTCCACCCCGGCTCATGATGTGGTTCGGTGCTTTACGTTTCTTCAATGGAGTGTTGCACTCCCCCACACTTCTTTGGAGCTATATCTTTTATTTTATTCAAAGACAAAGACAAGTGAAAATAACATGAACTCTTACGGTGGAAAAACACCGAGAGAGTCAAAAGCTTTATGTTATTCTAAATTCTTTATATATTTTCCTTTTTTTTTTATTTCTTAATATTCATATATTTCTTTAGACAAGATTGAACATTAGATTGAGTCATTAAAATTGCAAGAATTCAATCGAGTCAATTTCATTTTATGGTTCAAGGAAAAACTTTTAAATGATGGCCATTTACCTTGAGTATATTACCTTCATCGCCTTGGAGCGTGATGGCACCAAGTGACGAAGGGTCAATTACCGTGATTGACCCTTCCGATTTACTCGAGAATTTTTTTTTTTCTTGAACAAAGAGTTTCACCTCGAGTTGAACATCCGGATCTTATCTCTAGGTGCAAGCTCTTTGTGTGACCTCTTCGTTCTGTAAATGTTAGTGGTAGAGAAGAATACCGAAGGGTGGTACCATGTTTTATTTATTTATTTATTTGACATATGTTCATCCAACCTTTCATTTAAACTCAAGCAAGACTAAGGTAAAGTTTGCATTATAAATGTAGTCTTGATTTGTCTCCGGCATTGATTACTTCTCATTGTTCATTAAAATAATTACTCTAAGTTCATTAACCAAGATTCAACACCATGTCAAAATTTGATTAAAGAAGGCCATATTAACCTAAGCACCATGCTTAATTCAAGAGAGCCTATAGTTGTAATTTGTATACTGTACAATATACAAGTACACCCAAACTAGAGCATATGACATAAACGTAGGAAGCATGATATTTTTTTTTTTTCATGGAGATAAATATGAGTCAATGAGTTGGTTACCTTTGCATTACCTAAGTGTACTTTACCGCCAGTATGTGGAAATGGAGTTTGAAGTTGCTGCAATGGTTGATTTGTTGTACATGATCCAACTCGGGCAATCATCAAGGCTTGACCCACACACGGTTATGGTGTGCATGGATGATAAGCTTTGACTATAGCAAAAGGTTTAGAAGAGGATAGTCCTTCTTTATACTTTTTTTATGTGTGATCAAGGTTCATTCAAAGATCACTTAAAATGAACTTTGATTTACCTCCGTTATGAATTTGTCTCAAAGACTCACCCTTATGGATTTGTGAAATTTCTACGGGGGGTTAGTCCGGGCATACAACCAAAGTCTATACTAGTTTGTTTTGGTTCAAAGAATCAAACTTGACTCCATGTCTAATTTGATTAAGGTAGGCTTTTAACCTAAGCACCATGCTTAATTTAAGAAGCCTATGAAGCAAGATCATTGCAAAGGACCTACACTCCCAAACTAAAGCATACTAGTAAAGAGAAAGGTAGCATGAAAATCATAAACATGAGATTGATTCAAAGCGGATGTGTGAATATTGAATGATGAATTAGAGAACCATTTTTTTCAAAGCAATGCAATGGGGTGGATGAATGAGCTTAAACAAACATGCCATGGTTTTGAAAGAACAGGTTAAATGGGCTTATATGTATGCAATCTAGGCTTTAGCTTTTGCTCGTAGCATTGACCATCAAAGCGAAATCATCATACTGATTGGCGAAGCCAAAGATACGATGTCGAGATGGTACCGTTTAACATCCGACTACTCTGGCTAGACTAGGAGCACCGAATAGACAGACAACAATAAAATTGTCATCCACCTAGATCGACTAGGTATGGGCCCGAATACAACTCAAAGACTAGGAGCCACCCAATGAAAGCACTAGGTAATGATAAAGCAAGCAAATATGCAAAGTGGTGAAAATAAAGTTGGAAAAGAAAATAAATATTTTTGGGTTGGTTCTTTTACCTTGATCGACTTACCTCTCACAATTTATGATTGAATTGTGAGTGATGCAATGTAGTCGTTCCGTCACATATCATGGTCTTGTTTCCTTTTGACGGTGACCTCACTCCATCTGCATAGAGTTGTGTGCACATATATATTCCTATCTATGCGATGGCGGGGGTGATGATTTGATTATGCAAGAATGATCGGGCACCCCCGGCTCGTAATGGTATTTTTTTATTTTTTTTCTCTTTCTTTTTTATAATAATTGTTTTTTTGTGACTTTAGAAATAATGAGCAAGACATAAGTGTGAACAAGGTAGAGAAACCACAACAAAGATGAATGAAGCATGTTATAAGATGTTTAGAGTTGTTCACCCCCACACTTGAATTTTGCATGATACAAATTCAAGTTTGGGTGGTAACACTCTTGTCGAATGTGCTTCATTGTTGAATGATGTTTGATTGGTTTTACCTTATGCTTTCACTCTTCGTTATTTGTGTTCAAACCTCAAAGGTTAGTGACAAAAATACCCGAAAGAGCAAATGCATGATATGTTCTTAAGCTCATTTTCGAAAGTCATATTATTAGAGAAATTATTTATGAAAGTAAAAGAAACGATTCTTTTTTTAAACAATATGTTTTTTTAGAGGAAATTATCAAACATTGGGTTATCTCCCGGAAGTGCTTTGTTTAAAGACAAAAAGCTTGTCCTTGGGAAACCTTTTGAAATTGAAACCAATGTTGGTGATGTGGTTTCCCCTTCAACACCAACCTTTGTTGTTGATTTATAGTACTCATGCCAAGACACCACGAAATTTGCCAAATTTGTGATAGACAAAAGCATCTACGACACCTCTTTTCAAAATTTTTATGAATAGAGAGAATGAAAGGGTTGTAGATCATGCTATTGATGGCTGAGTTATAAATCAATTCGGGAGATTTTTCATATGAGCATGCAATGGATGTGACATTTAAGAAATAACTTTCATGTTCATCAATGAAATCTCTCCTTTCGGGGGAGCACTTTTTTTTTTTTTCATGATAATGAGACTCCTCCACAAAACATGGATATGTCATTTTTATTGTGGAGATTGTTTCAAATTCTCCCCCGAGATCGAAATGGATTTGATGAGACAGGGAGTGCGGGCATAGAGGGTATAGAAATGTTTTCTAAATGAATTGATCCACCCTCTATGTGTTGTGAGTGCATTTTTTTCTCATCAAGGAATTCGCGGCATATGATGATGTTGGATTGGGAAGCTCTAATGATTTTCTAAAATCATCATCAACAAAAAGGTCATCCTCAAATTCGAAGGGGCATGCAAAAAGACGGGATTCATCATCCCACGAAGTGTGATAGCATGTTCCCTTAATAGGAGGGTCCTCAACAACCAAATTATGGGAAGGATTTGAAAGAATTTCAAATTCGGTTGTAGGTGCCTCCTCTCATTGTTCGGGGCTTGACTCTATTGTTTCTACGGGAAACTTCGTCATGGATATTGGTGCGGTGTGAGGGGTGTTTTCAAGGATTTTCTCTAAAATGGTTTTCTCCGCACTACTGAATTTATGCACGAGCGAGCCCCCAAAGATTGATCAATTTGGAGAGCAGCTTCTTTGCTAAGACAAAAATAGAAGTGATTAACTAGGATGTGGTCGGGGCAAAGAAAGGTTTGGGCTGGTATGTATAGGATTTGTGAATCTAGCCCGGGCTGCTCATAGAGTCTCCTTCTACATTTTTTTTGGAATTTAGATTTTTTTTTTTTTCGAAGGGTTGCTCCCGAACCATGGCTATAAAAGCGGGGCGAAGCTCATAGCCATTTATAAATATGTGATGTGAATGGTGGTGGAGGTTCCAACGAATCGCCCATTGGAGCCAAAAATTAAAGATTGGAGTGGAATTCATGTGGTAGGGGTGGTAATGGTGATGAGGTGTTTTTTTTAATGAATAAATAAATAAAAAGGATACACGGACGACTTGGGTTTGATTCTAGAACAGCTACGTTCCGACAACGGCGCCAAAAAGCTTGTTGGTATTTTTTAACGCGCACGCGGATAAATCCATAGCGCGCACGGAAAGTACCGTTGTAGCTTTCACGGGAGTATTCGTGGTATCGATTTCCACGGGGAGCGAGGAGTGAACTAGAAGGGATCAAGTATGTCCAAGAGATGAGATAGTTGAATATTTTTGTTGGTAGAGACGGGTTCTCTAAGGTTTTCCCATGATTACTAAGTGCCAAGGTTCGGGCTTACTAAACTTTACTTACTTGAGTAGCGGTTGTTCCTTTCCGATTCTCGAAAAAGACCGGGAAAGCGGTAATCGGGAGAAGACGTACCAAAAGCTCTCTGAAAACACCAATACGCACGTGGTGGACTACAAAGGCCTGGTCGGATTTGTCACCCCAGGGCTACCACAACTATTCCGTAGCATTGGGCGCAATCTCGGGTAAACTATAGCCCGGACACCATGTCTACGCTTAGCGGTTACAAAACTAGTTTCACGTAAAAACTAGAGCCTTCGATTCGAACGGAGATCCGATGAAGTAAAATAGAATAAGAACTGAATTTAGTCAAATAATAATCTAGAAATTACCATAAGATAACCTGGGTATTACTCACAAAAAGTCGGCTCAGTAGAGGTACAAGGTTGAGAAGGATCCGACAAACCCGCTCAGGGCACCACTACATTGTATAGGATTTGGAATTGAAGCTCAAGTGTGAAGTGTAGTGTTTTGTGTTGTATTGAGAGAGGGGAGGCCTTGTATTTATAGTTGGGAGGAGGGAGTGGCATAGGCTAATTTAGGACTCTTCCCACCGCCTCCAAGCCATGCAACCGTGTCTTTTTGGCGCGAAACAAAAAGTCCTCCGCATGCAATGCCTCCAATCCATGCAACCGTGTCTTTTTGGCGCGAAACCAAAAGTCCTCCGCATGCAATGCCTCCAAGCCATGCAACCATGTCTTCCAAGGGAATTTTGGCGGGAGTTCTTGGCACCATCCCGAAAAACACCGCATGCAACCGCCTTCTCTCCTCGGGGACGCGGGTCAAGGCAAAAAGCGACGGGATCGGGGGGATAAGCCTAAGCCGCCGCCGCGACGCGTGCGGCGTTCGGCGCAGGTTTGGCCCACCTCGCGCCGTGCCTTTGCGGGGTGGACTTGTGGCCTTGTCAGAGGTCGTGTCCTCAGGGGTGCTTTGGCCTGGTTCGCAACGATTTTGGCCTGTGTGCATTCCCCTTGTCCAAAGCGCAGTCCTGGTGTGCGCTTTTCTTCCATATAATGTCAATTAATATGTATTTTCGAGACCTTACGCTTAAAAACAACTTAGAACCAACAAAACTTGTGGAACTCGTCGGATAAATAATATTTGGTTATGATTTGACATGAAATATTATCTTTTTAGTTCACTTTGGCATTCATAAGACATACATTAATTGAGTGTCAACATTCCTCCACACTAACCAAGATTACTCTCGCAAGAACTCCATAGCGGCGTTCCAACATGAGAGCAACATCAAGATGCCGCTGCCCGAACCAACAAATCAGTTCTTTGGTTTTCACCGAGCAATTCTTGGAGGTTGAGGTTCTCAAAGCAACACCCTCGGGAAGCGTAAGCGATGCACCATAGCACCACCATTGCGAGCAACGGTCAAAGACCGAGCAAGATTTTCATTCGAGAACCAAGGCCGGCACCACGGGGCCGCTCCCGCCTAGGAGCGCCGAATTCAACCGCTAGGGCATCGAGATCCAGCCGACCGCCACCATCGAGAGGAGGTGCGGGGAGAGGGGTTATGAGCGCCGACCGACTTACCAACATTATGTAGCCCGGGCGGCGGCCGTCGATCCGGCCCATGTATTGAGTGGCGCGGAGGCGAGGTGGAGCAGCCAAATCCGAATGATCAACATGCCTAGATTCGACCGGCATGACCCCCGTCGAGCGCCGCCGCGGAGGGGGCTGTTGGCCGGGCCTAGGAAAGCTCGGATCCGGCCAGCCAGACATCGCTAAAGGCCTTTGTTGAAGAGCAAAGGGGGAGAGGGAGAGCCATAGACTGTTGAACCACTTGGCCGGGGTGGAGCAGCATCAATGGCCAAGGGCCGGACCGCCCGCTGGCCATTAGATGTAGCGCATCCAATGATGCATACATGGAGATAGGGGTGGGAAGGGATGGAGCAAGATGAGTAGTGCCCCGCCGCCACCTTCATTGCAGCCATGCGGAAGCCGGTGATGCCCTCGGTGGCGGTGAGGAGGGAGCGGTGGCAGCGGCACTAGGTTCCACCGGTGTCGCCCACAGGGAAGCGGCGCGAGCGGACGGGGAAGTAGACCCTTGTTACATTTGCTCCCATTTCATGTCTTTTTTTGTTGTTTCTTTGAAACAATTGATTATTTAACATCCCAAATGGAAATCTGAATTAGTGACGACATAGAATCCGACAAATGAAAAACCTTCTCACGGAAAGAGTATTTCTCACATAGAATCTACCAGAAGGAATAACTGCAAAAGGAGTATTTCTCACATAGAGAATCTGCCAAAAGAAGGAGCGCTACCAATCTGCACAATTTCTTCTTCACTTATGGTTACCTGATGCTATGGAAGGACCCACTCCCATTTCGGCTCCTATACACGCGGGGATTTTTCTTCTAGCTAGACTTATTCCTCTTTTCATATCCCTACCTTTGATAATGAGTTTCATTTTCGTTAGTAGGTACAATAACACTCTTCTTAGGAGCCACTTTAGCTCTTTCTCGGAGAAATATTAAAAAAGAAGCTTAACCTATTCTACAATATCGCAATTGGGTTATATGATGTTAACTCTAGGTATAGGTTCTTATCAAGCTATTGGCTCGCTTGCTTTCCTTGTCAATAAAAAAAGGATTGTCAGTTAGATTTTGTAAAAAAAATGGCATATCAGTCATTGGATTGGCCAAACTTACCCTTTCTCTCTCCTATCAAGCATCGATTTTTACACCGCACCATGATTGCTGTGAAAAGACACACATTGCTTAAGTCATGTGGGCATAAAAAGCTCGAAAATGGTCTAATTGTATGTTGGTTTACCACTACACCACAACACAGAATTGGCGCCGGATAATCTGATGCTAAAAGCGGATAAAACGTAAAATGATCTAATGCTAAAACCATATAGTGTTAGACTTCTGCAGACACTGTAAGTTCTAAAACTAAAAATCTTTAGCATCATACCATCAATCAACCTCAAAAATTTTCGCGTCAGATAGAGAGGAGAGGGAGAAGGGGATGGGGATCTGCAACACCCACCAACGTGGGCAGGTGACTGACCAGGCGGTCCTTCATGTGCCACCACCACGAGTGCAGTGGCATTTGGCAGGGTGCGCCCTAGGCCGCAGCGGTGAACAGAGGTGCGCAGGGGCGGGCGAACAACGGGGAGATTGCAAGCGTGAGCTGGGGGGGGGGATTTGAAGGTGGGTTGGGTCTTCTTTGTGACAAGCGACAAAAGGTGGCACGAAAGCTAGGCGGGGGCCGAGTTGGCGCTATCGCGGTGGAGGGTTGGGCAATGCTCTATCGTGTGCAGCAGGAGGCGACGCGGGGAGCAATGACTGCGAGCGGCGTGGGGAGGTCTAAGGGCGGGCCAAGCACGAGGGAATTCGGGTGTCGCAGTCGAGCGAGATGAGGACCGGTGGCTTGACTTGGAATCTGAAGAGGGGGGAGAGAGAGAGGGAGAGAGAGTGAAAAGATTGTGCAGCAGCTGCACTCCATTTGGGATTTGGAGAAGAGTCTAGGGTTTGTCACTATGGCCACGAAACTGTAAGTGGCGCACTCGAGCTAGGTGGGGCCTGCTTATTTTTTGCGTTAGAGAGAGTGACATTGTATATAGTTTGAGTTAGATGATTGGACTCTAAATATGGATATCTATAGTGTTATACAACACATTAGTAAATAAGGATTTATTGTAGATTGTCTCTCATTAATCTTTAGCGTCGATTATCCATCTGTGAAAATAATTTTTAGCGTTAGATATCTGATGGTGATTTGTTTTGTGGTGTAGTGTACTTTGCCAAGCATATAATTGCCCAAAAATCCTCATGTTGATGAAAATTTATTATGCAAAGTAGTGGTTTAAACCATGGAGCTTGAGGGTTGAGAGATTGGGTTGTTGCGCCCTTCATATCTTGGTGAGCTAGAGCACTTGTTGTCTTCATCATCTTCCCGATGAAGGTGTGGTGGTCTTCTAGGTGGTGATCCTTCATTCTCGATGTGGAGGGCATCATATCAATGCGCGAGGGTGTTGGGGGAGCCCATATTCATATGGGTCATCTCCCACTCTAGAGGAGTCCCAATAGGGGGCTAGTGTAGTGGTTTGTCAATTTCACCCTCACTGAGGGGTCATCTATAAATAATTGTCGCTTGTCTATACAAATGCCAAGGGCATGAGGGCAAAGGGGGGCTCTAAATTTGCTCTGAGAGTGAGTCAGAGCATGCTACAAGAACCTTAAGTGCACACATCTTGATAGATCTGTTTATGGTTTTATAAAGTCGGTAGTGAAAAACATTTTATGCAAATTAGTGACAATAGTAAAACGATTTTCGGTCAGGATCTTGTTACCTGCAATGACTTTAGTGATTGCCATGGCGAACCGTTGTATTCGTTTTTCTTTTTTGCGGGGTTAAGAGAACTGTATTAGCTAGACAAGTTATTACAATCAGATATGGTGAGATTCAATACCCAAGCCCTTGCTCTCGCCAAATAGTACTATGGACGTTTCACGTAGCTAATTGAGCTAATTCATGAGCTACTCTATTCGAATCTCTCTTAACCTTCT
Source organism: Hyparrhenia diplandra (assembly GCA_015847255.1). Classification (NCBI taxonomy): domain Eukaryota; kingdom Viridiplantae; phylum Streptophyta; class Magnoliopsida; order Poales; family Poaceae; genus Hyparrhenia; species Hyparrhenia diplandra. The sequence continues at coordinate 350,574 of JADLZK010001936.1, forward strand.
AGACCTTCCATTCCACCAGCGATTGTAGGTGTTCCTTGGCTTCCATCACCCGGCTTCTAAGCTCGGACATATCTGCGATTGAGCTATTCATTGCTTCCACCATTCGTGCACTATCCGACTCAAGGATGGTGGGTCCCCAACACCAATGGGACGCCTAATCCGAGCCCTTCGGTGCAGGCCTCGACCTCTCGCCGTCGGCTGACCCACATCCGAGCAAAACCCTCCATGCCAATGTGAGAAAAACTTCTCCTCTATGGTTTCTTGCCACCATTCCAACTCCCGCCGCGGATTGCTCCACAAAGGAGCCGCCCACAATTGCTTTTGCCCTTTACATCGTCTTGCGAACCCTGTTGTCGGATTTGGAACAGGAGTCACGCAAGTTCTGCAGCAGAAGAACACAGAATCAATTACACTTGTTGGACCCAGAGTCATGGGTTATGTTGTTATGTATCATCCATGCCCTCCAATGAATCATAGTAACTAATTCACCTTGTTCCTGCGTGCATCTATCCATAAGAAATAGGAACCAGTCAGGGGTTGTTTCGCTAGGAACCGTTGCGATCGGGTGCTCTCCTAGACACTCCCAACGGGGATAGTTAGACATTGGTCTTATCTTTTTCTTTTTATTTTTTTGCGACCAGCGTTTGCGCGTTTTTCATTAAGCGAGAATAAAGTTCAAAACAAGATGTCACGATAACCAAAGCAGTTACCGAGGCCAGCTTGCAGACATCGATCTTATCGTTGATTGTCGCGGAAAAGTACGTACACACTACCACGGCCAAGATTGTTATATGAAATGTGCACATGAACTCGCGTGAGAGTCACACTTCGTCATCTATATAGTAAAGTATCGCATACATACATATAATTATATATATAAACCGATTTCATGCCCCTTTTTGCAACGTCTAAAGATATATAATTGCTAAGGACACTTACATATATATAAACTGTCTTCATTTGTTTATACATAGAGGAGAGAGAGAGGAAGAGGATCAAGATTATTCATCAAGGGTATATATGTGTGTGTATAATATATATGTCGCCCGCGCGCGAACACACGATAATTTCACCTGACAACGACTCTGGTCCGCGCCGGCTGCCGCCGTACGTACGTAGGGGCGAAATGGAAGGCTTTAGAAGCAGCCGCCGCCACCGACTGACGATGACGAAGAAGCAGCCCCACCCTGGAAGCAGTACCCGGCAACGGCGGAGTCATGTGCTATACCGACACCGCAGCTATCGTCCTCCTCAACGATGGTGTCGAGCTTGGCAGGCCTCGAGCTCGGCGGGGCGACGATGGCGGCGACGGGCTGCCACGGTGCGACCTCGTCGGAGAAGAAGGACGCTCTCTGGATGCTGCTTTCCATGTTGTTGTAGTACAAGCAAGCTACTCGGCAGCTGTAGACAGTAGTGAATCTTCGACGGCGGCGCGCACAAGAGCTGAACACATCCCCGGCTGTCGAAGATTCACTACTGTATACCTTGTCGATAGAGGAGCGACCGGGCTGGCGTTTTATAGCCGCGCGCGCTTGATCTGTTTCGTCCCCGGCCGGCAATTATTCTTAGCCTACGTGTGGCTTGCAGCCTTGCAGGGTATCGATCGGCGGCTGATCGAGGGCAGTCTTGGGGAAAAAGGATTAATGTTGGTGGGTAGTGGTTTCCAGTCCACTTCGCTGTCAGAGTTGCTTCTTGCATTGAAATAGCATGGAAGGTCGTCAGGGATGCGTTTGCAGCAGGGCGTGTATGTAGTCAATCAGATGACATCCTGCCGGGGAATTGGTGTGGAGCAGTGCATATGGCAACTTGTGTCGGCAAGCCCCTGGCATGCATATTGAGTCAGGCAATGCACATCATATCGATCCCCATCGACCGAGATACGTGTATCTATAGAGAACTCTTTCCCAGGCTGTGCAGAGTGCCGGAACATCCAGGGCAACGCCCGGTTTCCTCCAGGTCTCCTGTTGCTGAACGTACCCATCGACCATATCAATTCTTGGATTCCCGGTCTCGCTGGGCATTTTACAGCTAGCGGTGAGCCGGTGACGACGCGACGAGCGAGGTCGCCGTCTCAGGCAGAAAGACGCCGCACGTCGGCTTGCCTGCCCCGCCGGCACGCTCACGGCATCCGCTAGCTCCGCGCGACGACGTCGTCGCCCGGCCGCCGCGCGGGGCGGATAAGGCTGGCTGCGGCGTCGGAGCGCACGGAACCGTGCAGCTGTGTGGACTCCGGCGGTGGCGCGGCCGAGCTGACAGCACCAGCTAGCCGGCCCGACGTCGCGGGCCCCGGCTCCATCGCATCGCATGCGTGGCGCGCGTGAAGCTCACGTGGATGGACACGGTTCGACCGCGACGTTTTCGTGACTCTTCACTGTGCAATAATCTGAATGGCCGAGCCCATTTCAACTCTGTGCTAAGCTATTGAGCTCTGCGGCGAGACTGCAGAGACGTTATGGATCTTATCGTCGCGACGTAATTCTTCTCTCAATTATAAAACGGATTTCAACTCTCCTCCAACCTTTTAAACCGTATGATTTACATTCCAAAGCGTTTTCACTAACGTAATGCCACATCAAACGTTACAATAGTTTATGACACTTGTGTTCATAGTAAGGGCGTCCGCAACAAGCAGCACAAATCGCTAGCTTAGCTGGCGTGGCGGGTAAATAAAAAAAAAAGTGCAAATAATATCACTTGAAGAGGTGGGACAGCTCGTCAGAGAGAAAGCATTTCGTCGGGACATGTGCGAGCTAGCGAGATGGGAGGCGCTAGCGACAGGATTTTTTCTGCTCTCTCTCATCCACGTAAGCTTCCTAGATAGCTCGGAGCCCCTTGTTGGGGACGCCCTAAGGGACAACTTGGTAGGATCTCTGAGCTCGATTCCCCAGAGAATATTGTGGTTTCCAGCCACTCTGAAAAAAAAGGAAAAAATGCTTTGGGATTCACAATTCACTAGATTCTCCATTGAGCCCAATTGCCTCATTATCCCAAGCCAGGATCTGCATAATCTCGATGAGAGCCTTTTAGCACAGAAGGAATAGATAGCATAGTCAAAAGCCTCCCAAATAACAAATCCCTAAACCAGATGGTTTCAACAATGAGTTCACCAAAGCCGCTTGGTCTGTCATATAGAACTTCTATAAGTTTTGCTCTGATTTTTATAGTAATGTAGTGGATATAAGAAGCATCAACTTACATAACATTGATCCCCAAAGTTGAGGATCCAAAAACTTTGAATGATTACATGCCCATTTCTCTGCTTGTTTGAAACTCTTGACCAAAATTTTGGCAAACAAATTGTTATGCTGTAGTGATTCCTTTGATTTATAAAAATCATTATGGCTTCATAAGGACGAGAACAATTGAAGATTGCTTAGCTTGGACATTTGAATACCTCCACATATGTCATCACTCCAAGAAAGAGATTGTAATCATCAAGCTTGATTTTGAAAAGGTCATTGACAAAATAGAGCATCGGTCTATTCTCTCAATTAGGCAAGCTTGGGGCTTTAACCAAAAGTGTATTGCATGGATCAAAAATATTTTTAGCTCTAGCACTTATCAGATTCTACTCGATGGAAATCCTAAGAAAACAATTCATCAGAAGAGAGGGGGTCGAGGCGAGGTGACCCCTCTCCCCTCTTCTCTTTATTCTAGCAGCAGATTATCTCCAGACACTGGTTAACAAAGCCAAAGGCGTGAATATGTTGAAGCTCCCAATTCCTCTACAGGCTACCAATGACTTTCTAGAAATCCATTATGCAGATGACACTATTGCTAAACTTTGCTCAATGCACTAGCCTAAAGGTGAATTATAACAAATCTATGATGTTGTCCATAAACATATCCGAACGAGAAGCTTGATCACTTGGCTAGAACCTTTGGGTGTTCAATAGGCGCTCTTCCATTTACTTATCTTAGACTACTATTGGGAATCACTAAACCTAAAGTTCGTGATTTTCTCTCTCTTATTGATAAATGTGAAAGAAGATTAAGTGGTATTAGCTCCGCTCAATCAGGCTGGCATGCTACAGATTACTAATGCAGTGCTTTCTTCCATGCCAACCTATTACATGTGTTCATCAGAACCGCCAAAGTCTCGTTATCAAGCAAATTGATAAATTCGAGAAAGCATTGTCTTTGGAGAGGATCCAATGTAAATGGCAGATCATAGCCTAAAGCAACTTGGGAAGTGGGCCTAGGGATCATCAATATTGAAGCTGAGAATCAGGCCTTACTGAGATGAAGAACCTTGACAAATTCTTTAACAAGAAAGACATTCCTTGGGTCCATTTAGTTTGGGAAAAACATTACAAAAATGACGCAGCTTAGGAAGGGATCATTCTCGGTGGTGGGATGTTCTCAAATTGGTCCCCAAGTTTAGAGAAATTTCCTTCATCCTCATATCAAAGTGGTCATTCCTGTTTATTTTGGAAAGACTCATGGTCGTCTGAACCCCTTCAAAGCATGAATTCCCTAAATGTTTCTCTTTTGAAAAAAATAAATCAATTTCAGTCAACAAAGCCTATTCTCTTCAAAATGTGTCGATATGTTCTACCTACCCTGTTAGTGGAGGCCTTTGATTAGCTTTAGGTTATTGCCAAATTGTTACTCGTCACAGATCTGAGTGATGGAATTACACTTGGACTTACTTTGGGGGGTTTTGAGATTCTCCACATCTTTGCCTTGTAATCTTTTTTGTACTCCCATTCTTTTATTTAATTGAAAATAAAAAAAGTAGGTAGGGAATTCCCCGCCGATTCGGTAAAAAAGATTCTCCACATCTAGAGTCTAGAAGCATAACTACGCATAACCCAAGAGACCCAGCCATCACATGGATTTGAAAAGGTTTCGTGTCAACCTAAGTACAAAGTTTTCGCTTGGCTGCTACTGAAGGACAGATTAAGTACAAGGAATATTTTGAGAAGGAGGAACATGATTCTTTAAAGTAACAGATGTGAAATGTGTAGCCGAATGTGGAAGAGATTGTTGATCACCTCTTCTTTCACTTCATTTTTGCACAACAGTGTTGAGGAATGCTCAATCTTATTACAACTACTAATGGGGTGGTGAATAATCTAACTGCTCTGAAGTCTCAACTGCAAACTCAGTCTTTTTTTATTAAGGCAATCATCATCATGTGTTGGATTATTTAGCATGCAAGAATGCAGAAGAAGTTTTTGTCAAGGAGCTAAAACTCGTGGGGTTTAAGGGTCAAGCCAAGCTCTTCCTCAATGTTTGGTCAATGGATACAATCCTTAGGCATGATTTAGTAGCTAGATTTTGTTTTTTATTTTTCTTCGTCTCTTTCTTTGTTTCTTGAACTTCTGGCTTTGGGGGCTTTTCTGAAACATTAAAACTCTGTTGTATCTTTTTATTAATATAATTTTTTGGTAGGCCTCGGCCCCTCCAGTTCTTTAAAAAAGAAGGGGGGGGCAACTTGGTACATCTTGAGCTACTTTTATGGCAAATATATGCTTCTCAGCCTGTCCCTATTTGCAATTGTTTCTCGCCATGCTCTCATAGCTAAGGATGAAAATGCAACAAAAATATTCCAAACCGACCAATTTTGTTTTCTATATTATTATGATACGATTTCCAAATTTCAACGAACATAAAAATTTGTCAGCTTCGATTGGTTTCACAACCATTTTTTGTACTCTTTAATTGCTAAAATATTGAAATATCGAACCGACCTTGTGTTTTCTAATGTAACACCTGTAGGCACAAAAATTCTACTCCCTGCGCCGCACACAGCGACAAGCCGGAATAGGCGGCTTTACTCCGGGCGTCTTGAATCGGCGTGCCGATCAATTTGACTGTTAATTGACAAGGAGGTAAGCGTGAGATCTGGAACATGCACGGTGAGACCAAGACAGTTCGCATGTATGGCTCTAAGGCGGATGTAAAGACATATAGCTATGAGAGCTATCTGTCAATGAATAATGAATGCATTCGGTAACATATATGAAGACATGTGATGTAAAAACAGTTCTTAACGATCACAAAAAGACATGTTTGAACAAGTAAAGTCGATCATCATGATGTGCTATTGTAAAGCTCTATTGTAAAGCTCTATTGCATAGATCGAATTAATCGACAACATGATAAATGAAAGAATATAAATCATAAACATCGTTATAGATATTCATGACACGTGAAGAAGGAACTACCCTACGTAAAAAGCATTATACGAACCCGCAACACGTAATAACTTAGAAGCATAACCGTGTTCGGCAAGCTTGCGAATCGGGGTCCATGAAGAAGGAACTACCCCTGCGTAAAAACCTATCGATTAAGGCGATCTCTAATCCAATAGGATGGCTAGCTCTAGAGTAACCCAAAGATCTGTATCCACCGGATGACACAGTCTGTCAAGATCTAAACGCATACGAACCCCATAACACGTGACAACTTAGATTGATCTAGCTCGGCTACGATGAACAGATAAATCTAGTAGCGATAAGATGAACAATTAAAGTACTAAAAGCAACTAGATCTATGATAAGATAAAGCCGAGACGTCTCAATCTAAATTGGGCAAAAGTGTGTGCAAACATAATTAAATAAATAAATTGAAGAGCATTGCAAACACATGGTAACTTAATGAATTCATTAGATTTTGCCAAAATCTAATGAAGCCGATAACTAGCTCTAAGCCAGATCTTAGCCCACCGGATGGCTCATGATCGACAAAAGAACCCTCTTGCCCCCCTCGATAGCTTAAATCCGCCCGACGATACTAAGCGTGAACAAGACTTCTTGCAATAATCTAAATCCGCCCGACGATACTAGACATGGTGCAAGGTTGCCGGTACTACAGAGGTCGACGGGTCGATGAATCCTCTTGCGATGAGATCGGCGATAACGACGGACTCGAAGGGTGTGGCGAGCCAAGGCATGGAGCCGGGTTGTTTGTATTGATTTGAGTATATCGTTTACACATTTAGGGGTCTTATATTTATACCACGGGCTTATTGAGTCCTAACTAATTACGAATAATAATAACTAAAATATCTAGCTAAGATACATTGTCCTCCAAGTCTTCTGAGTCGTGTGGGAATTGTACGTGATGTGGGCCCTCGCCCTTGGATATTCCTCTTGACGCTCCACGCTTGTCGAACCATCTGTTGTTCAGCTCTTCTCGGACTCAGGCTCTAGCTGAATAACAACGCTTTCCCGAATGCCATAGTACCACCGCACCATA